>VXBQ01006532.1:851031-1234055 GCA_013400175.1 Phainopepla nitens | reverse complement strand
AAAAAAAAAAAAAAAAAAAGGCAAACAAACAAAAGAAACCAAAACCACTTTTGGATTCTTAAGCATAGACCTTCACCATCCAATGAAGTTTGAACAGGTAAAGTTGCCAGATGTATAACAACATGAAGCACTGTAGTGGGTTGACAGGTGCCAAGTGCCACCAAACTGCACAGCACTGTGAAGGCTGCTATGGGGAAATGAGCCCCAGCTCAGCCAGAACCAATACAAGCAGGGAAAGAAAAAAACAAAAGGATTCCATTTAAGATGCATTGTAAAAACCGGAGAAAGTTACAATACAACTTTCTAATGTAGTATTTTGCAAAAAGGTGTGAACTGCATAATGATATTATGCATTGGAAAATATGATGTTTCTTTTTCTGGTTGTTTTCTATTTAAACATTATCATCTCTCTCTCTTAACACGTTTTCTCATGAGTCAACATTTGTGTTTCTTGAGTGATGAATTTAACCTGAGTTATGGATTGAAACTCTACTGTCAGGTTGGATTGTTAATTCAAAAACAGATAAGGGGAAGGGTTATGTAAAATTTGCTGAGGAATTTACACAGAAACAGAAATACAGATAATATAAAATTTCATATTTTGCAATGGTGTATTTTTTGCCTGGTATTAACATGTTACATGCACACAAAGATTTTTATGACAGCAGTTGTCAAACACAAAGAAGCACAATTGCTCTTCAAAGGTTTTAAGTTATCATATGGTGTTTAATGAGCACACTCACTGGTCTAAGACAAGCATATCAGAGCAGTGCAATTATTACAAATGACCTGCATTAATAACATAAGGTTATATTTTGCTGAGAATTACCTTATAATAATACCACTTATTCTGAAGTTACCAGAAATCTGGAGCCTTTTACTACATATATTATTTCATTGAACGAATGTATAAATATTTGCACTCATGGTTACCAGTAAAGAAAAGAACTTCTGGCAAAGTACTAATATGTATTGCTTTCTCATCCATTCTCTTCTATTTCCTGAGGAAAATTAATAAGATAATAGGTGTCATGTTTACGTACCAGGATAAAGAATATCCTAAATGCTTTTTCATTTCCACAGCAGTAGAATGAAGAGTAGCCCGAGCCACTCATACAAAAGTATTATTGTGCAGCAGCTGCCTTTTGAACAAATTCTGGTTTATTACTTCCTAGTTTTTAAAATCTTCCAAAACTCCCTTCCTGCCTACTGCTTTATGCCTCTCAAACTTGAGCACAGAGGATATACTCCAGCATTTCCCTCACTGCTCTGGATTCTCCTGTGAAGACTATAGCTCTTCAAGACCTTCTTTTTGGAATAATCAGAGAAATACAGAATATGGTATTGTGCAGTCAAGGTATCATGCAGGTTGTGTATCATCTGAACTGCTATGCTGTACATAAGAATAAAGTTGGTATCTTGGTGGAGATAGACACTTCATGTGGTAATGGATTAATAAAAGAGTAATTTATCAGCCTGGAGAACACTAAGGCTCAAATTAACTCCTCTCCATGGATTTATGCATTTCCTTCTAACTTTTCACCAGCACAGACATCATTTAGGCTATTCCTTGGATAGAGAGAGGGGAAAAAAAACCCAAATTCTTAATGGTTGGTCTTCCAGATGTGTAAACACTTTAAAGCTTTCAATCAACAAGTAACATACTGAATGAAAAACTAGTACACCATTTCCTTATTTCACCTAAATTTTATGCCAAAAAGTAAGAAGCAATTGCAGAGGTACAGAAAGCCAAGTACAGATACAGTCCTTGCTCAAATTGACCTGACAGTGAATGTCAAGTTTCCTACTGTGGCTTATAAGATTTAATTCTGAATGGTACTCTTAAAAAAGGTGGAGAGTAAAAACACCTTCTGTGTGGAAATTTTTGTCCTACATAAGGCAAAGCTGTATTCCCTCTTTCGAAATGGGGTGGATTGTTTGGTGAGTTCCCTCATTTCCCTCTCCTCTTCTACAAGGATCTTTCAGACATATCTCAAAGACAAACCACCAGCTATGAATAGAATTTTGAGATGGGGAATACAAACAGACTTTTTCTTGGTAGATTTACAGGGTTAAAAAAAAGCTGACATTCAGTTCTTTAAAATGTGTCAAGAGCAATCACTAAATGCCAGTTCTAGCTAAGCAAGAAATGGTTAACCATATCCATTCCACAAACACAGAATAAAATGTTAGTATAAATGCAAATGGTTTATGTGATACCATAGAAGATGTGTTATTTACTAATCCAGTCCCCTCAAATGAGCCAGTGGGAAACTGCTTAAGACTAATCTTTCAAAAAGCAGCATGCTAGCCCAAGTAAATTGTTTCCTGCCTTTACCCACTGTAAGTGTCTCTCTCTGATGCAACGACTGTTTAGTTGTTTGGATAGAGTAGGAGATAATAATCAGGCTAAGTCTCTACAGCTATTGTTAAAGCCATTCAGCAGGCATATAGACTAAAACCAGAATAATCACTTCACTAATGTCCGACCTGAATTTAGGTCTTTTTTTTCCTAAAAAAAGTTCTAAAGTTTTATTATTCATCCCATGAACAGAGAAGAACTTTGAAATTTCATCAAGGGAACAAGTCTTGAAAAATAACTGTACCAGCATACTTTTTTTTTAACAAGACATTAAAATTCCTTATCTATTCTGTATTGGGTTATGGACTATTTATTTTTGCATGTGCATCTGATATATGCAAAATCAAGTCCAAGTACACTGCTAGTTTATGCCAAGTATGGTTAATTGGAAAATAATAAGGCTAATAGGTTTGAAATTAGTTCGGACTGACTTCTTTCTGAGCAGGCATCATTTTACTGACTTCACATGAGTTTGTATTTTCCAGAGAGACCACATAATAAGTTTAGTTGGAGTTACAAAATTCTAATTGTATTTTTAAATGTATTACCTTATAATAATAATACCACTAATTCTTAAGTTCCCAGAAATTTGAAGCTATTTGAAATCTTTTTATGCATATATTACTTCATTGAACCAATTTCACTATTATATTTTAATAATTTCTGATTAGTCATTGATTATAATTCAATAAATAAATAAATATTTGTTATTTGTTAATGTGTTCTTGAAATGTTTCATAATAATGTATTAAGGATATGAAGAAAAAATTTAATAACTCATGATCGCTGTATTCAAGCACCTTTACTTTTTTATCAAATATTTACATTAATTCAGTGCATGAGAATTTATTTTTTTTTCCTTTACACAAAACAAAAATGAGCAGGTGTTTTTCTGCAAAAATACATTCCTTTTAATTAATTGTATTTTAAATCAATCCCTTTCTCTAAGTAGTGGTGTCTAATCCTCAAAGACCTGAGAGTCTTTACTTCAAATAAGCCCACAAAAGTCAATGTACTTTTTAAAAACAGATCTTCTGAATAGTCACTTTCATCTCCAGTTATCCTTATGACGGATTTTATTGTGGCTAGGAAATCTCTCTATAAGAAATTCTTCATAATTTTGAAGTTTTCTTTTTATATCTGTCCATGTTGGTTTTTGGGTTTTTTTGTGGCAGGAGGAGGGGAAGAGCAGCATCTCACTCGTGATGTTCCATTTCCCATACTGTCTCTGATAGCTTTTATTTTCCACTTTAGATTATTTTTTTACTCTTCCAGTTTACTCTACTGACCAAAAGCTTCAAAATTAGTTGCCTTCTTTTTTTTTTTTTTTTGGTAGAAATTAACTGGTTTTATTTCTTTGAGTGAGAGAAAATATAAAGCTAGCCTCTATGTATTTTGAAACTATTATCATACTCTAGTAAAAATTACCTTGAATAATCAGATTAGCTACTTCAAGTTTACAGTAAAAATGCTACCTGTTACCATCCAAAATCTAAACATGAATTTTGGAGGACAGCTATAGCCTACTGTGTATTTCTTTTTCTCCCTTAGAATGCAATCCTACTTTAATAACAATAGACACAGAGACAGGATTTTTCTTCATGAGCTAAAAAATTTAGACTTCTTTTATAGTCACTGTAAAGAAACAAACACATATCACTGAAAATGAGTAAACACATGAAGGCACTGGTCATTAGGCCTATATTAAGCATGTCTGTTAAGATGAGAATTGTGCCCTACAATCCTTATTTCTCTCAACTGATTGTAAAAAGATAAGCTTCAGTAGCTTAAGTACAGATACCTAAAGTCAGTTAGAAAACGCCTTCCCAAAGTTAGGTTCTTATGCTTTCACTCTGGCTTTGATTTATTATTGATTTTTATTTTTAGATAAAGGTTAAATATCTTTCAATGTACTTCACAGTCTTACCGTCAGTATCACTAATGACTTCTTGCAACAAAAAATAGAGGGGGTACTTGCAAATACAGCTAGTAAGACCTGTAAAACAGAATTCATGTTGTCTCAAAGCCCCTAGTTTGCTGGGAGAATAAGTCATTCCTATTTTCCATCATCTGTGATGGAGAAAATGGTTACTGGTGGAAAAAGAATTGGGAATGTCTGTAAATCCCATGGGGTGTTTCATTAACAAACTGTCTTGTATCTTTTTTACCTGTTTCTCATTTTAGATTTTGAACACAAAAATAAAACTACAGCAACTCAAAACTTTCAAGCCATTACATGAATAAGGAATTATTTCACTGAATCAAAAAGGAATTGTAAAACACTTTTTAAATCTACTTATGAAAGTATCTGTCCTTTTTCAAAGTTGTGAATCATATCCAACTATTATCTTTCTATTTCTTAAACAGACAGTAACCATGATAAATGTCACACTTTGATTTACTCAAAGGTGATTTATAGTCAAAGGTAGCTCTTCGGCCTGTCATGCATCTCCAGTCTTTATTATATTCTTTTAGAAAATCAAAGTGTGTATGATCTCCTGAGAGTTCCCTTTGCAACCTGTGCAGAGACTTAAATCAGATTAGTTTCATATTTGTGTCTTCCACTATTAATGGTTATAACTCTGATGCCTTGACTAATCTGCTTCTCAGTACTTCATGCTCAAACCATTTGCTAACTTTTAAATAAAAGAGAATCAATTAATTTTTATTCGTTACAGAAACTTAGCACTATCTTTTTTTTTACCAAGAAAGAATATAAGGGACATACAAACCTAAGAAAGACCTAGATCTTAAAATCTACAAAACTTGTGTGAATATATAGATGTGTGTGTGTGTATATATATATATATATATATACACTTATATAAATCATCTGAAGTTCCCTAAAAAAGAGTGAAAATATTCAAAATAGTTATGACCTGTATTCTGTAAAATGATGTATCTGAAAGGCAGAAAGTGTACTTTCCTTTTTCTTTTGTTATTTTAAAGGAAAATGTCTAGGTATAATTCCAATCTGGTTTAGGATTGTGATGTCTCATTTCTACAATTAGTCCGATAATAGGCACTTGTACTGATTTTAAGTTTCTGGAATGAAATGTATGGAAAAGGTTTTTGCAAGGCTGTGTGGAAAAGTTTTTTGCAAGGCAAAACTAGAGCAGATACCTAATTGGAGGGGTGGGATGCTGTTGCTTAGACACACTGTCTTTTTAGCAGATCATTTCAGGAGTCTGTTTTTGTATGTCATCATTGGTTTATTTTGATTGTTTGAACTCTGTTTCCAGTGTCTATAGTGGAAGCTAGCTCAGATTTATTAAACCTTATACTCTAGATGCCTACGTTTAGATAAATTAAATTGGATATAAATTCCAGTTGGGTTTTCAAAGGTTGGCTAACTAGAACAACTTTCCCAGATATTGGCCAGTAGCAGTGAGGTTAGACATGCTTAAAATGAGTTATTTTCCTTACTTAGAGCCCCATTAAGCAGACGCTTCTCAAAGCCAGTAGATGTGCTTAAAGAAGGGAAAATCTCCTGCTTCACTGTGATATACCCAGTTGCAGAAAGAGAAGGTTACGCCACAGCTCAATAGACACAGACTTCATCAAAGCATCCTTTGTGGAACCACGTAGTCACTAGCATTTTTTTATGTCAAGCCCATTACACATATGAAACATGGATCTTTTCTCCCATTTGGATTCCTTTCTCGAGTTCATGCTGCCTGCAGCCATCCCCAGGTAACTGCTTTTACAGCACAAGCTGAATTTAGGGGCACCTGAGTTGCTGCTACATTTCTCATACAGGCATATGATTTGGGCTTGTTATAAACATGGAGAGACCATATGGAAAGATAGGTCATATTTCTAGAAAGGACATGAAATCCTTGTTTTTATATTTTTATGACTAATGCCCTAAGGATTATGGACATGAGTCAATTAATGTCGTTTTAAATCAGGGCCAAAATGTCTCAGAAACCTAGCCTGGTGAAGCAAAAACTGTAGCCTTGAGAACAGGGATAGGATGAAATAAAATGTCTGAGAATAAGAAACTACCAAAAAGAGGATGTTTTTGAGGAAAATGTTTGGTTGAAATGTCCGAATGAGAACAAGTCTGAATAGAGAAGGATGTGAGAAAGAAATGCAGAAATGTGCCTGTACACTACCTTTACCATGTCTCTTCCACCATTTTTCTTTTTTTCCCCCAATGTTCATAGTCTTAAATAGAAATGTTCATAAATGTAAGTCTGCATCTCTGAGGCCAAAGAGTGGATCCTGTGACCAGCTTTGGGATGTGAGAAACACAGTTTATGGCACTTGCACAGCTGATAGTGATGTAGAAAGTATAATACTCTTAAAAGAATCTTATGGATTGTAACAGTGACATTTGGAAAATATGTCAGTTGCTAGAATGGAGACAGCTAACTGTTAAAAAAAACTGTTTCTGAAATGTCAGAGAGCAAAACCAGAATGTGGGAGTTGTTCTAAAAGGAAGCAGCTACATATGAGCTAAATAGCCACAAAATAATAATTTACTACATATTGTGTTGATGCCTTAGATATGTAAACACAGTCATTAGCAAAAAAAAAAAAAAAAGGAGAAGAAAAGGAAGGAATTATTACTTATTTCCTAATATCCTAATAAAATTGTTCAGCAAAAGCTAGTTATAGACAAAAATATTGATCATATATTGTGGTTTGCAGAAGACCTTGAGATTTATTAAAATATTTATTGTTTGTGAAGGATTTGCTAATTAAAAGTGCACATGAGGGATTTTGCTTTCAATAATTGAAAATGCCTACTCATATATCTAAATGAAGATAATAAGGAACTTGAATAGGTTTGTTTCCAGGTTACAATTTGCTTATCTCTGGTAGTTCCAAGACTCAGACACATAAGACACCTAGATACACAAGACACCTAGACACACTTCAAATACAGGCAAACTAAGAGTACAGACTATCATTTGCAAATTAATGAAGCTGAGAAGGTGGTCTCTGCTGCCCACCTTGCCCATCCTCTAGAGCTGTATCTCTTCTAGCCACTATAGCTGAACCACAAAATATGCTGTTTAATACAGACCAAAACTTCGAGGCAAACTGAATGTGCTTCTGCTATATATTAATATAGATGCACAGGGTTGATTTGGTTGATTGCCAGATAGCCACTCAGCTGTTCTCTAACTCCCTGTCTTCAACAAATAATAAAAGTGTGATAAGACAAAAGCTTTCTTGTGTCAAGATAAAATCAGAAAGATCACTTACCAATTAACATCACAAAAATGAAAAGACTCAACTTGAAGAAAGTTAATTTCTTGCTAATTAAAGTTGAGTCAGATGGTAAAAACCAAACAGTTTCACCTCCATCACCCAGTTCTTTTCAATCTATGTTACTGCTTCATTCCCAGCTCCTTTGCCTTCTTCTGACACCAAGGGTTGCAGAGGTGACAGGGAGAGGGGATTGATTGCAGACAGTTCATAACAGTTCCTTTCTGCTGCCTTTTCACATTTCCTTCCCTGTGCTGGCATGGGTCCTCTCCAAAAGCTGCAGCTTTTCTTCAGGGCACATCCACCTGCTCCAACACAACTTCCTCCTCAGGTTGAAGTGTGGTAATCAGCTCCTCTCTAGGTGCTGCAGGGGAGTCTCTGCTGTGGTGCCTGGAGCGCCTCTTCCTTCTCCTTCTTCTCTCACCTTGGTGTTCAGAAGGTTGTTTCTCTGTTTCTTCCTCTACCACCACCCTCACATCCTCATTCTCAGTGATAAGCAGAATTTTGCCCTGTTTAAAATACATTTTCCCTGAGGCGCCACAGTCCTGACTGGTGGGTCTAAGCCATACCCTGTGATGGATCTGCTGTAAGCCACTGAAAATGGCTGTGCCACGCATGAGGCATCCCAGTCTCCTCACAGGTGTCACCCCTACAGCCCCCGCTGCCAGCACTGGGGCACTTAAACCCAGTGGGATTGCACGCTTGGCACTGGTGTAGGTAGCACAGGGGAGTCCTGTCTTTATCAAGAGGGGATCACTTTTGGAAGCGGAGCCAAGGAGACAGGCTGAGCTTGATCACTCGCTGTGGTCAGGAGCCAGCTCTCTGGCCACTCCTGTGGGCTCAGCTGAGAATCTGCTGCTGCACACCCACGCAGTGGTTTGGCCTGTCGAGGGCAAAACCTGTTAGTTTTCCTACAGCTCTCTCTGCAGTTACCAAGTTACCAAGTGTTTGCTTGTAGATCTGCTTAAGTACCCCTAGGACTTCATCTGCTCCCATTCCTGTGCCAAGTATTTTGATAGATTCAGAATTATGTCCTTTGAGACAGTCAGCAGCTACCAAAATCTCTATAGCTTTACGTTGGGAAAATGGCCTCATGATTGATACTGGTGTTAACAGCTTCCACAAAAAGGGAAAAATTCAATAGATACAAGAAAAAAATGTAGCTTCTCATGACCTGAGTTCAGAACCTGTGAGCCCTTTCAGACTCTTATGAGTAGACTAAGAAGTTGCTGCTTCTGCTTCTCAAGATTCACTTATTTGAATGCACTGAGCAAGATGTGTGATGCATAATGACATAGAATATAGCATAGAAAAGAATATAAGATATAATTAAAGTGATTGTGAGTAAAAGCTGTGAGCTCAGTAACATTTTTATGAAGTTAAAAAGTAGTTTTCTAGTAAAATTTTAAATGTAATATTCAGTCCATTAACAACTCTCATCATCCCCAAATCCTTAAACATTAATTTATTTTACTGTGCAGCAATTTCTAAGAAATGTGAGTCATAAATATAAAAGAAAATGTTTAGATATGGATTCGAAAAGAGAACAATCAGATTTTAATTCTCTTCTAGTTAGTGCTATCTATTGCCTTTTTTCTTCCTTTTTTATTGCTCCTTCCTTTTTCTAATTAACTACCATTTGTCATTTTGTATCAACTGGCATAATTATAAGTCATTATGTAGGATACTAATAGCCTTAGAAGCAGTTGCCTCACATATAAACTCTTGTGTCCAAATGGCCACTTAGCAAAGAAGTGGATTTTAATTTCTCACCATTCATTACTATTTCAATTGCCCTAAACAGAATAATTGAAGAACAGCAGGTGCTTTTTCTTAGAGTTCTTTAGTCTTCTTTCTTAACTCACCTTTTTCAAATAGCAGTGTTCTTTCACAGCAAGAAGGCAATTAATTCTTCTGTATGCCAGAAGATGCCACTGTAGCACTCGCTTACAAACAGTAAAGACTGATGACAGGGGAGAAGGACATGAATATTATCAGATGCAGCATCTGATTGATTGCCCCTGAGAAGGTATTACTGTGAGTATCCTAAAAGTACAGGGTCTTGATATGGTGAGAGAATGAGATTCTGCAACATTTGTTTATTTATTAAAAAAAAAAAATAAAAACTACATATTGAGAATTAAAAGAAATAGTTATTTTATGGCATAATTTCATAAACTGCTGTCCTAGTCCTGTATTTGCTACCTTGGATATTTATGTGCTGCAGCAATGTACCAAACACTAATATGAGTACGTGTGCTTTCTCCAAAGGATTTTTCTAGAAAGGATTTTCTGGCTGTTTAATATAACATATAAATCACTTTGAAAAAATAGTGTTCTTAGGTTGCTATTTCATTTTCTTCTGTATCCAGTTAATCGCAGAGAGGTTTGAGATCATCTGTCTACTTCAGTGTCATGGTTCTTTTTTTTTTTTTTTTAATACTTTAAAAATTCTCATAGTGAGCAGTCCATCACTAGCTTTAGAAACTAGGTTTTCCCCTAGGTGATAAAGAAACAGGGCAGCCAGAAAATATTTCCCCAAAAGGTCTACCTAAAAGGATGCTTTATTTTATTTTGATTTATTTTATTTTAGGAACAATTTGAGCATTTTACCTCTTGAAAGCTATGCTACTTGCTGATGACAGGGGAGAAGAGGAAGGAAGGCTATTGTGCAACCCTATGATGATCAAAAAAGGTTCAAATTGATAATCTATAAAGAATTAAAATAGGAAGAAGCACTTTAAAAGCACTTCCTTTGAACAAGCTCTCTATTAATTAATTGTTTGTCCTCAGGGTGCCTACATAAAAAAGCAAGCAAAGTGTGAGTGCACTTAAGTTTTCCAATGGGACACTGAATTCAACTGACAAATGTGTCGTCAAATGGACAATCAGAATGCTGTTGGGGAATTTAAGTTGTGCAGGTTCTTCTGCCACAAAAGGTGGGAAAATTGCTCACAAGCACTGCACAATACAACTTCTATGTCACGTGTTAGCAAGAGTCTCTTTTTTTCAGTTAATATTATATTTTAATATATAAATTAAATATTTATGTCTTGAGATGAAGCAGGTTTATCAGCTAGAATTTAGACTTTTTCACTTCCAGTGACTGGCCACCAGAGAGGTGTTACCTCATTTACTGTAAGCCTTTGAGCCTGACCCTTCATCAAGGTGTTCACCCATCATGTTGTGTGCATGTCGAGCTGTATGCTGGACATTTTATTCACAGAAGTGCTGCAAGAGATAGCATCAAAAGCTTTTCTAAAATTCCAAACACCCATGTTTACTGCCCTCCCTTTGCCTACTGGTCAAAAGTGGTTTGTTTTCACATCCAGCACATCTGTACAGCCTGTTCAGTGTACTCAGGAGTTCCTCTGTTGGTAATCATTTCTTTAGTGAAACAAGGGAATTTGTCATCACAATTCCTAAGTTACCATACAGACTAAAAGCCTGGTCTCTGTGCTGCGGCTTTGAAAGGCAGCCTGAGCTCCACTGGGTGGAGGGGAAATTGGGGATATCTTTTACATTGAAAGTTATGCCTTCTTACCTATCTTCAGGGAACACCAGCTGACCATTGTGTCCTTTCTTTCAAATTTCTCAAGTATATAGGAAGGAATGAGAATGGATATTCAGTCAAGTGACAGATTTTTGAAGAACTGATTACAATGAGGCAGAACAACCACTCACATACCTGCCTATTGTTATTTTTGATTAAACATCTATCGAAAAACTTTGCTGAAACAATCAAATGACTTGAATACACCTATGAAATTGCTCTAATAGTAGCAAATGGTTAGTCCTATGGACTGAACATTACTGTTCTTACTAGGCCCACCAATAAAATGTTATGTATCTCATCTTTGCATCTTTTTGTTTTGTGAATACTAAAATACACTCTAAAATTGAGCTCTTATATTCTTAACTTATAATTGTATAATTAAAGGTGAAAGTGCATGTTAAATGCATCAGCAGAGTGCATTTTTGGCAAAGAAGGTAAAGGATATAAAATGTGTATCCCATCTGTTACAAATGTAGAGTCTTTCCACCAGTAATTACCATTTTATCTGGAAAATAGGATTTATTCTACCCAAAATACAGCTAAAAATAACTGTGAATGAGGTATATTTGGAATTAAATAGAACCCACATAAAACCCAACTTTGATTTTAGCAAAAGCTAACTCAATTTTTACCACATTCCTAGGGTTTTGTGTCTACTGATGTTCACATGCATTATTCAGAAGTATAGGTCAGAGACAAAGCCCAGCGTGGCTGAGGTGTTTAGTATGCAATAGAGAATTTTTTGATTTCTCATGGGTAGGGCCAGTGATATAGGCAGTGAATATTATGTCACTGTGCACATCAGTGTTGCAACAACAAACTGCTTATTCCTGTTTTGCTGCTCTGAATTCATCTTTATCTATAAAAAAGTATGATGGATCCAAAAATCATTTGTGATGAAGCATTTAGTCACAGCTGTGCCCACATCTCTTCTTGGAAAACATCACTGGTAAATATTCTGGTAAAATGTTGAAAGTCATTAAAATTAAAGACTTTGATGGGCCACTTCTGAATATTCCTTTCTATGAAATAATCCAAATTTCAGTATGTAGTGAGTTGACTGTGCCTGGATGCCATATGCCACCAAAGTCACTATAATTCTTCTCATCATCAGGACAGGAGAGAGAAAATAAAAGGAAAGTCTTGTAGATTGAGATAAGGACAGGGATAGGTCACTTACTGATTACCATCAGGGGCAAAATGACTTGACTTGGAGATACTATTAAAATTTAATACAAATGAAATCAGAATAGGGCAATAAGTAATGAACCTAACCTTTAAAACAATACCCTCCCACTCCTCCCTTCGTCCTGGGCTCAACTTCATTCCTTATTTTTCTCTACCTCTGCTTTCCCCAGCAATGCAGGGGGACCAGGACTGGGGGTTGTGATCAGTCGCGTGTCTCTGCCACGCCTTCCTCCCCAGAGGAAGGACTCTGCACCGACTCGCCCCCCTCCCTTCCACGCGTGGGTCCCTTCCGTGGGGCGTATTCCTTCAGGAACGGACTGCTCCGGCATGGATCCCCCGTGGCATCACAAGTCCCGCCAGTAAACCTTCTCCAACAGGGGCTCCTTTCTGCGTGGGGCCACAGGTCCTGCCAGGACCATCACCTCCTTTAGCCATCCTTCTGTTCCAGTGCGGCGTCTTCCGCGCGCTGCCGGTGGCTATCGGCTGCTGCCGCGGGTCCTGCGCCGCGGGGTGCAGCCGGGGGTCTCCTGCCCGCCCTTCTGCACCGACCTTGGTGCCTGCGGGGCTCTTGCTCTCAGATGTCCTCCCTCTTCTCTCTGGTGCCATCGCAGAGGGGTTTGTTCACCCTTTTTAAGTAACATTATCGCAGAGGTGCTTGCCCTGTCCCTGATGGGCTCTGCCTTGGGTTGTCTCTGTCAGACAGCACGGGGGAAGCTTCTGGCAGCTTCTTCCAGTAGCCACCCCTGTAGGTCCCCTGCTACCAAACCCTGGTGATGCAAATTCAACATTAAATAATATTTGAATAAAATACAACAGAAATACAAAGCGGAAAGCAAGAAAATATGAATGTACTTTTAGTTAAATTTTGTAGTGTGTTTGGGAGCTGATTTTGGTAATCAGCTAAACTAGTAGTTTACATACAGGACTGAAGTACGGTCACATAGCATATTTTATTAAGGTTGTGTGAGGTAGTATTTCACAGCATCATGCTACTTTTTCAGACTTTGATTATTCTCTTTTTTATTTTGACTGTTTGTTTTAAAAAGTTCAATATTTACCAAGACTGCCTTTTTCCTTTGAATTTTTCTTTGCATTGAACGATATCCTGTAAATGCATTCTTAGACTGTATACAGTTTTTTTAATCCAGTAATTAAGTCAATATTTAAAATTGTAAATGTCAATTATTTGAATGAATAGTATATTTAGCATACTAGAGTATTTACCAATTAGTAGGTTATGTAATTCTCAATCTTGAGAATTGCCATTCTCTTATTAAAAGATTAAAGAAAAATATTTTCTCTAATTAACTATTCTTGTATCCAATATGAATCTTTTCTTTTTCTTATCACAGAAAATTTTCAATCATTAACTTGTTAATTTTCCTTACATTGTCTGCAATTCATTTCTACTGTGGCATAAGTATTTAGCGAGTATTTCTTCAGGTTTGTGTACACTTACACAAGGAATAGAAACTGACACTGAAATAACCTCTTTTTTTTTTTTAAATTAATGACAGTACATGTCTCATTATTTTCCTGAGTATAGTAAGAAGCAAATAGCAGATCTGTTTGTTTTGTCAATAACAAATGGATGTTTCAGAAACAAAGATGTTTCAGAACATCTGTCTTGAAGGTTCTCTGTCCCTTCATTCCTTTTTTCTGAAGTATATTAGCAGTATTTTTCCTCACCACATCCTTTGCTTTCCTCCTATCTTCTCTGACTGTTCCTGGCACAGAAAATTTCAGTTTCACCCATCTATCTGAAGCCAACTACTAGCTCTCCTTTGGTCTGGGCATATTCTCAGTGCTGTCGTGTTATTCACAAGGAATCTCTCATGCTGCTTTAACAAGGTTTCACTGAATATACATTGCAAAAATTAACAGCTCAAATATTGGATTTTGAATAGGTTTGGATTTCCTCCTGAGTACTTTAATGCATTTTGTTTCCTTTTATTCTACTTTTATTGTTATAATCATTTAAAATTTTCAGATTTCCTCCACAACAGTAAGCAATGCTAAAAATATGTTAAAGGCCATCTTCCTGTAACCCCATGACTCATGAAGCTCTGCCTTTTACAAGGACAGCAAATATCCAGAAACTGATCATTTGAGACAGCTGGCACAACTTTAGCTGCCTCAATGCTTTCAACAGACTTTTGGAGCAGAAAGAAATACAGCCCTGGTCATAACCTTTACTTTATCTGTTCCTATTCTCAAGTTTACCTTTACAATCAGTGAGAGTAAGGACAAGAAAGGAGGGAGGGGATATTATATACTGTGATATTACCATGCATTCACATGTGCGCAAGAAACCTCATTCCTAAGCCAAAGACACCATCTCCAGCTTCAGTAAATATTGGTCTAAAAAGTTGTTATACTGATCATATTGTTGAATTCAGAACACAGATATCTCTTGTCTTCCTTCTCTTAACCTGCATAAACGAAAAACCAGTTTTCTGCCAAGAAGTTTAAGAACTAAGGAAACAGCTAATGGATTTGTGCTCCTTTTTTCATTCTTTTCTGAGGCAATGAATAATGAAAAAGTACTCAGAGGCTGGAGACTGATTTTGTAAAAATGATCAGATCTTGTATTTTTCTTTTATGCATAGAGTTTTAGCTGATCCATACTGTATGCAGAATGAAATCTGTTGGCTTGTTTGGTCTGAGTACCCTTTCCTTTGCAAAAAGCAATCAAATTATTTTTTAGCACATTTAATATCAAATATTGATTCCTCCACTAAATTAGTTTCAAGTACCAGGCTCTTCTTTAATTATGAGGCCTAGTAAAAATACAAATCAATAAACTACTAAAGAATTAATTGAATCAACTGTATTGGAATTATTTTCTCTCTTACACTGAAATTAATGACCTATTTATAGTAGTGGTTTTGCACATATATGCAATAGCATACACTGGCTAACAACATACATCCTTTTGCTTTATACAGCTTAATCACACGGTATGATGTCTTTTTAATAAAAGTAAGACAATGCCTTTTTTACATTAACTAGATTCACACTGAACAGGGATGTATGTTTTAAGAGAAGGCAGTCAAAGTCTGAAAACAAGAGTGGCCTTTTCTGTATTTAAAATTATGTGAATCGCCTAAGGCCCTATGCTGTCCGATGAAACTATATAAGAGAAAAATGATGAAAAGAATTAGATAAAAAATTATTCTGTTTTGTAGCTGATTGTTGAAAGGAAAGCTTATTATGCTTTTAGCTTCTACTAAGGTTCAAGTATCATGGTTATCATTACAGGGTCAACAACAACCTTAAATAACATGGCATAGTCTGTCACATTATTTTTGCTTTTCCCTTTTCTCCTCATGGCTGAACTATGTGTGTACACTGGAATTTTTAATTCTCTGCAAACTGAGGTCAAACAATCGTGTCTCACATCTGAAGTGTGAGAAGCTGTGCTTCTGATGCTCTTTTTCCAGCTTGGCTAAGAATGTCAGTAAGACTGATGCTATTGAGCAACCAGACTAGAGCTGCATATTTTCTTCTAACAGCTTTCCCCTGCACAGAATTAAACAAGTTATCTGTTTTGGGCAAGGATAGAATCAATTTTCTTCATAGTACTTTATAAGGTGCTGTGTTTTGGATTTGTGACCAGATCTGTATTAATAAGACAGCAATGTATTAGCTAGCAAGCATCAAGCCTTTCCTGCTTTTCACAGTGCCCCATCACCCCTGATGGGGCTGAGGATGCACAGGGGAGGAGCCACAGCTGGAACAGCTGATGCCAAGTGGCCAAAGGGATATCCCACGCCGTTATGGTGCCATGCTGAGCAGTGAAAGCTGTGCAGGGGAAAGAAGCAGCAAGTGAGGAAGACATTCGTGGTGTTTGTCTTCCCACTGTTGCAGGAATCCTGTTTTCCTGCAAGTGGCTGAACGCCTGCCTGCCCGCCCATGGGAAGTAGTGAACGAGTTCCTTGTTTGCTTTGTGTGCACAGCTTTCTATTAAAGTTGTCCTTTCTATTACATTGTCTTTATCTCAATCCATGAGTTTTCTCACTTTTACTCTTCTGATTCTCTCCATTGTCCCACTGGGAGGGTTGAGCTAGAATCTGTGTGGGGATGTGTCTGCTGGCCAGGGTTAGATCACACACCTGTAAGAAATTTTGTCCATTTAGTCCCTTAGAGGAAGTGAATATATTGATCTTAGCTTGTTTTCCACAGCTCTTTATTTTATATACATACATATATACACATACACATGTATACATACATACATATATATGTATAGAAAGAGAGAGAGAGAGAGAGAGAGAGAGAGCTATTTTGGAAGCTGGAAGACTGATAGGACTGAATGCATGGTTTGTAACTTTGTCCTGTGTTGTCATTAAAGAGAACTTTTCAATGGAATTGTGCTTAGTGCAGTTTTCTCAGCTGAAAATAAAATTATACTTATCCACAATGTATGTATGCAGTGCTTAAAATAAAAAAGTTTGAGGAATACTGAGCCTGCTATCCATCACCTCTTCACATTACTCTGTAAAGCTCAGTTTAATATCAAAAGAGAAGATACCTATAGACTTTTAAAATCCTGCATAGCAGAAAATTGATTAGAGAAAAAAGTACATTCAGATGAGATCATTAGAAATGAGAATGGGAAAGATGGATATGAGGGAGTACTATGGCCACAGTAAGTTATTTCAGAGAAATGACTGTTCCTGCCAGTGAGTTTCCTATTTGAAACCAAACCCCTCAAATGCAGTGTGGTATGCCATTGTCTAACATCCATAATTAAAGAAATATAGTCTTGAATAATATATTTTAGATTTATTTTTATCTTTTCTGATAAGATCTGTAGAGATTTTCAAATCTTCCCTTCTAAAGTGTTAACATCCATTGCCTACAAAATTAAGAGCTGATCTTTCCTTGGTGAATAATTGAAATAAAATGTCTACAAAGTAAAATGCAGAAACAGAATATGTTAAATTAGTAAGTGGTGGATTTTTTTAACCAAATTAGCGTACATCTTTTCTTATAGTGACATTTATAAGCCATAATTGAGTTTTAGGAGCTTGACATATTATCATTTCACAACTGAGTGTTAGCAGGTATTTTTTAGAGTAGACTGTAAGCCCTTCCCAGATACAAGACAGTATAACTTGTTTTGAACTTAGACTAATTCCAGAAACAGCTTTCCTCTGGCATATCATCTTTTATAACTTGAGAAGAAATCTTCCAGGTGGATCTGCTAGCAATAAGGAATGGTTCCAAAGAAGAGAAATTCTGGCTTTTTAGCAGGAATCCTTGCTTTTTCTAGAGAATGCAATAACTTTTCATTATCTGGTCTCTAAGCTTTTCCTGTTTTATTTATTGTTTTATTTGTTTGGGCTTTTTCTGTCCATTTATGTAACACAGAATGTGCAACAACTCACTCGAGTACAAGTGCTTCAATGTTGTGAAAAACATTCTAGTCAGAATACAGGCTTTTTCTGCTAGTAAATCACTTTATGGATCTCACCGTCTCACCTGTAATTCCAGTATCGATGTTGGTTCTTCAGAGACTACTGTGCATGCACACATGAATACATCCAAACTAGAAATTAAATAATGTACTTCCTCCTTTGTTACCCCTTTGTTTTATTTCAAGTACAGGAAAACAGTGCCAACCTTGTACTCTCATGGTATTAAATCACATTTCCTACTTTAAACTTCTATAAATCACCTAGTGCTTCAAAGTGTTGCATCACTTATCTTACTCTGCCTTATCCTTAATAAATAGCTGTCTGTTTCCAAGGCTTTTACTCCTATATCTTCCTTTTTGTAGCATCCTTTCCTATATTCCAGATGACTCTTAAAAAAATAGCCCTTATTCTTAAACCCAGTTGAAAGACTACAGAAATAAAAACCCATAAATGAGGAAATGTTTATCTTTTAATATGTAAGTTTTTTCTTCTGTTTTAAGGTGTTGGGGATTACATTATAGAAATTCAATGTGGAAAACAATACTCTACTTTTTGTTCAAGAGTTTATAATTCCATGATTAATTTTTAAATCTAATGACACAGATTAAGAAAAAAAATTGCCAGTTTATTTAAGAAATGGGGTTTTTTTGTACTTGTTTCCATTTTGCCCTGGGTTTAGCATAATGTCTATCAGCTACAGGTGCTAATCCAAAACGAAAGATTGTGTAATAGCAGACTCCAAAGTATATGTCAAACTGAAGTCAGTGAAAGAATTTTGCATTTTCAGTTGCAAAAGTAGATTGCTATAGATAGATTTCTTGTCACTGATTTGTAGGTTTAGTAGATTTGAGGACCTTGATATAACCTGCATTTTGCAAACATTAAAAAAACTAAATTAATTCTGACTTTTTCTAAGGTTGCTATGAGCTCATATTATTTAAATATGAATGAGTTGGAGAATTTGCTATAAAGTGCTTTGCAGGCTGAAAGGGAAGATCTTAATTTAATATGATACATTTAATATCTAAAAATTTTCAGCTTGTAAAATTCTTTCTTTGGATCCTTCAAAAGGGTAAATGAATGGGTTATTCAATCACTGGTACTATAATTGTCTCAGATTCTATTACAGAGAATTTTCTATTTGCTGTTTAATATCTGTCAGGATTCTTTTCTAAATCCTTGTCTTTGAACAAACTGGTTACATTTTTTATTATATTTACACAGGTCTTTAAGACCATTAACTTGCAAAGAAACGAAAATCATGTAAATATATTCGAAAATCTACTTTTCATGTAAAAGAAATATTTCTGAATTAAATAAAAATAAATCCTTCCTAGAACAGTTTTCTGGCTCTTAAGTAGATCAGTATTTGTCACTGTATTATAATAGTCTTAGTGATGCTTTTTCCAGTTTTTTGTTGCTGTTATTTCTGCTGATAATGGGTGGGTTGCCTAGAAGTTGAAATAAGAAAAAGTCAGTTTTCTGACTAGATAGACATGTAAATTTTTATAGATATGTTTAAAGAAACTAGTTTCATAGAGTGTAATTGCCTTGAACCCTGAGCATTTTTGCCTTCCTTCTATTTCCTCTCTGTCCTGTGGGAGTGAGTGAGAGTCTTGGAAAGTTTGGCTGCTGCTGAGGTGAGGCCACCACATATACATTGTCAGATAATTACACCTAAACACACCAGTTATAAATGCTGCAGATTATCTAAAACCCATTCCAATGACATTTCTATTATTTTTTTTATTCCTCTATGTAGCTTGTGTGTCATTCATCCCACAAGAAAAATTCGGACATGTTTTGCATGACCACAACTCATTATTGCGTGATATTTTTTTGTTGTTTTAATAGGGACCACGAGTTCTTATTAAAGAGTGACTTAAAATGCTACCTAATGTTATTTCTATGTCTTTGGCTAGGGAAAAGACAATTTTCTTGCAGCTTTTATTTGGCTTACTAAATAAATAAGCCATGTGTTATATCAGTCTAGAATTTACCTCTGTGTAGCCACTGTAAGTTATTATGCCCTCATGAATGCCTAAAGTATAAAGATCTTTTCCCTGTGTTGTAAAAATAATATCCAAAGTTGCAATACATCCTACTATAAATGGTCCTAAGTTTTTATGCTCAGAGAAAATTGATTTCTTTTTCACTCATCAGCAGTTTTATTAATCCTTTTCTCAAATATATAAGTGAAATGCAGAATCCAAATTTTATTATTAGCCAGTTTATATAGAATTAACTTTCAGTTAAATTATAAAAGAAAATATGAGAGAAATGGAGATTTTTAAAAAGTTCTTTTCTTGTTCAAACAATGAATATAAGTGATATAAAGTGGGATTTGTCTTAATGTAAAGGTTAGTTCTGAAATCTAGAGTACTCTAGATTCACATTATATTCTATCAAGAACGTTGGATAATTCCAAATAATTTTTTCTTGATCACAAACTATGGAATTAATAAAACCTGGATTAATTTTTCCCCATATGTGACTATTTTTCTATGATGACAAGAGAGAGACTCTAGATCACTCAGAAAATGGAAAGATATCTAAATATATTCCCATTAAAATCTGGCTTCATGCATAAACCTGATTTTCAAAAAATATCTTAGGCATTTTAGTAAACCTTATCTTGTTTTCTAAATGCCCAAGTTTTTGATTTTCTTCATGGAAACTAAGATTCTTATAGACTACATCCTCAGAGATAATGATGTGCTAACATATGATTTACTTTTCAAAAAAGGAATCAAATTTCTTTCTGAAACCTTTTATGTGAATTATTAAGTGCTGTATAGTAAAATAATAGAAATCCCTATAAACAATATATTTTAATTTCTGACAAACTAATGGTGTTAGGAAAACCTGAACCTGCAAAAGGGCTGAGTCCGACTGATAAACAGATTACAGATATGTAACATATAAATGCATTTTTAGAAAAGAATTGGGAGATTTGATTTGTTTCCAAATATGTGATGAGGCTAGCAATACATAAAAATACATATGACTGCTTTTTGCTTATCATTTTTGGTTGGTTTCGTACATTTTTCTTTTTGTCAAAGAAGTTGATGTTGGTGAAACCTCCTTGTAAAGCACTGTCCTGTGTTTCAGTAATGACAGCTAATAATAACCTGTGCTTTTCCACCAAAGGAAATTCTCATATTTAAAAAAAAAATGAATATAATAAATTGCAGTGCATGACATAACTATGCATATAATATTTCAGTCTGCCTTTTTTAAAAAATAACTATGTTTGTATTTATTTTATCAAACTCTAATGGTGGGGATGCTGGCCGAGTTTTCATTACTGACATCTGAGAAGTCCTTCGAGAACTCAGTGGTTTTTGTAATTTTTCTTAGCAACACTGGAAAGTTAAATCTCAAGTGCATTCGTGAGAAAAGTTCTAAGAACATAAGTAAACAGATGGAAAATTATTAATACCTCGAGACTGTTTAATGTAGTATAATAATGGCTCTATGTCATTTTCTTTATACTTTTGGTATAATTTTTCATTTCTAGTCTCACAGTGTAAACATGTATGTTTTCTGTCTGTTCCAGTAAGAACAATTATTACATAAACCTAATAACTCTAATCCACTCTGTTCCATTTTTTATCCTGGACAATGCCAGTGCCTGCTCAGAACTCAAAGTACTCACCTAATTGATTACAAATGAGATTTTCTAACTTAAGCAGGAAACAGTCTTTGCTGCTTTGCGAGGATAAACTAGGTATTAATATTACAAATGTGGAAGAATGTTTTACAACCTCTAAGGGACTCCTACAGATTTGACCAGTCAATTATCTGCAGGCTTTCAACTGTCTAAAACAGTTCCTCAAAGAAAATAGCTCTCATCTTAAGAGTGAGGATGCCCAATAGAGGCTATGGGAAGAAATGTGCCTTCTATGAATAATATGAATTAATTGAACTGTGAAAGAAATAAACTCTTAAAATGTGTTTATTTTTCAACAGTATTTAATTTCCTATAATGTATTTTTTAACTGAGTTTTCATTGAATACAAACATTTGCCTCTGGTGAAATCTTATTTCTACTTACCTAGGCATGATGAACTTAGAGTGTCTCAAAAATGTTTGCATTAAGTTTTGCAAAGCAGCAGTATGTAATTTTTCATTTTCAAAATTGCTTTCCTACTAAAATATCTATTTAAAAGCAAAATATCAGACAATGCTGTTGCATTAGGAGACTAAGAAAATTCCTAGGTATCACATAAATTTTGGTCAGATTTCTTTAGCCTTTGCTCTGTAACCAGAAATCAGGTGGGGTCTTTTGGACAGAAGCTTTTTTTTTTTTTTTAATGCATTTGCAAAGGTTTTCTACATTATCTCTTTCTGGATGGGTGCTACTCACTCTTTCATAAGCCAAGTATTTTTCTAAGTCTATGTCTTGTCACTTTGCTCAATTATTCTATTTTAAACTCAGGAGCTGACGTAGGCACTGGTGTCTTCTCTCTGGTGACCAGTGTCAGGACCCAAGGGATGGCATGAAGTTGTGCCAGGGGAGGTTTAGGCTGGGTGTTACAAAAAGGTTCTTCACGGAGAGGGTGTTTGGGCACTGGAACAGGCTCTCTGGGGAAGTGCTCACAGCACCAGCCTGACAGAGGTCAAGAAGAATTTGGACAATTCTCAGTCACACGGTGTGATTTTTGGGGCTGCTCTGTTCTGGGCCGGGAGCTGGACTTCAGTGACCCTTTTGAGTCCCTTCAAACTCAGAATATTCTACGATTCTAATATAAGTGTGTGTTCAAGGGGATTGAAATGCCCATTCTTCCCAGCAGCTGCCTATAGTAGATATAACTATTGCTAGAAGCACTAGTGCTCTGTAGAAAAGTGAAGAAACACTATGGAGCACCAGACTTAGCTTGTTGTCTGTTTAGTGCAGTGCATTATTATCTTCTGTATTCCTCTTCTAGGATTAGTTCTGTTCTGGTGCCTCTCATTCTGTCTTGATCCAACTATGCTTTGCAATGATATTGTGAACCACTTTAATGTGCTTGTGCCTTGCTTACATACTTGTGCTGTGCTCCAGCAGCATCGGTCTCTCTGCGCTCATTCTTTCCATTTTGCAGCCAAGTGCACCTGCTGCCAAGAGCTCTCATAACTGTCTTGTTGTGCTGTCACCTTTCCTGCTACTTGTATTGACTGCTGTAACTCTTCAGTAGAGAAGGGAATATTTAATGTTAGAGTACCCTGACACTTCTGAACAATGATCTGAGGCACAACACAGAGGGTTGCTATAATAGATTTTGTTTGCTCTTTTCAGGGTTACTATTTAAGCACTGAACAAAAAACTGAACTATTTTCTTTGCATTTAGTTACTGTCATCTACATACTGTAACAATAATAATGATAAGTAGTCAGACAGCAATAACATTTCTTTCAACCCCAAATGCATTTGTTGTAATCAGAAAGATAAGTTAGGGTAAAGTAGTGATCATTAATCTCGAATTTGTCAGCGGTCTGAAGACCTCCAGCTGCTGTGAGAAAATGGAAGAGTTCTTTTGCTGGAGTAGTTCTTTTGCTGCAGAAACTCTGCTGAGATTAAAAATTTGGCAGTTTTCTCTTATTTGGTTAATACTAAACACACAACCCTGCTGGATCCTTGTGGAGATGTGCCCTGTACTCAGTATGGTTGCTTTGTGTCACTCCAAGGCTCAATACTTGACAAAGCTGCATCTCTCCTATCCCTTATAAATTGTGTCATTAGATTATTTTTAAATGCTATTTTTCTTTTTCTGCATTTTTTTTTGTGAATTGATTTACATACTATCAGATGCAGGTAGATACTGTGCTGTGAAGAGACTGACCTTTGGCAATATACAACACAAATGGTAAAAGTTAAATTACCTTTTCCTTTCTCAGTCTTTTAAATCTAATGTTATTAGTAGCTAAGGAAATGACATCCACTAAAAAAAATATGACTTTTATCCTACTAGTGTCCTTTTAACTTTGTATTTTGCAACCTTTTGGTTTTTTGGTTTGTTTTGTTTTTTTTTTTTTTTGTCTGTATTCCTGCAGAAAGTAAGTCTTGTCTTGTGACCTTTCTTTTGGGTGATTTTTTTACAGTGAGTTTTACGCACTAATACAAATGCAAACTTATAAAACAGCTTGAAAATAAGAATTACTCTAAGCAATGCCCCCTCTTCAATGTTTGTGAGGTGCTTGCAATATTTTTTGCTCTTATACAATGAATAAATAAACTGAAAGGAGCCAGTTTATAATTGTGAAGCCCCATATTTCTTTGGGAACAGTGCAATGTAAATCTTGTTGAGGATGCAATGACTGTGATATGACATCCCAACAGAAATCAGTGTCCTTCTTACAGAATATGGGACTTATAGGTCGAGAAAGAAACACCTTGGAATTGAGAAGGGATCTCTTAACAGGGACTTTAGGAGAATACAACATAGGATCACATCCTTTATCTTCCCTCCTGCCCAGTGGAAGCCTTCTAGTGAAGCTAAAGCATCCACTTCTTGGATTCACTGAGTGTTTCAGGCCATATTTAACTCCTTTTAAGGTAATTATTCACTTTATTTATGTTGAGTTCTCCTCTGTGTTATGGTATACAGTACAGTTATTCTGCCATATAGGATGAAGCTTTAGCAGCTCTGTGAGGTTCAAAAGGCAAAACAATAGTATTAATTCTGAAAAACTATCATTCCTTCTGTAAAGCATTACATCTTAACCTTTTATTATTATATAATAGTTGTCTTATTATTCCCTTTTTTTAATGGTTGATATGATAGGGACTTAAAGCTCTAATGGTCAACATTGAAAAAATACCCTCCATACACATGGACATGTTTTTAAAGACTAAAAGTCACTGCAGTTTTGCTGACACAAAGTTGTGGACATGTTTGGAAGACTATGGATAATTTAAAATATTTCTGACAATTTTGAAATAATATCAGTCTGTCATGATGAGCCTATTTTCATTCAAAACCAGGACAACCATAAAAAGGCACACTGAATCTTTATGAAGTTATCAGTTTCCAAAGTGTAAAATAATTTTTAGACTACCATACTTATCTAAACTCCTTTTCTTTCAAAATCCAACACTGAATGAACATATTTTTCTTGATAGTTGAATTACTTCTTTTATGATTTCTCTTTTCTATGCTGAGCTTTAGACTGAAGAACATGTTTACCAGAGTTCTGAACCTGTGAAACCAAGGGCTACAGTAAAACTGCTGATGCAATGTTAACTACAGCAGCGTGAACAATTTAAAGTTATTTTATTCACAATGAAAATACTTTAAAGGACTTCCCAGAGACATTTGTAAAGGTGGCAGACAGAGGACTGTGGGCCAAGATTATGAACTTAATGATCTCGTAACTGCTGCAGTACCTTTGTTTAAACTATGATCTTCCTTCTATTGTTTCCTGACAATTATTTCTCCTAATTGTTAACCTTCTTGTATGTGTTATTTTATATAATGATAATTCTCTGAATTCTTTAGATCTGCTTGCTTGGTAAGAATACCACAACCTGTATGCCTGTGGTTCTTGCCTTGACATGAGAAAAAACTTACAGATGGTGACTTGAATAACTTAAGGCACATTATTATTTAATCGATTTGTCCTGATCCAAAATAGTTATTCTAAAGGCAAATTCAACTAAAATTAGAGAGGGAAGAAAAATGAGAACAGTGTCAGAACAGTTCTGGAGGGAACTGTGTAGTCAGTAAGGTGTTTGAGTTGGGGAAGGAAAGAAAAATAAAGAGAAATGAACCATAATGGGTGGGAGATTTTGGATACCCTATTAATCAGTCTTGGAAGTAAAATCAGAACTAATGTCCTTTAAGTTTTTCTACGTATTTATTCCTGAAATCATTGAGTCTGGGAAACATCTTTGCTGACAAAGATGATTTGAGCTTCTTTTGACACATGATCAATCACAGGACTGATACAAAGAAATACTTCCTTACTGTTTCTCTCTGTGTATTTCAATGTGCAGTCCCAGGGAAAAGGATTATCAAACTAGCACAGAGACAGAGTGGTATGCAGAAAAATATACATATAACATATAATCATTTCAAATCTGCTTAGTTACTCTCCTCCCAAGTTTTAAAATTGATGCTTCTCCACAAATTTGCATAATTTCTCCAAAGATATCTTTTGCCTTTACTCATTCCTTCCCTTGACAGGATGTTAATTTTATTACTGATATGTTAAAGTAAAATTTAGGCCACTTTGCTCTTCTTTGTAGTTCACTAACCTATGCAGAACTATTTTAGATATAATTTGCTTAATATCAAAAGAAAAAGCACAGTAAAAGATTTCAGAAAGACTGCCAGGTTAATTCTGGGTAAATACATACATTTTAGTGGCATAACTATCAGCTCTTCTCTGTATTTTACTTCAGAAATAGATCAACTTACCTTAAAACACTCACCTGTTTAACTGGTGCAGCAAACTTTTACTGATGCAATCAGGGCCACCATATGTATAGGCATAATGTGAATAATTTTGTAATGGCAAGATGGATCTAGATTAAGCTAACAATAATCCTGTACCTATTGTGATGGCTTTCTCCAAAGGAAGGAGAGAAAGGTGTTTCTGGTCCAAAAAGTCATACACCTTGTGCATAAACAGCAAACACATGGGAGGATTGGTGAATGGTTGTGATCACAGATTCTTAGCCTTGTATGACTTTCATAAATCCTTTCACTAGATTTTTGATACAGCCAATTTTTCCTTCTCATTTGCTTGAGTAGAACAGCTTGAACCAAAACCTTGCCTCTGTGTGTCCCATTTGAGCACCTCAGTACTGGGAAACCAAACTGAAAAATGTCAGTATCACCTATTGGGCAGGCTTGTGAGAAGAAGAGTAGACTTTTGTGATCAGGTGGTTCCTCAGGAGAGGATGAGAGAATTGCATGTCTTGGAGATCCAGGAGGAGGTGAAAGGACGCCTGGGAACAGGGCTGCCTGGGAAAGAACTCCCCCAGCCTGGGGCCTGGCTGATACCTCTGAAACCTCTCATAGCCACGTGACATCTCACTTGCCTTGAGCAAGGCTTAACCTAAAATAGGAAACACAACTAGAAGAACCTACATGGGATGGCAGAGCTCTTAGAAAGGAGATGCAAAAATAAACAAGCAACAGAAACAACCATAGAAAAATGAACACCAGAGACAGAGGCCTAGAGAAAGAACATAAATGATGAGCACTGAGAATAAAACTAATAAATGCAAAGGCTATCAAAAGAAAGGAACAGGTCTCTAAAGAAGGTCAGACATCCAAGCAGGTGTGAAAATTCAATTTGCATTTTTCAAAAAAAAAAGCTTTGTCTGTTTGAAACCCTAGTTTCTACATGCTGATGAGTATTTTGCAAACACAAGATTGTGTTTTTATGATAACGATGGATTTGCATGCAGTAACAATGGTCCTGAACACATACCAGCTGGCATACACTTGTGATTATAAGCAATATTTTACCTATATTACAGCTGGATGATGCACTAACTCTTCGGCTTTTCTGAACCCTTTCTTCTTGTGCAAGCAGAAATTATTTCATACATAATGTTCTATATTTCTATTATACAAATCTTCTTCAGTTAGATGTAAATATTTTAATTTTTTTTTTTTCTTAAAAAACCCCAAGCTGGTCCGAGGTGAATTAAGGAAACTGAAGTAAAACCAAAAATGATTTAATGTTGGCTTTTCCTTCTTAGGTAACTTCATGCTTCTTCAATGCCTTTGTATTTATTGAAGAAACACCTGCCCTTAAACATGAAAGTCTCCCTGCTCCTCACAGGTGCTGATTCCACTTCTCCTGTCACATCACAGGACCAAGTGATACAGTGGTTCCAGAAATGCTGCCATTCAACACCATGTCACATTTAAAAGTGGACTAGTATGTTCTTATGGATTATGTTTTACATGTTACTTTAGAGACCTGTAAGAGTCTCAACATTAACAGGCTAATTTGAACAGCAACAACGAAAACCCCAAACCAGAAAAAAAACCAGTAACATAAATGAAAAGTAAGTGAGAGAAGACAAGAATAAGAACTTTAGGTCTCTTAGATTCTTGCCATTGGCAGATATCTCAGGTTGCAAGGTGTGTCTTTCTGTCTTTTAATTATATGAATGAACTCAGGATGATAGAGAGTTTTGTAGATTATTTATAGTTTCAAAGGTCTCCTGAGTACTTTTTATGCACACTTACTATGCTTCAGTTGTTATCCTAAAAACATCTTACAGAAAACATTTTGAATAGTTTTTGAATACTGCGACATTTTGGTAGGAAAATGTGCAACAGAAACAGATAAGATAAAAGGAATAATATTTACAGTGGATGGAGTATCAAGTATTGCATTTGCTATTTCTCAATTGATGCATTGTATTAAGCAAATTAACTTTGTGCATTCTCTCAAATGTCTCATTGTCAGTGTACAATGAGGAGTTATATTTTCCTTTCATGAAATAAATCACAATATAATTTCTCAGTTTCTACATTTTCCCATCCCATAGACCATAGTTTTGTATTCTCCTGTCTCTCCATCCATCCCAAAAATAAAAAGAACCAAAACCACCAAAGGAAAACAAGCAATGAAAAAAAATGACCGTTCTGTAAATGGGTTTATTTTATGAGCTGATAATTTTAACATATTCAAGTAATAGAAATAATTATTATTTCTCAGATTTAAAAGTAAAGTTAAACAGCAATACCTTTGTCAAAGACCAAGTTGAAAGTGACAAATTAGACACAAGTAAAATATGTAGTTCTATGTCATCCTGTCTGTCCTCATGTTTCTTAAGAAATGTTTCTTAAAGGGTATATTAAATGATAAATCCCATTTGGCTTTAATAATTTTAGTAGTGTAATTCCTACTTCTTCTCTCCAGGGATCATAGCATAGCACATGAAATCTCCTAGGACCTAATTCTGCCATTTTTACCCTGAACAGCTATTTAATCCACCATAATCCCAAGGAAATAATTTTAGGGCTTTGTAGAGGAAGGTGCTAGTCAAAATGAAAGATCTGTCCTACACAAACAAGTTATGATTGATATTTTTAGCTTTCTAAAATAATTCTATTCCTAATGTGTCCTCTTAATTCAGAATATGTTATGGGAAGAGGAGGAAGACAATTTATTAACTTTGATTATTTACAAATCTCCATAGTTTCCACTTTTGCAAATCATAGGTAATTAAGGTGATGTAGTCATTTGTCTTATAAATCACTGGTCTTCCCTGCTTATTGACTGGCCAAGCATTTTACTTCTCTGATTAAGGTTTATTTTTCTGTGTATGGAAATCTGTAGGAAAAAGAATTATCTCAGTCGTTTCCAAAACAGAGAAAAAATAATAGAGTTTTTTTCTCACTTATTGTTCCATAAAAAATGTCCATGAAGAATTTCCACAATTTGAAGCAGTTCGTGTGTTGGTTATCAGCAAATTCTCTGTATGTCAACCCATCCAGATCTGACCTATTTGAAACACTAAACCCTTACAACCTATTGAGTCCCGAAGAGGTAAATTTCAAGACAGTAGCACAATTTTCCTGGCAGTGTACTGTTAATATGTATGGAAGTGCAAAGCCAATTCTCTGCGCAGAGCATGGTGCAACTTGAGTAGAAATACTTACAATTTTCTTTCTAGGGGAATACTTGTTGGATTTGAAGCAGGAGACCAGAACAGGAGACAAGATAATTATACTTGCACTTTTCCTACTCATTAAATGCTCGTCTTATTTCATTTGACAAGGTAGGCAAGATACAGTCTCCCATTTTATAAATGTTGCATTTCTCATTTTTCACCCACACTACTTCTGAAGTGAAGATACTCATTCAGAATACTTTAGAGGATCTGTTGATTATATTTCTTTTCAAAGCCATATAAACCTCATTGAGAAAAGTCTGCTTTCTAGCAAAGTTTCTAGTTTTGGAACTTCAGTGTATTTATGTATGCACAGAGAAAAAGATATCCTCAAGTCACGACCCTATTTCACCAGGGGCCTTTTTGGAGTAAACAAATGTGTTAAATGCTCATTTAATTCTGCTGACATTTTGGTTCCAAAACCCAGACAATCTCCTTTCTTCTTTCAGGCTTGAGTCCTGGCTCCTAGTTTTCCTGAATGCAGTGTGTAATTACTTTTAAATTACTACAGTGATTTCCTTCAAGAACACCTGGCAGATGATACCTCATATTTATCTGTCCCTGTAGGGATGGATAAATATGAGATATTCCCCTGTAGGGGACATGTGGGCAGAATTACACTTTACCTATATATGAATTCCTGTTCTACATTGCTCCAATATAAGATATTTTCCCAGATGTCCCCATAGAATTTAATATCTCTGTCCATCTTAAACATGGAGCAGAGATTTACTTTCTTAATAGATGAAAGCAGATGCTTTCTTAAATAGAAAACTTGCTTGGGAGCAGTCGGTATTTGCATTTTCAATAGCTGTTTCATTTTAATTTTACTTGAATATCTAGTCCATCATAACATAATCTCTCATTTCAGGGGCTTTCTTGTCAAAGCCTTAATAGCCATGAATCAAATACTACATTATTTCCTCACACAAAAAACAACTGAAGTCATCGGTGGGAGAGAAAGCAGTGGAATGAAAAGAAAGATTGGAAGGACAGCAAGATAGAAGGTTAAAAATAACCATGGAAAACAGCATAGCAACCTGTGACAAATTACTAGAATGGAGCCTGGAATCTGGCCTTCTCATTCCACAAAATTAAGAGAGCTTGGCAAGAATTTTTAGCTGCAGAAGTAGAAAAAAGTAAGTTAAAGGTGGTCCTGAGCTTTTGTTTTGAAAGAGTGCTAAAGCACATAAATGCTGGCTTTACCTGTCTTTTTCCTTACTATGATCTGTATTTTTCCATTTAACCATTTTTCAACCATAGGGCCTTCAAAATGGCTTTTCATTAAATTAAATCAATTTAAATTTAAAAAGTGTATTCTTTTGAGGAAATTTATTTATTTTTTTATTTAATTATACGTGGTTTTAAAATATAAATTACTTGTAGTCCATATTTTAAAGAAATAACTGGCATTGACCATAGACTGGTTATTGTATATTCCTACTTTCTTTCCCAGGAAATCCAGAATTCAGGTGGATCCTGCAGCCTTTCCCCAAACACAGGGAGACATAAAATTAACCCACTTGTTTGTTGATCAAACTGGATTAAATAAAAAGGAAAAAAAAATGTTTCTGAATTACTTATCTTGGGCCCAGAAAATAACCTGCTTGACTGCTGTCATCCTGACTTCGTTCAATCAAAACTTACTTCTGGAGTGTAGTTTTGTTACAAGCAATAATGAATGACCTAAGACAGATTTGTAGGTAGATGTAAAGTCTTTAATTAGATCTATTTTGTAAATTATTAGTTACTTTACATGTGGCTGATATAAAACCTACTGCTTTCTGACCTTCGCTGTGTTTCCAGAGCAGCTGTTTCAGATTTGTAGAAGCTGATACATAGCCAGACATGGGTCCTATCTTCCTTGGTGAGGACAGAAAGTTTCCTTCTTCAGATATCCATGGTAAAATAGGGTCCATCTTAATACTAACTGGGGAGTTGTTTTGTCTGGAGTGTGAGTGCCTGCCTTGGACTCACACTTGAAGGAGCAAACTGAGGTCAATGTGCTGAACATGTGAGTTTAGGAAAGACTTTATTTTGTTTAATGGTTCACTTGTACTGGATCAGCATCTGTCCAGAAGTCATGTGAATATTGCAGTTCCTGTCAGAGAACTAGGCCAGTCACTGCTGTTGTTTATTCTGTTTCAGATCTTGCACAGCCTGGGAATTTTCTGAGTCTCCCTCTGCTGAGGATACATAAGAAAATTTTGTTTAAATATTTTGTTTAAATAAAGTAAATAAACAAAGTTTAAATAAATATTTTGTTTAAATAAAGTAAAGGGGAGATGAATAAAGCTGTTATTGGGAGGAGCTAAATAAGATAAATAAATAGTAATTATTTGTGTATTAGAAATAGAAGTTAAAAAAACCCCAAGGCTTGCATGATTACTTAATCAATTAAATTGTTCATTAATAGTGGGATTCATTCAGTAATAGGGTGAGCTGTCCCTCATGCCGTAATGAAAAGAAAATTAAATTAAACTATTTCCATTTTTACATGCAAAGTGTGCCCAGAAGCAAGCAAGTTTCAGTGTAGTTATTAGCTCCTTCCTGATCCAGTTACTTCCTTTATACTGTACTGTATTTAGAAACAAATTAAAATGATTTAATTGAGATTTTCAAAGTCAAGCACCTGGAAGTTAGGGAATAATAGAGGTGAACCTTAATTTTTGTCCTATGTGCTTGAATGAGCTTGAATGTACTAGGATCCTGTGGAAATGCTCATAAGGTAGGAACTTACTACCCTGTGCTGCAAGCTTTTATTCTGTGGAATTGCAGGGAAATTTCTTAACACCTTACTCCTTCAGGAAAATAGTAAACATTTCTACGTGTAATTTAAGAGTCTTCTTGCCCTACAGACCATATTGCTTTCACATATATAACAGCAATATTACATCTGCCAATTAAGTATCTGAACCAAGGGACTGTCCTAGAAACTGAAGAAAGATGGTCAGAAAAAAGTTTCAGCTTGTCCTAAGTTTATTTTTCTCTGACCTGAAATTTAAATGATCTCCAGCTTCCCAAAACCTGGATACAAGCTGACTGTTACATATGGCATTTGGAAAGAGCACATTGTTCCTTTTATGTCTTGCTACTCTCCCTTTGAGTTTCTAGTTTATTAAGGATAGTTGCTATTATTTTATTGGAAACACAAATTGAACCCCTAAATGATGTATTTGCCACTGCTTGTCATACAAGTACCTTATTTTATTAGTACAGGTACTAGGGCGAAAAGATGGCAATTTAACTGTTTGCATCTTAGGAGAAGCACAAAACATCATGGAGAAAATAGCATGTCTGTAATAGAGAATCTCCATGCCAAACAGGGAAGAATTTCATTCTAGAGCTATGAGGGTCTAAGTACAAAGTTCATGGTTAGTGTCCCAAGAAACATTGCAGTAAACTGAGAAAAATGTTACTGCGTTCTTGTTTGTTGCTTTCTAGAAAGAAATGGGAAAATGAGCTTCATCAATAGGCTGAAAAGGAGAGGGAAAAAGCATCACTTCTAAAAATGGTATTAAAAAAGAAAATAACCATTTTTTGTTTTAAGTCCTGCTGGTGGATATACCTGACAACATTCCTTTAATTTCTCTTGAGTGCTTCTTAAAAGTAGAATTCTTAGTTCATACAAATGGTGAGAATTTTAGATTGTTTCTTGGCTTTCACCTTATTTACTGACATTAAATATATGCTTTGGGAAGGAAAGGGCAGGAATGCTGTCACTACATGTCTGTATGTATTTCGCACAGATATCTAAATTCACAACCCTAACTTATTGCAAGGTTAATGTGGCTTTCATGTGATTTCAGCTATAACTCATCATTACCTTTTTTTTTGGTGTCTCTTTCATCCTGTGAATCTCTGTTTCACTCCAACTACCTCTTCCTGCGCCTGCATCAGTTCTGTTCTGGCAGTGCAGAAATCAAAACTGGGAAACTGACTTGTCTGAAATTACAATCATCCAAATAATTTTTTCTTCTATGCAATCACACAGCTTTTCCAGGTGAACACAGGGTACTTCACCCAGCTAAGCAGACAAGTAAGGGGCAGCTATTCAAATTACCACTAAATGTAAACCTATGTTTTTGGGGCATCTGGTGTACATCTAGAGAAATCTGATTTCCTAGCTTTGTAAATTCAGAATGTGCCAGTAATATGCTAAGTGTTTGTTATTAGCACTAATTTATTATGTACCTAATTTATCTTCATATTACTTCTAGAGACTCAGTAAAAAATGATATTTTTCCACAGAGAAATTTTGAATTATTCACTAGCTCTGAACATGGTGTAATGCCTAATGCTTAATTTCAGAAGTTAAAAAATAGTGTTTTGATTTCTTAAACTAAGATCAGCATTTTGTTTAATGTTACATATATATATTTTAGACTCCCTAAACCCTCTTCTGCTAAATGTTCAGAAAATCCTAATTTATAAAATCTCTGAATAGAAGAAGCTATTTTCCACTACATTTCAAGTTTATTACATTATTTTTCGTTATTGATTTTTAAATTAATTAATCTTAATTAAAGAAGATTTGGTACACAAATTTTTTATATTTTCATTAAATGGCAATGCTAAAATTTTCAGTGTCTGGTGTGTAGTTTATTCACCATGATAATGGTATGATGTGAATATTCCTTTTCTGTAAGGATGTTTTACTGAATAGTCTGCTAAATTATCTTGCTTCCATTTAATTCATATGCATTGAGAATCTTTAAAACTTATTACTTGTGATTTTTCATGGTACTTCTATACCAATGCAGCCAGCATAACAAATATAATTACCCCTGAGCTTTCAGCATTCTTATTCCTGTACTCTAATTTTATGATTACTTAAAAAAAATAAAAAAAGAATAGCATTTCAATGACTTTTCAAGCAACACAGAAATTTATGTCAACAGTAAGGTATTATGAGGAATGATAATAAGCTATCTTACCTTCCCCATTCAAGTTTGAATTACCTCGCTGTTATTAACCAAAATGATACTGTACAAAGAAACAAAAACAATGAAGAAAACATTGCCCTGTATACTGGAAAATAAATTGAAATTATCAGTTCAGAATGCTAAATGATATTAACAGTTTATCACTATTTACCTGTGAGAATGAGATTAGAATATTTATGAATCCAGACAGAATTGAAACTGTGTTTTGTTTTATGAATTGTTGCATTCTGAACAGATAAATGTCAGACAGATCATCGAAAATCTAATCTTGTTGTTAGGAATATCAATTTCAAATGCATATCCTTGTATCTATTTCAGTGCTGTATTTTGCAACTTTCTGTAACTTCCAGGATATAAAGAACTTGAAATCAGTATTTAAAAAATTGCAAATAAAAATGTAAAGCAGCAGAAAAAGAAAAAAGGTAAAGAGAAATATATTTGTTACTATAATTTCCCATATGCTTATTACTATAATGAGTTCATGTTTTTCCTGCTATACTGCTGTTTGAAAAAAAAATATTTAAAAAGGTAGGATGGAGCCCCAGCATTTTTGAGATTGTAGTCTTGACATTACAGTTGGCCCTATATAACCAGACTTCATTCAATGAATAGCTCCTCATGAAATGGACTTTATTTTTGATGCAATGTTTTCTTTTCTGGAGTTTCTTTGGCAGCATGAAACTGCATCTTTCAAAACCAATCTGCTCTGTGTTGATGCAGCAAGCTAATAAAAGCAAATAAAAGCTCTGTTTATGAAGGCATATGGCAACCCTTATTTTTGTAAGATAAAAAAACTTGCTATGAGGTTCATATATAAATAAAAACTTAATTCAAGGAAAATATGAACAGTTGAGAAGAAATAAAACATAGAACAGCTTAGATTTATAAAATCTGATAAAATATTATCTATATTGAAAATGTGGAAATGGGAACAATTTCCCTTCCTCTCTTCGTGATTCACATACATTTATATGTTCCTGAATAAACGATCAGTATATATCTTCTAATAACCACTCACCTATTAATAAAACAGGTATGATATGCAAGTTGAAATAAGAAGAATTTATTTTCCATGGCCCAAAATCTTTTTGTACATTACAGTTAACTCAGTGAGATGTATTAGGACTTGAACACTGGAAAATAGAACCTAAATAAGCAAAAGCTGGAAAAGAAGAGGCTGCTGAGACTAAATGCTTCAAAAATCTTGGTGCATATTTCCGTCCACCTGTGACATGGTGATTTTTTTGTTTAAAGAACAAGCAAACTTGCATAGCAGATTGTGCATATGGCCACCATTAAATTATATCTTCACTACTGCGATTTCATAGCATTTTCTGTTCCAATGCTGCAGGCTGCCTTGTTTCCACGTGCCAGTGGATATTTAGGCCCATAGGAGCAAGCCAGGTAAATAAGGTATGCTAGTTCAGTTTCAGGATTGCTGTCTGTATTTAAAGGTTTATATATTTAGGATAAAAATATGGAAAATTACAGAAATATTTGAAGGGAAAAGTGGCAGTGAAAAAAGGGGTGCAAATAAATGGGTAATGGGTGGAATTTAAAAACAAATTTTCCTCCAAAAATTTGCTTTGTTTTAAATATGCATCTATTATAAAGATTATTCTAATTAATTTCTTTATAACAGTCACAGGTTCTGGTTTGAAAACAATATTTTGAAAACAAATTCAAGTTTTCTTATTTTTTGTAGTTGAATAGTATACTGAAGAGAGAGATTTACTCATATATTATTAGGTTATTGATACTGCAAAATGTAGTAAAGGGCATAATGGAAGGAAGAATGTCGAGCATCTATTTTCTCCAGCATCTTCTTTACACATGCGTTTTATCTAAGTCAGTTTGTCTATTACTTTTTTTAACAGGGATTTTTTATAGCAACTTGAATGGGAGTTTATTGGGAGTGCTCGCTCTAAAATCAAAAGGCAAAGATTATAATGCAGTTGGAATTCATGGACTGCAAGAAATCAAAAAGAGATTTGTTCTTTGTTTTACAACAGAAGTTCTCTCTTTTATACTGGAAGAAGCGTAAGTGGTTCATGGTCTTTGGAGCTGAAAGTTCATTGAACTCATTGTCAATTCAGCTTCACAGTATCCAACTACCAAAGCCAGGCATTCAGCATGAGTCTAGTGGCAGAGGAACACAAATTATTTCCTTTTCAGTGTAGCCCCTGTCACTCACAGGCCTTTCCAAGTCACCAGATATATGCGGTAAATAGTCATTTCTAACGTCTGGATCTCAATCTTTTATAACATGAACTTATAGGCCAACAACTTAACTGAAATTTAATATGATACTTGTATATAAGATTCGTGTATATAATATACATGTATGTAATAATTCATAATACATGTAGCTACTGTGATATTGGATAAGTGAGGATGCAAAAGAGAACTGGCCTTTGCCCTGTGCCTACCTATTGCACATCTCTTGGTAAAGTGGTAAGTAATGCTGTCATGTTAGTACTGTGTGATGCACTCCAGGTATTTTGAGAATCCTCTCCATGCTTACACAACCATAGTTAAGATTTTGCTTCAGAGTAAGCTATAGACCTGCAAGTCACTGCTACAGGAGGTCTAAAGTAACAGGACTGAGCAAACCACATCCTCACTGTACTCTTTGATGTATACTACAATTCCTCACCATTACCTCACCTAGTCTGGTACAGACTCCTTAACTCATGCAACCCAGTTCAGATATGTATTGAAGAATGAACTGGACTCCACCAATCTCTCTATCCATGGACTGTACAGAGAACTATCACAGGGATTTCTAATATATCACAGAGATAATGTATTTTGGCCACAGTTGCTCAGATTAAGCAGTTTCAAAATGATGACACAAAAAAAAATTAGAACGTTCTTCCAATTAATGAAGCTTTTAATCAGAATAGAGAGAGCAAAAGGAGCAATTTAGACATGAAATCAAGAAAAAAGGTTTTAACTCAAAATGCTAGCTGAGGGCTGTAAGTAACTGAGGGAAGGAGCCTGAGAGTTATATGTGATACAGACAAGCAGCGACATTACCAAGCGGCTTGTGGTCTAGAGCTTAATTGAAATACAAAATGAGTTTGCAGATACACCGTCTGCTTTCTACCTGAGGGGTAATTTGTGAGGGAAGGATCTCTAAGCAAAGAAGGAGTCTGAGAAAAAGGGATAAGAATGCTTTGGGTTTCTTGAAGGTAAGAAGAAACAAGTTTGAGGAGTCAAATTCCAGATCTAACAAAGTCAGTGGCAACATTCCCATTTATTTCATTAGGAGTCAGAAGGAACAGAAATATGAACCGAATGTAAATACAGGAAGATTTCTCCTGTTTTGTGATGCTGCATCTTATGTTTATGTACAGTCTGTCTTCCACAGTGAAGGGCTTTAGAAACTTCATAGGATAAATAGAGTTCATGTTTCTCTGAAATGCAAGTGTATCAAAGATGAAAGGTTTAAACTTTTCAACACACTAATCCAGCAATACATAACTGTTTACTACAGAATACACAAAGTTGTTTCAATGACCTATTTTGAGAACAGTGGAAATGTCCTTAATAAACTCAAGTGATCATCTTTGAAAGTCTGCTCTTGAAACAGTTCATGAGCTAATGCTATAATTTACATTGCTGTAACAGCAAATTCAGAGAGAAAAGAGTCTACTGAATGTCAACATCTCTTCCTTTATCATGTTTTTTTCCTTCAAAAGATGTGATTACACTTCATGTGTTTATTTATTTATTTATTTATAGTTTAGAGTCAGTTCATACCTGGAGCTCCTAGAGGCAGTAAGAATATAGAGTTGTGCCCTTAAAAGAATTTTTCTTACTGGTGCTGTTTAGTTTACTCATGTATCTCTAAAACTGTGTGTTTATCATTCAGACTGGATATGTCCATGCACGTACGTACCAAAAATATAGCTTTTTTTTTTGTCTCTACTTGAAGCAAAATGTCCTCATTTTTTTTGTTGGAAGTTTTCCAACTGATGTATTGTATGAAAAAGCCCTAAAACCACAGATGAAGTTGTTTCCTTCCTTCCTTCCTTCTTTTCCTTCTCACTGAAAAATACATGTAATATGCAAATTAAAGAACATGAAGCTCATGTGAACAAGCCCTTGGTGGTCTGGGATATGAAGCTTTTAACAAAAGTAAACTGTGAGTTTTAAAAGACAACCAAAAAACCCATTAATAAAAAAAAAAAGAGACTGGTATGTAGTAATTACTACCTCCAAAAAAATTCTTTTAAACTGTGGCTAAATAATTAATTAAATATATATGGTTGATATTTTATCATGTTGGCAATGTAATTTGATTCCTAATTAATCAACATGTTCCTGTTAACCATTGTGTGCTATACATAACGACTTCTTTATTAAATATAGAAGTCACCCAAACTTGATTAGATGCATTATATTTTGTGTAGGAAGAATTGATTTTAAAATACACTTGGAAAAGGGCACAACAGCATAGCTTTCAGTGGCTTCACACAACTATAAACCAGCTGACCTTCTTACAGTAGAGCTTTGGAAAGTATGAAGTCATGCTGAGGAGGGGACATGTTTGATTTCAAGATCTTAGGCAATATCTGATTGCAAAGCTAACTCAAACCAAAATAAAGTGGAACACTTTGACTATTTAAGATCACTACCTGAGAAAATGGATTATCATTTTTTTATCTAGCCTATTTTCTGCAATATAAAACATATATCTTAAATAAATGATATAATTTTGTCACCTACAGGTGTAAAAAAGGATTTTATACAATTATTAATCTGACATATTTAACATCTTATGAGAAAGACAAAGTTTTAAACCAGTTCTTGGGAGCAAAGATCAAAAATTCCTACATGTATGATGTGGGGTAGATTAGTTGTACCCTTAATTGTTGTCATGCAAAGCACCACTGCTTACTGTTTAGTGTTTCTGTAAAATGTGCTATGTATTATCACCGTTGCATTAAATCCTCTAGCAAAGTAAGATTTTGTTATTAAGGTAGTTTATTAAGCTCCATGAACTGTCCTGATATAATGAAAAGTTAGTGCCTAATCTTACTGATTTTTTAATTTACTGTTGTTTCTTATTGGTATATTTGGGTTAAAAAAAATATTTTCTCAACTTAGTTGCTACTAGAAAAGCTATTTTTGATTAAACTGAAGATGTTGGTTAAGCTTAAGGAGTTTTTGAACATCCACATTCTTCCACTCAGACAACTGATAAAACTCAAAGAAAACAGTTAAAGAACTGGTAAAGCTAAAAAGGCAACTAACCCCTGAGCACTATGGTAGACAGAACACTTCTGACAAACACTTCAGAAAATAGTACCACTGGGATTTTAAATGTATGAATTCTTTATTTAGCTATAGTTTACTCCAAATATATTTATATAAGTATTTTCAAGCTAGATACTCTTTTGGAAGTGAAGATATAATTTTGTTTCTCTTTTCTACAAAACTATATAATTACTGCATTCCTTTTCTTCAATGAGAGATAGTTTAATCTTATAATTTGTATTTAAATTAAAACATTGAAACTGTTCTAAGGAAGTTTTTGTTAATGACTTCTGACTTTGAAGAAGAAACTTACAGTTTTTAAGAAAATAGATGTAATTGATATTTTTCAAAAGGCTGTTAATTGGAAATAAGTGTTTCCTGTTTTTAAACATTTGAAGTTGAATCTCATTTTCTGAAGGAAGAAATAGCAAAAATGACAAAAAACTCCTGTGTTTTCTTCAACAAAGCCAGAAATATTTGTGCCATGTGCAACCCATATAGGCATTCATAACCATTTTACTGAATAAGATTTTTAAAAAATTGTATTTGACAGGATGTTGTGAATTCCAAACGTATGTTTATACAGATTATGCCAGAATGACACTTTTAAATATTAATTAGCTGTTCAAACATGTTGCATATCAAAGCACATCTGGTCTGTGGCAAAATGTGAAAAGAAATGGCGCATCAGCTTTTAAGATACATTGATAGGGTCACATAGATCAGCTTGTTCCTATCTCCACTCAGGGAGTTTCATCGGCATCTTACTTTTTATGACATAATTTGCATTTTAGGAGACACTACAGCGTGTGCTGACATGCCAAAATTTTCTCAACAAAAAGTTGTCATCTGAGTGGTGAAGTAGAGCTTCAGGGCTGGAATATCTGGAGCTTTTCATTCCTGTCTCCAGGGGCATTAAACTTGTATCCTCATGAGAGTCTGACAGTTCTCAGGTCAAGAGTACACAGGCACAATGTCTTTCTGTGAATGTTGTGCCATTGCGCAGCCAGCAACGGGAGGTGCAAGGGGAAAAACTGAAATCAAGCAACAGAAATCCTGCTAGTTCTGCTGGATAATATTCCTGGGGAGATGGAAAAGCTATGGTTTTGTTTCTGTTCCCATGATGACTTTTTAGTTTGTTGACCCTGGCTGGAGGCTGGGCACCCACTAAAGCCACTCTATCACTTCCCTAAGCAGCAGGGAGATAACTTATAATGAAGGATTCATCAGCTGAGATTAGGACAGAGATAGGTCACTCACCAAACACCATCATGGGCAAACCGGGCTAAAATTAGAGGTATTGAATTTGTTACTAAAAAATCAGAGCATGATAATGAGAAGTAAAATAAAACTTAAAAACACCTTCCCCCTTTCTTTTTCCTAGCTCTACTTCTTTCCCCAGTGGCAGAGAGAGACAAGGCATGGGGGTTATGATCAGTTAATGAAAAGGTTTCTCCCGCTGGTCATGGAGAGGAGTCCTTCCCCTGCTGCACCGTGGGGACCCTCCCACAAGCAACAGCTCTCTGCAAACTGCTTGTTCGGGGTTCTTATTCCCATATCTTTGCCTGAGCACCCCTTAATTTCAAAATTATAATAATTTGGAAGGAAGGGGTTTACCTTTTTCTTTCCAAGGGAAGCTCCTNCCTGCTCTGGTGTGGGTCTCCTCCAGGGGCTGAGGGTCGATCTCTGTATCCCCATGGACCTCCATGGGCTGCAGGGGCACAGCTGCCTCACCATGGGCTGCCCCATGGGCTGCAGGGAGCCTCAGCTCTGGCACCTGCAGCACCTCCTGCCCCTCCTTCTGCACTGACCTTGCTGTCTGCAGAGCTGTTCCTCTCACATGTTCTCACCCCACTCTTCTCTGGCCACAATTACAACTGTGCAATAACTTTTTTTTCCTTCTTCTAACTATGTTATCACAGAGGTATTACTGTAATTTCTGTTTGGCCCAGCCTTGGCCAGCAGTGGGTCCATCTTTGGAGCTGCCAGGAATTGGTTCTGTGGGCCATGGGGGAAGCTTCTGGCAGCTTCTCACAGAATCCACCCCCGCTGCCAAAGCTTGGCCATGCAAACCCAATAGTCTTGTTCATCCTGAATGCAGTGCATAAAAGCACATTAGACACCTTTATTGTAGCACATAGCAGAAAAACTTCAGATTCTTGTAGCTAATTAGCTACTACATTAATAATCTGTCCAACAGTAAATAATAGAGATTTTAATTTAGTCTATATTTTATGTGATTTCAGTAAATTTTAGGTATCATATTAAGTTTTGTGATGAAACTTTATTAAATCGGATTTGTGTTATCACTTAAATGCATTTTTCTGCTTCATGAGTGCATTAAAGTTCCTCTAGAGAAAGCACTGATAAGCAAGTTTTATAAGTTATTTATGTCTGTAAAAGATGAATGATGATGACTGTAAAATTTGCCCTGCTTCCTATATGATGTCCTTCCACAAATCTGTGAAAACATTTCATAAATGCTTGGAAATAAATGGATAGATTCTTGAAGAAATAATTCCTAAAATCTTTGAAAATCCTGATCTTAAAATATTTCCTTTATTGTACCTCCGTTCCTGTTTTTTATTGTATTACAATTTTCTTTTCAACAAAGAGAGATTAGCCAGAATTCATGTTTTATGTGAGGAAGATCTGTGATAAATCAAGTGATCGATTGAGCTGTGCCTCAAGTAAAGCTCCAGACTGTAGGCATTTACATGAAGTAACCAAGTGTAGGGCCTTTATTCATTTGTCCCAAGCTAATCAGGTAGTGCCCACATGTAATGTCTGCACGTGAGCAGCTGAACTGAGTTCTGGGGATCCCCTGACCTAACTCACCTACAGACATAAATGTCGTGGTCCAGTTGCTGTAATTATGGTGTTGAATGCATTCTGAGATTCAGTGTTCTTCTCTTTCTGCTGGTCCAGAAGTACACAGGCCTCTCACAAGACTTCTGCAATAAATGCCAACACCAATGCAGGTTTTGGATACTCCTGACTTCGCAAAAGGTGTTTTTGTCTAGATACATCACAGATTTATAAACTTTTATCTGAGTCAATGGAGATCAAGGGCTTAGTCCACGCTCCAGACAGGAATGGGCTTTGCCACTAAAGGCAGTACTATAGGCTAATTGTTGAAACCCATTCCTGCTGTCATCTTTCCTAAAAAAATTCAGTCTGTGCAGTAAATCTGAGGAATTACCCTTGGTGCAACAATCTCCCTACAGGTACGCATTTTCTATTTCCTGAGAGCTTTCTCTTACATTCTACCATCTCACGCCTGAACCTTCAGCTGACACATGAGGAAAAGGGGAGCGCTTTACAGCTGGGAATAGGCTGTTGACCACTGACAAGGGCATATGGTCTGCATGTCATTCAGATGAAGGACTATAAAGGAAGCACATATACTACACACTCTGCCATGTGAAGTGAAAGGCATTGCCTAAGATGAACACAACTAATTTACAGTTTTCTTCCTTGGGCCTGCCTTTCTGCCACTGAAACTGATTTTTTCCCTTAAGCATCTCATTCCATCATTCTTTCTGTTTCTTAAAAGTACTGCATTGAGTAGTGAAAAATAACAGTTCAATGTATCTAAAAGGTTTTGACAGAGGCAACATGTTTTGAGGGGTTATGAGGTAGTGATATAAATGCTTCTTCTAATAACCATTAAAGAGCTCCTTGGAACAATAACAGTTTCTCAGTTCAGATAAAATAGGTGAAATCTTTGAGAACTAGTAATGAGAAAGTAATTAGTTACTCAATAGCCTAATAATTTTATTAATTCTTTATGTATTGGGCCACATATGCTTACGAATGCAAAGAGAAAGTAATATTCCGACTAAGAAGTCACAATTATGGTAGTAAAATAAGTCCTATTTGAGGAATTTTATATCTTACTATTAGAAAATTGAACATACTTCTTCAACACAGTGGAGTATAAAAGCTATTTTTAATTCTGTGGTCACTATTCTCAATGACAGCAAATTACTCCTTGTACTTTTTTGAAAACAGATATAGATACAGAATAATTTTACTTATTTTTTTTTTTTTTTCTCATTTAGAGAATAAGCTCCCTCATTTAAAGACTAAGTTATTCTTAGGGTGCTTTCTCAATGGCTGCAAATTGCAGTTACAGTATGACACTCAGGTGATTAATATATTTTCTGCTTATATTTATTAAATGTTTTGAAATGGGTGTCCTTGGTGACAAAAGTGAAAGAAAGCTTTATTTACACCATCAGGAAGAACTTCAGAGGTAGTTTAACTGCTAAGAAACTGGAGAACACCATGAGTTTCTCTAAAGTATTTGTGGTGTTTTTTCTTATACCACAAGGAATAATATTTTGAGGGCACATACTAATGTAAGAAGAATTTTTTTTTACTTCTAATATGGTGATGGTTCCAAAAACAGTCTAGGCACTTCTGGAACAAATATTTTTGCCATTCAGATTATTTGCTACCTATCTTGGGGTTAATGATTTGTTGCTTGATTTTTTTTTTTTCCTTTAGAAACTTGATTTGAAGAATTATGGTTGAAATGTATATTTTTTTCTTATCACTTTTTTCTTGTCCTCAAGAACTAACTTGTAATATATTACAGCTGTCATTATAATGAGAGAAAACATCATGATGCAGCAGAACTTAGTCAATTCAATTATATAGAAAATGCAGTGAAATTATTTTGATAGAAATGCACCTGCTGAGGCTGCCTGCTAGGGTAGTCCACAATTAGATACTGTGTAAAAAGTTATTAAAAAGTTCATTTAGACAATTTATCTCTCAAGTGTGTCTGGGGAATATTTCCCTGAAGAAAGGGTCAAAACTCTGGTGAAATGTTTATTTCAAAAGTAAAGGTAAATTACGCAACCCTGTCCTAATAATGGTGGAGATGCACATTGTCTTAAAAAGAAATTCAAAGGTTTAAAAGATTTTGTAGATGGGATCAAGCCACCAGTGAACTGTATAGTCTTGGTCCATAGGTCTAAGAAAAACATGAAAGAATGAACATTTCTTTAAATGTTTCTTTTTTTTTTTTTAAATATATATATATGTGGAATATCTCTAATGAGCATTCCACTGATTTTGGATTGCTTTGGTAGTAATAACACAATAACAAAAGGCAAAAGAAGTTTACTGTAGAAAATGACCCAGAAAAATGAGTAAAGGCATATTTATTTTGCTCTCTCTGAAGAGCCATACTGCTACCATTTTGGAGTCAGCATCTCCACCACAGGACTACCGGGAAGAATAATATATTTTCCTCTGTGAATGGCCTTTTGATGCCTCTCTCACTGTTCCTGGTTGGTTGTGTCACATCAGCAACTGAGGCAACAGATTACTGAGCTAACATGAAGAAAAAGCTCTCCATAAAAATATTCATACTTGCAATTAGTGTATCACACTTTGCCCATTCACCTCCCCAGAAAGGTAATAAATCACTTCTGGAGCTTACATCTTCATGAGTGCTGGAATCATTACTCTGTGATTTATTTTTTTTGCTTATAAGTTACAACAGTTTTGTGCGATTTTTGTCCTAAACAAGAGTGATTGCTGTAACAGGACACATTTTACAGTTCATAGTTAGAGTTTAAAAACTGATGATTGTTTTAACTATATTTTATGAAATGGCCCTGTTTTGGTAGTGGTTCTCAGGAGTGTGAAAAAACCCACAAATCATCTTCTCTAGTATGGTATTGTAAACGGCATATTTTAAATGAGTTTTAATATTGTCACTGTAAAAACTGATTTGTTCCTTTGGGAGCTGTCTTAAATTTTCAAGAGTATTTATCCCTGAAGGAAATATCAGGAAAAAAAATTATATTTTCTTGGTGCTGAAGAATGACAATTCACTTCTTAAAGCTGGACAGCAGATGGCCAGCATGCCATTTGCATTATTGCTCCATAAATGCATGTATAAAAATCTAGCAAAAGATATCTATGCAGAGCTGTTCAGTAACTTTCCTCAAATTATAATACTAGCAACCAAAGAAGGTTCTCATAGAAGACTTTCTACATGACATCTTTTCATCAAGGATGTTGAATAAATGAATTAAAATACATTTATATATAGTAAAAATTTAGGTATACACTTAGTAAAAATATTCTTTGTATGTAAGAATAATTTTAATCTGATGCCGAAAAGAAAGACAGTATGTTGTCTGCAGAAACTGTGTGGTATGCAGAGAAGTCAAGAAAAAAAAAATCTTGAATTGATTTATTTAGAGAATTAAACTATGTGAGTAGAAGATGGAGTCTGGGTTCATACACTCTGCTCTGAAAGGCTTCTCTGAAGAATTTTGGTTCCAATTCAAAGCAAACATGGCAAGTATTTGAACACCATCTTTTTTTGTTTTTTTTTTTCCTCAGCTGTTGGCACAAAATGATGCTGGGCCTGCAAAAACTAATGAACTTTAGAGACTTTTGTCTTTTTGAGGGCTGCAGTTATATAAGAAAGTGTCATAATTTCTGGCATCTTAGAATGCCTATCATGTAATGTATTTCAAGAATTGCCCGAGATTTTCAGTTCATTCATATCTGCAAAATATCAGTGTCCCATTTTCAAACACATACTTTATCAAGTATTTTAGTTCAGAATTGAAAAATTGGAAATATCCATCATTTGGCCTTGTTTTGTGACAAACATGAGGGTGTACATAACTGAAGAAGATTCATGAATGCTAATGATAGGCCAAAAAGCCTTATTTTCATGTAGAAAAAATAGGGTATCACAAAATAATAGATTCATAGGATCATTTAAGCTGGAAAATATCTTTAAGATCAAATTCAACCATTAACACAGCACTGCCATGTCCACCACCAAACCATGTCCAAGGTACAATATCTACCCATTTTTTAAATACCTTGTGGGAAGATGACTCCACCAATTTCCTGGGCAGCCTGTTCCAGCATTTTGGTGAAGAAATTCTTTTCCTCGTATTCAAGTAAACCTCCCCTGTTGCAGCTTGGGGCCATTTTCCATCTTGCTCTATCTCATGCTGTTGTGTACATGTATAGAAGACATTTGAGTAACTGTTTGTGCATATACAGAGCTCAAAATTATTCCTTCACAATGATGAAGGAGACTCAAACTGGCCAGTGAAAATAATTATGTAAATACTATTAATGATTAAATCATAGTTTCAATAATATGAATAAATCAATTAGACTTGATAGCTTTTTATAGCATAATGTATGCCCTTGTGTTCATGAATAATTGATGTAAGCAAGAACAACCATGACAAAAACAACAAACAAAGATAAATAATCCCATAATATATGTTGGTTAATTCCTGAAAAGGTTAAGAACATCAAATTTTCAAATATCATGACCTGACTTTAATGACCCAGTAACAGGCTGACATTTGCAGTACCGTTTTTATGTAATAACACATCACATGCAAAGATCAGCAAGTGCAATGTAACCGCTTATCTCAAAGGAGAAAAATAAGTAATAATGGTACAAGAGAGGTTAATAACAGGTACAGGTCCAGCCTGGCTTTTATCAGTCTCTTTAGAAAATGAACTGGGAATTGCTGTCAACTTGATTGGAAAACGGAGAGGAGAAATAGATACATATGGGAGACATCAGTCAGAGTGGAGAAGACTGGTCTGTGTGAAGGTTGTTTGCAAGGTTACCTGGTCTGACGCAATGGAAAGCTGGAATTTGCATCTCAAAGCTTTGTTCCTTTCTCAACACAGTGTCGCATAAATTGTCCACCCTGGGGTTTTAATTTCACAGATGTCTAAGCTCATTTAGAAATTAAAGTGCAATAATCTGTGATCCACACTGTATCTCATAATTCTGTTTTTTTCTCAGCAAATGTTACATGGTGATTGTTTCGTTTACACATCAGAACTGTACTCAAAGTTATAGGCTTGGGGTTTGGGGTTTTTTGGTTTAATATATCTGTGCTTTTATGTGAAGGTTAGAACACTATATATTTTTTCCCTAATATTTCTGTTTTATTTTGGGGGAACTTCAGATTTACTTTTTTTTTTTCATGTTTTATAATCTGTGTGGTTTTTGCAATCCGTAATGAGTATAGCTGGATGACAGATGCTTTATAAAGGTTTTAATTATCTCTCTTTATTTTTTGTTAATAGATATATTATCCTCTTAGGTACTGGCTCTCAGTTAAAGAAAAAAATGTGTTTTACTGTCCAGTAGATTTTTCAGCAGTTTAACTGTACTTTAAATCCTAATAAAATAGTTTATTATTGATATACTGAAGGAAATTATGTGATTAATTTTCATTTTACACTAAGTTTTTAGATTTCAATAAAAAATATGTACATGCTTATTCCAGATTATGATTGGCAGGACTGAAGACAGAAATACGCAAGCAATTCATCAACAAAACTTTCATGAGCAAATATTAGCATGTAAGGATACAACTGCAATCTCCCCACATTATGAGCATAAGTAAAAGATATTAGAGAGACAGTATTTTATATAGATACACCAGTTCCAAAATTCCAAGGAAATAAAGATTCTTTGGAAATTTCTTTTGAAGGTCTCTTGATTTTGCCATTGCAGATCATGTGCAGCAGTTCTAGAGTGCTGGAAACTGTTCTGCCAAACAAGAGCCTTTCTTATTTAGACCTACTTTGATCAACCCTCTTTCAGCTCTGGCACCAGTTCATGGAGCAGGCATGACCTCTCCCAGTAATCTGATCCTCCATTCAGACTTCATAAACCAAAATTACATCCCCAAAATGTAATACAGGTCGTGGAACTCCATTACAGTGCTCAGTTGGCACGCTTCAGTTTCGGAAGGGTTTCCTATCTCACAGAGTTGCACAAACAGACCTGATAAATGTACTACTCCTGGTCACCCTCTGATGTGCCCCTAGACACCAAATGCCCTTTACATGTTTTAATATGGTCTTAAAAATAGTAGAAAACCAAAAATTACTGCATTATCTATAAACTTCCTAATTAGTACCTTTAAACTGTGTCTGTTTGACTTAATTTCAGTTTCCTTTCTTTCTCCTGTCTATGCTGTTTGTTGATAGCTGGCCAGACAATCTTGTTAGATCAATGAAATTGCAATAATCTACAATACTAATTCAAAGCAGCAGTGAGGAGTATTGTATTTACTGCTGATTTACAGTTAAATTAAAAAGGTAAGGAAGGATAGGGTGAAAAAGGAAAAAGGGATGTTCTGACTGAATTTTTATAGCCTTGTTAGTGGTAGTAAATGTCTACACCATTCTTGCATATCTGCAAATATAGTTTGCTTAATAGAACCTTTCCCTAAGAAAGAACAATGGGTAGTATTTGTGCTACTTACAGTATGACTATTATGAAGTGCACCATATCAGAGGCAAATTGCCCCTAAGCCAGAGTATTCAGACACCCCATGATTTCTCCAGTATAAAGACCTGGAAGTTCTGCAATTTCAGTTGCTACGGCATATCTGCAGGCAGGATAGGAGAGGAGTAATAGAAGCACTCTTATACATTTTGTGGTTGATGTTTTTCAAAGCAGTATCTAATCACCACTGAGAGTGGTATTCATCTCACTTGACTCCAGTCATCTGTATCTGATCTAATTACCCTTGAATATCTTTGCTAAGGAAAGGAATAAGCATTGCTAGGGCACATCTTATTCCCATATAGACGTTTAGGGCTAATTTGAGGTCTTTAAAGGTATCTGAGATGCTTTAAGGCATCCAAAACTTAGGGTTTGGCAGATGTTTGAAACTGCTCTCCTGATGCTTCCAAAAAATCCCAACCCCAAATATTCTATGTTCTATGACAGAATTTTTCCCTTCTGGCACATCAGTGGAAGGCCATGTGGGATACCCTAGCCAAAATTTCAGTAGACTTGTTTAGGTAGGCAATTTAACTGGGTCCCTAGAACTGAGGTGAATAATTCCTAGTTGAGCACACTTCACTGTCTGTGGAATGACCCTTTGGAGTCGGCTTGGATGTGAATTTCATCATGAGTCCTCCTTGGAAGCTGCAAAATCACCCTCCTTAATATCACAGGACTTTGAGTTAACCTGGAGTATGCAACTCCTCTGTTACAGTCCTTGTATTCCTCAGAGTTACTTTGCATTCCTCCCTGATTCTCTAGCTGATCAGGACTATAAAAGCACCAGGGGCTGGACTGCAGCAGGAACCTGAACAGAACCAAGTACCTGGAAACTTCTGTATGGAGTTTTATAAAGTGGTGATGTAGTGGTTCAGCAGGATAGTGACAGTAAAGGGCTAGAAAATTATAATCTTATTCAACATGAAAAAAATAATATGGGGCCACACCCTGATAATAACTGCTTTAAAGGCTTTGTTTTGGGCACCTCAGTTTTCCCTTGACTGTACTTAGAACTATAAGACTTCTCAGAGTACAGTACTGTGTTAAGAAGGCTTTTAATAAAATTTGGAGCAATGGCTCCTGGAAGATATAGTGTTCTAAACTGCTATTAGAAATAGTGAAAGAAGATTGTGTCTCAGTGCTGTGCGAAATGAGCCTAACTTACCACAGGATCCTCCTACAAAGTGAAGAATTATTCTGTTTTCTTTCCTAAGATTTATTGCATTTGAAGACAGGAGGCTCTCTGGGCATTAATGAAATATTGAGTACCATTTTTGTATTCTTTGGGTATTTATACTGCCTACAACAGTAAAATCTACTGTAAACTGATTAATTCATTCTCTACTCATGATGGGCAGGCAGGTGTTCAGCCATCTCCAGGAAGGCCTGGCTTTTTCACACATCATGGTGACTTGGAAAGAAACACTATCACTCAAAACATTCCCTTTCTTCTTGTTACCCCATCTTTATATGCTAAGCGTGACACTGTAAGGTGGTAGATATTCCTTTCATCAGCTGGGGTCAGCTGCCCCAGATGTGTCTCTTCCTAGTGTCCCCACACATCCACAGACTGCTCGCTGGTGGCGTTGGGGTGAGGAGCCAGAAAAGGCCCTGACTCTGTGAAAGCACTTCTCAGCAAGAGCTAAAATATCCCTGAGTTGTCAACACTGTTTGCAACACAAATCTGAAGAGGTCTGTCCTGGTTTAGGGCAAATTTGGGAGGAAACCTCTGAATGGGATCCCTCTAGAAAGCAGATTCAAGCCCCTCCCCCAACTGGATTAGGAAAAGATTTCCTTGGAGAAAACTGGAAGAAAGCTGATTGTTTAATAAGCAAAGTATTCACAGCATTAAAAAATGAATAATATTAAACAATAAAACCCCTGGTTGTTGTGAAGAGATGGCAAATTCAGAAATTCCTTGTCATGGGAGGTAGCTCGGCTCGCTCAGTCTCTCATCAGTTACTCATCACTGGAAAATGCCATGTCCCAGGCCATGGTGGCCCACAGGTGTGAGCTCCTGGTGTTCTTCTGGGTTTTCAGCCCAGAGGAGGGCTGATCAGTTCCAAGGAAAAGAAAAGTCATGGTGCAGGGAACTTCTCTGCCTCAGCTAGCAAAAAAAAAACTAACTAAAAGGCAAAGGAGAGCTCTGTTCTCTGTCCGTGCTGCAGAGAACACAGTCTGTAAGAAGGAAAGCTGAAGGTCTTATCTCCATGTTTTTGAATACAGCCACCTCGGACATTCCACTGCTTCTCCTTCTTCCCCCCTTCCCTCTCAGGTCTAGTTTTAAAGGTGCAAAACTTATTTCTGGGCTAAACAGATGGATGGGGCTTCATCATCATCACAATTCAGCATCATAAAGTCACCTGAGGACAGAGCCCCATGCCAGTTACTATGATGAAAATTATCTCTGTCCCACCCAAAACCAGCATATGAAAACCAGAAAGATAATATTACGTATATAGCACAGCACAGTCCTGAGAATGTACTACCATTCATTTTGGCAGGACCAGATAGAGATACAGTGCAGCATGTTGGAATATATGTATTCATGTATTTTATTAAGCAAATGAATAAGTACAAATTGCTGTGACAGAAATGTACACATTATGGCACAGGGATTAAATGAGACCAGATTACTAGAATAGCATTTGTCTATGTCTGAAATATAAAACTCGCATAAACTACTGAACATTTTCTCTTTACAGGGAAGAATTTCCCTGTATCAGAGTACATATAGGTATGTGTGTATGTTCTTCTGTATATACAGGGTATATATATGTATCAGCTCTTGTTTCCACACACAAGATTCCATATAGATCCTAATGGCATGACAAATTTATCCTAGCTTGTTAACAGATTTCTTTGAGTAAGAACAACAACCATCAAAGGCATTAATTATAATTGCCTCAATTGCTTATCCTTTGCTTCTCCACAGTCTCCAGATTTAAATTAACAAAAATCACAAAAACTTTCTACTTTTCAAGTATATTGTGCAAGTTAACAATATTACCTTCTTTCATTTTCACACACTGTAATAGAGGTCTCTGCAAAGATACATTTTAAAGGATGCCTACAAGCACTTCAAAGCCATCTCATGCATGGTATACCTAAGTTTAGCTTAATCAATGTTTGATGTAATGAAAATCTCTTGACAGAAGTTGATATGCTTAGAAATAAGTCTCTGATGCTTCATTATATATTCACAGAAAGGTGAAATTTGTAGTGATTATGCACACCTCTGAAATGTGTCTCATTGGATTAGCAGCTATAATTAGCATTCACTTCTATGAAAGTCAGCTTAATAATATTACTTTCCCTACCACAGGTAATATTCTTCCTGGTAATAATATTTTATTCCATGAACAAAAATAAAGAAAATACTCTTATTTTGCAGAATAACATGTATTTTATTTAATTTATCTCTATTTTAAAAAGCCTAGATTTTCTATCTACTTGAAAGCCTTTGCTGATGTAAATTAACTGTATACATAAACATACATTTTTCCCAACAACAGCCTTAAAATGTTGAGGAAACCAGGCTTCCTCATAAGTAGGGAATCAGCTGAGGAAACTGGGGGCAATCAAAGGCTACCTCATATTCCATTCACAATGCATTGGTTTTGTAGTGCAAATTTATCCACCACCTCTGCTGGTAGATGGTTAGTACCAGATTTTTTTTCATTTGTCTTTGTATGAAGTGCAATCTGAGGTAATAATTGGTGTTTCAAAATGTGGTTTTACAGAAGCCCTGTAGAACTATGCTAAAAACACTATGTGATGCAGCCAGCACAATGCTGTTCTCCACCACTGCCTTATCTTGATGGTTCGTTTTCATTTTGCAGTTAACAAACCCAGGAAATATTTCTTTTTTGTTTCTCTTCAGTCCTTAAGTATTTCAGTCAGTCTATACCATTGGTGATTTTCATCCAATTACTATTATTCATACATCAGAAGCATCAAGGTATTCCTGTGAGAAATTCCAGTCCTTCTCCATAGTGATGAGAATGTCATCAGTAGACCTAATGAATATGGTCCTGGTCTTTGTGCCAAGGTCATTTAATCAAAAACGTTAAATGTCTTCAATCATAAGAATGATTTCTGGGAAACTTCACCAAACAATTCCCTGTAGGCAAAGATTTGCGTATGTGTAGCACCCAGTTCTTTTCTTGACATGTAATCTGCCTGTTTAGACAGATCAAATGAGATGAAGAAAGCTGGTAGTACTCATATTTCCAATAAATCAGCAATAATAGATTTTTAATTAACTCTCACTACAGAATGAAAATTTGAGGCTGTAGTTAAATTATCCTTTAAAGAATAATTTTCAGCATCCTAACATCATTGTGTTGCAGAGTATAGGTGAAAACACAGAGAAATCCTGGGGGCTGTATGTACTCTACACGTTTCTGCTTGTGCTGCTCAAGTGTAATGGATAACCAGGTCAGGTACACAGCACTTAATTGCTATCACAAATGTGTTGTGCTTTTGCTTTATAAACTTTTTGATTCATATTAGACCCTGTACCAAAGTGTTTCCTTAAGTAAGCTGATTGCACCTATTACTGTGGAACTCCTAGATTAATCTCACTTTTGTGGCATTTTCCTGAAAACTCTATTAGAATAGGTGTTTTTTCTAGTCCCTTTACAAGCTTTCATCTTCTAGCAAATCTCATACCTAATACAACACTATAAAATTGTATCAACAATTATTCTGTTATAAAAAGCAGCTAATATCATTTGTCATACCAGTAAGTGTCACGACCCACTGGCAGGGGCTGTGGTGTTCCTTATAAATTCTCATGAGGCTGAACAAAGGCACCAGACCGTGGGTCAGGGAAATCTTGTTTTATTTCACAGCCATCAAAAGTTTAGCAACCAGCCCACTATTTAGACTGAGAAGATGCTGGCTAACAAGCCCATAAATTCAAACAATAGACTTCTACAAGTGACAGATAGCAAGCCCTTTATTTTGTCCATTACACTTCAATAAGTTCTCATCTCCCACCAGAAACTCCTTGCAGGTCTGGCTCACAAGCCAGAACACATTATTGCACAAGCAGTGTACCCTCCACTCCCACAGCAGTTTAATGTGGAGTATGGAATAGAATATGATAATTGTGCTTTGCTCAGGCAAAGCAAGGGAAAAAAACAAAGAATATCACCAGTCCTTAGATCCTGCATTGGTGCTGCTGTGTGGATGACCAAGAGCTGGGGCAGACCATAAGATGAAGAAAGTGAAAGAGAAAGAGAGGAGAAGAGAGACAAAAAAGATGCCAGAGATAAAGAGCAGCAAGGAAGCATCTTTCTAATCTGTGTCTTTTTATAGTTAACCTGGTGCATGCCTCTTATGTAAATTAGAATTTTCACATGTGATCTGTATCATGCACAGCCAACCCTTCTCCAGGAACTGAGCTGGGAGGGTGCAGAGCAGGAAGCTGGCTCAGAAGAGCACTGCCCCACCTTCCTGGGACCCTCACTTTCGATCACCTCTCCTGTAGCAATACTCAGAATGTTTGAGACAAATCATGGTGAACCGTGGTCTTCTACAGTAAATTACTGCATATTTAGAAGGGTGTATGAAATAAATAACACTTGACAGAAAACAACCTGTTTGTTTGATTGTTTAAAATAATTGTTTGGCCCTTTTTGTCATATAAAGGCCAGAGGATTATTCACTTTCCATAGTTTGAAGGATATTATGTGCCATTTGTCTCAGTAAACTTCCTGTTATTTATCTTCTTTATTATGTCCTGTATTATTCTGTTTGCAAGTCACTCCATTGCACTGTATTTTTTGACTAAAAATATTATAAATCTCTGTTTAATGTAAGTGGCCAAATAAGGATATATCTCTAATACATAAATGGTTTAAAGTCTGCACAAAAAACAGTCTTGAAAGAGTAAAGTTTTAAGTAACACTTATGAAATAACATTTAGGACAAAGTTTATCACTTTAGCTCAAACTCTAGAAATGCCTGTGCTCTGTGAACAACAAAAAAAAAAGATTTATGGAGTGCTTAATCATACTGAATTGGGAAATAGTTCTCTATCTCTTCTCTGTAAGGCATTTCTAGACCCCCTGCAACACCAACATTCACCAAGGTGCATTTAGATTGCACATTAAAGTTTCCATATGGAAAAGCTCACCTCTTATGATCTCTGTGAACAGCTTGTGTTACTCATCTCATTAGAAGCAAACAACTCTGAGATGGCCAAGTTGTGAAAACACTGGTGTTTCACTATCAGGCACAGAGGATTCCTTTCAGATTATTGTTTTAGGCAGAGTTAAAGTGGGACCAGAATTTCAGTGCCTGATTCATGCTATCACTTGTTTAATTGTAATGCCGTCTTAATATGCGACTGTAGCTTAATATAATATACTGGATAATTGGATGGCCATGTCATGAAACAGTTTCTTTTTGAACTGCACATGTTCAATCATTTAAAATAACTGAGCCACTGAAAATATATTCAGTATATACTCACATAAATCTCAGTACAGTAAAAATACGATAAAGCAATTCTTGTGTAAATCTGTGTCACGATCCGCTTTAGTAACAAGGCAGAAATCGTGATGGTTTGTGTTATCTCGAGGTGCAAAGAAAAGGCAAACAAAGAGACTGCTTTTTCAACAAAACAACAGAGCACTTTATTGAGTGCTAATCAAGTCAGTTATGCGATAGAGAGGAGAGAGAGAAAAAAGAAAAAAACAAAGTAGGAAGAGAGAGAGAGAGGGTGGGATATAGCTACCAACGGTGAGACAAAGTCCTCGTGGCCCAGCCAATAGACGCGTCTTCTTCCATGGGGAGATCTCAAAAGTCCCTTCAGAGAGTCACAGTTTTTAAGGCTTTTTCCAAGGCGAGTGGCCTTTGGCCAAAAAGGCAGGGAGATTTATGGCCTATTGTGAGCAGGCTTGTTGCTGATCAGCATCAGACTTGTGCTGTACCACGGCGATATGCATGCTGTACCATGGTAAACATACGCGCTGTACCTACAGCCGCCCTGTTCAAAGCACTGTTCCATGCTGCAGAGCTCTTACAGCGATCAGCAAACATCTCCCCCCTCAGCCAGGCCAGGGTCTGTCTCTTGGGGTCTGTCCCAGTCTCTGTCCCGACGATCGGGAGGCAAAACGAGATCTTCTTACAATCTGTCTGGTATTCTTCATTTCCAGAATCCAAAATGTTCTGTTTTCTACATTTCTGAGGTATCTTTTTTAGCATATTAATTTGCAGATTCTTTGCTGTCTTTAAGACTTAAGCTTTTGTTTTTTGTCAAACATTATTTATTCATATACCCTGATTAGTATGCAATGACTTACTGGCATGGCAAATGATATTAGGTGCCATTTATAAAAACTTATTTCTAAATATCAGTATAGTAGTGATGACTATATGATTTCATGTTCTCCCTGTTCTCCCAGTCCTACTTTAGGAGTGGCAGAAATCATACTCCTATCAGGCACTATTGGCTATTGAAGACACCTGTCCTGCATGACTTCAGAGGATCATTGCACTTCAAAATCAGTCAACGCCTAAACCAGTACATGATAAGAATATATATAGGGTTTGGGGTTTTAAAATTTTATGTACAGCTCATTCAATAATGTCTATGAAGCCTTTTTTTTTCTATTAAAACGTACAATGACATTTACAGGAAACATGGATTGAATGTCCTCCTTTTATTTTTTTTTTTTTTTTATTTTACTGTTGCTTTCTGGTACAGAACAAGTTATGGTGAAATTGACTTTCTGTCAGCTTAATAACTATTAATGTATTGGATGCAGTGAAGCATCACCCTGCATGATCCATCTTTAAAGGTAAAGTTGTTATGCAGGAAGGTCACAATTTATTTATTCTCCATTCATTCTTTCATCTTTGAAGAGGAATCATTATGTAAACATTGAGCACATTTGCAAATTCATAACAAAGTTTTGTGTGTTCTCTGCTTTGAAGTTTAAACTGGTGAAATTCATAAAGCTTTCAGCAATGTAGTGAGGCAATTTTTAAAAATTTTCTGTAGTGACTGATACTTTTACATATTTTTTTTCAATGTGGGATGTTTCAATTCAATTAAATGAGTCTATGGAGACATCTAATGATGTGCTTATTTAATTATATTCTTTAACAATTATATTTAGTATCTCTAGATTTTCCCAAAGTAAAAGGGGTCTGAAATCTAACTTGGATCAACATTACTCAGTTGGCAATATAATAATACTTCCAGACTGGTGCAATTACAAATTCTCAACATTTTGGAACAGTTTCAGAAGCAAAACTTTTATTAGGTCTTCAAACTGATTACAAGCCAAATGCATTCCAGGTTCCAAAAGGCAAGGTTCATCACAGTTTGCACTCTCCCTGAGTCTGATGTAATCTAAGTGATAGAAGAAGAAAAAGGACTATGACAGAAGGCTTTTGTGACATATTTTGTAATTTAATTTTTCAAGTACCTTCATTAATCTATATCGTAATTAATCCAAATTAAATTATTCCAGAAAGGTAGAAACAAACTTCAAGTTGGAATATAACAGTAGTGTTGTCTTTGGCTGGCAGCCTTTAAATAAAATTTCCTTCAAGCTTCTATTAAAAAAAGGACAGGAGAAATGCAAGCATATATAAACTGGTTTGAGAAGGGTGAAAAATCTGATTTTTCCTTGCTGAGATGAGTTGAGCTATTTGTTACTGGATTTAGGCAAAAAATTATAAGTTGTCTTAACATCTATCCACAGAAAACATGGCAATATACCTTTCTATTTTCTGCTGACTGAATGCAGTAATCCCACTTCTCTGGTTTCAAATCCAGATCAGTTTTCAAGTGCAGCTGTTTATCATAAAATGCTTGTTAATGGGCAACTGATATTGTGCAGTGGATGAGATTATTGAAAAGTGTGTTGCAAGAGAAAACAAATACTGAAATAAAACTTGTTCTCCTGATACAGAATTCTGTAAGGTAAAACTCTTTTTTTCGTAACTTCCTGAAGATTTTAAAATAGCTTGGTTTAAGACTGTTAAGAGCTTTCTTTAATTTCTTATGCTACAGAATAGCTAGTCTTTAAGAATTTTCTTTAATAAGTAGTTTTAAATCTCTGTGTTTTAACCAAGCAGGACCTTCCCACAATTTAGAGGTGCATTGTCACCACCACAGGAGCTTCAGGGGAATAGCCATCAGCAATTGCCTTAGAAAGAATCATTCACGCTATATCTGGGCCTCACATCTCTGTTTTTCAATGGTATGTGCCTACTCTGCACCAAGGTCAAACAGGAGAAAATTGCTTTTACTCCTACATGCAAACTAGAAGGGTACAGCAGCTATTCCCTGTGCCTTTGGAAGTTGTTAGAATAACATTAACAATATCCAACACAGAGCAGTGAGCTGCAGAAACGAGTTTATTAGAAATTGCGAGGACGGTGACAGGAGGGTTTGCAGCATCTCTCCGGGGACCTGATTCAGCAGATAATATATTACCCTTATTCCTTCCCTGAGTGTAAGCCTAAATTTGAGCCTTTTCAGAGGAGGAGAGTAATATTTTATTTTAAAGCTGCCTCAAAAGAGTAGGTGAGACAAAAGGTACGGGAAGCACTCTTGTTTGCTCTGCAGGTGCTGGAGACATGATAACAAAAGTCCAAAAGCTGCCTCTTCCAACACTCAGGAGAGCATGCTAGCCTCTGTCTTTTGCCCTTCCTATTCTGTCCTCAGTAGTTTTAACTAGACTTTGCTCCCAGGACTAGGAATCTCAGTATTTTCCAACTAGAAGTAAGTTTCCCAGGTATTCCCAGCCAGTTCATTATTGCAGTGCTCCTTATACCGACCGTCATCTGGTTTTCTGTAAGAAATAGCAGTGCATTACTACAGAGAGTTGAAGTTTCAAATGTTTCGTAAAACCTTGATTTTCATGTTATACTTAGAGCTTATTAAGTGTGAAGGGACATGAATTAATAACCTCGTAATGCTTTTACCTTTGCTGTTTCTTTTACTTAGTTACTGCAGTAATAATAAATGGTTTACAGCAATTCAGTTAGACAGACTTTTCTGTAAGTGTTGCTCACTGAACTTCATAGTTTTTCAGCACATGAAAAAGATATTGAAAAAGAATTGCTCATGATGTCTTATTTTGACTGGTTTAAACCTAGTTGCTGACTCCCTCTTTGTGGATTTAGACTGCAAAAGTAAGAGAGGGAAGACACATGGCAACCTTCCGTTTAGCAGTGAAAATTTGGTAGTGGTTCAATTTCCCCTTGATCAATAAATTCCATCTATCTAGGTTTTAATACTTCACACAATATAACCAATTGCTGGGATACTGCATTGCAAATTGATGTCTTATTTTTAATGCCTATATAGTGTATCTTCTCATATATGGCCTTACCACAGTTTATTGGGTTTTTCTTCAGTACTTGTTGTAACTTTGAAAAGTGTAAGAGCTTAACTGTCTTCATTCTCTTCTTATATTGAGACAGTATTTTTAACCATTGTTTTAACCTGTTAAAACTTACTATAGTTTTCTTTCCTTGACAGAATCCTTAATTTAGCAAGGTATGACATTCATAACCTCTTTGCTTCTACTTGCAGATGACTTTACCTTGCCAGAAAGAGCAAAAATTAGTTTGTAATCATGTCCCAGAAATTCAGCCAAAATCCTTAGATTTTGGAAATTGATTAAATAGAAGCTTCATACTGAACAGTTGTGGAAGAACAAGGAAGAAGAATATTTACCAGTTGTTAGCTTAAAGACAGAAAATATCAAACACAAAGGAAAAAAAAAAGTGTATTTATGTGAGATAAACAGAGCATACTGAGCTAAATAATGTTTGAATGGATAAACCAGTTTAAACAGAATATAAAGTAAAATATTAAAACAAAATCTGGAGTAGTGATACATTTATAAGCAGTTTTATTTTCCTTTCTATAAAAGTTCATATAATGGAAACATATGGAATTTGAAGTACAGGATTTCCTCAATATATCATGTTAAAATAGTTTTGGACATAAATTCCTGTTCAGTCTGAACTTGTAAGTATTTTCAGCTTGCCATCTAAATGTCTGATAAGTATTTCTTCTCAAAGCCCTTCCTCCTTTTTTAGTGTCTAATTGACTTTTATTTTATGTTCCAAATAATGAAATAGCACATTAAATGCAGGGAAGAAATGTCCAAACTTCTTACATTGCAATTTCCTTTGCACAAGAAGCAGTGCCCGTGTGAGTTAAGACCAAATACATACTAAATAAATCAAAGAACTCATTTCCTCAGATGAAACTGCAATATAACCATTAATGGTACTCCAGAATTGTCATTGTAAACAAATGAGTTTCTCTTTTCATGTACCATTCTTTCCACATCTTTATAGATGTCATAGCAATTATCAGTGTCCTGAATACAGCTATTAAACTTTTTCCTTGGTTTTTTCATGTTTTTGAAACCTCAGAAACACATATAAATCTACAGTGCTTGTTTGGTCTTAAAATAATGACTTTCGTATGTTTAGTGCGTACCTATTTTAAAAATGGGATGTTAGGGATTACCCTTTCTAAGATGAATTACCATCTATAAAAAGTGATCCTAGCTGCCTGTCAACATTCTGCTGCCCAGCCCAGAGAACCACACCAGGTTTATTTTACTTAATCTGCCAATTTTTCTCACTTCAATTTGAGTTAAAGTTCTTTATTACGTGGAAATATTAAGCCCTAATTCCAATGTATTTAGCTATACTCTTCTTTAGAAAAGTATTTCTCCAAGGCAAGGCTGCATAGAGTAAATGAACTTGATTACACCTGGATTAGAGACAGAATCATTTAGACTTTTTCTTGCTGAGAGTCAAAGTAATTCCATCCAGGTATGAGGGAGGGCTGATATCTCATGGTATTATTTTCCCTCTCCAAATTGCTATCAGGAACAGAGCTTTGAAGATCTTCTAATACAGTCAAGAATTTAGCAGGTTTATTTTTTTGTGAAGAAGTGCTATCAAAGATGAAAAAACCAAAATAGATAAATTAAGCATTCAAATATTTAAATATGAGCATTTAATAAATATTTTGTCGGTAATATGGCACTAGCTAATTTTCCTCCTTTCTAATTTCCTCCATATTACCACTAAACCATGTTGCATGTGTTAGCTTGGTTATTTAAAAGAATGTGGAAGTGTACCCTTTACTTGAGTACATTTTTCCCTCTCCTAAGCATTTTGTTAGGGTTGTAATGAGTAACAGCTTGAGTGCTGTAAGAAGCTTTTTCTTACACATTGACCTCTGATACACATGAAAAACACACTCTCTTGAATCCTTCTTTAATCAGAGGAAAGGCCTCCTCATCCAGTCATTCACCAAATAATGGTTTGTGATCAGCAGCCAGATTAGCCTGAGGCCAGTGCACTAGTTTCTCTAGAGGTTGCCACTTACACATGCATAGAACAAACCCCAAGCCCCAAACCAGCCAAAATTTATTTCAAGTGTTGAAGCTAAAGTGAAAATTTGAAGTTGTGGAATGCTTTTTCTACTTGTTAATACAGGAGGAAAGGATTAAACCTGATTCCCTTAAATCCTGCATGACCTGCACCCTAGATAAATAAATTCTATTTGCGTCCCAGCCTCCGCTTCACTCTGCTTGCTTTCTAGCAGCATCTACAAGGAAGGCATCTACCTCACTTCCCCAGAAGTGTCCAATAACCAATTTTCTATCACTATCAGGGAGTGCAGATGTAACCTGAATATTTTCAGTCCAGAATAGGTGAGGGTCCCCAGTGGGTCACCAGAATATCTGCTACAGTAATTACAGTAGAGACACCATGAGAAGAGTCCAAGTATTGAGTTGCTAGAACACGAATAAGCACAAAGGCTGTTTGAAATCAACAACAGCTTTAAACTGAAAGAGGGTACATTTTTATTAGATATTAGGAAGAAACTCGTTAAGGGTGGTGAGGCACTGGAGCAGCTTTTCCAAACAAGTTGTTGACTCCTCATTTCCCCCATCCCTGGAAATGTTCAAGGCCGGGCTGGACAGGGCATTGAGTAACCTGGTCGAGTGAAAGGTGTCCCTGCCCGTGGCAGGGGGTTGAACTAAATGACCTTTAAGGTCCATTCCAACCCAAATGGAATTCTATGGTTCTATGATTATACAATTCTGCCTTGATGTATATTCTTTTAAAGGAAAAACAGCTTTAATAAATAATTCTCATTGTGTGCATTTACAACTTAAATGAAAAAACCTAAGCACTGCAGCTAAAACCAAACCGCACATTCCATAAGGTCAACATATTTAAAGACAGGTTATATATTGGAATTTTGACACATATTATATAAATCTTTGTCTGGACTTTGTAATATTCTATTTTTGTCTTTTGCACTGCCTTTATTGTTATTTATCTTCTTTCATTTTAAAATAGATATTTAAATTTCAGACTCTCATAGAAGAGGTACATTCCGTGAAGTGTTGTTTCTTTAAAAGGCATTTTTCTTTTTTTTTTTCTAAATGCAAAGATAGCATTTTTTCCACTGCTGGTATAGTTCTACACAAAAGTGATACATACTAAAAATAATTGTGCAATAAAAAAAAGACGTAAATAAAATAATAATTCTCTCTATTGATGAAATGGAAAAGTTTATTGGTGATCTGTTACATAGGTTTGCCAGCCAAAAGGTCATTGACAAAGCAGTCAATGCTTTTCTTTCCAAAAGTGTAAGTCTTTTAGATATTAACATATTAATTGGTACTCACTCCTGGGAAACCCTTCTGTGGTTGGTTTCTCATGTTGTATAGGTCTTGGGCCTGTGAAAAATGTTGCTTATTTCACTAACTCTCTTGGCTTTATTTTATTTAAATTGGAATTCTCTTTGAACACTGTCCCATGATAAGGGATTTGAGTTACAATCAAGTCTCCACAACTGGACGGAGAGATCTGCATGCTCAGAGTGTGAGGGGATGTAAGGGCAATATGAGGGCACCTGGTTTGCGAGGCAGCTTGTGAATGGGCTGCTCAGTATAAAAAACCATATGAAGTAATAAATTAAGCAGCCAGATACACAAACTAAGTACCAGGACATAACAGAGACACTGGAAAAGTCCAGAACTCTCAGATCACTGGCTGATAGGCCTTAGAAGGAGCCTTAAGGATGTCCAACCACAACTTTTTGACTGGTGAAAAGCAATCTCATAAAAACCTGTCCTGGGATATGAGAAGGGATTTGTTCGATTGAAAAAAACTTTACAATTGAATGCTTATGGGAAAGTCCAAAGGCAAGGTAAAGGAGAGGTCAAGGTAGACTGAGGACAGTGAATATGGGAGGAGAAGGGATAAAGATATCCACATCCATGTAACAAACTGCTCATTGATGCTCTTTTCTGGCCAAGACCTTGGCCTGATCACCACAGTTTGTCTTTCTATTGAACTCTGTTTCTGATCTTCTTCCCGTCTATGATAATGGAATTCTTCAAGGCAGAGTAGTTGTTAAGTAGTCTGAGAGGTCTGGTCTGTTATCATAACTGTATCAAGTAAGCAGTGAAGCACAGAGTATGACACTTGAGTCAGAAATCATTATCTCTTCAAAATAATTTTGATATTTATTCGTTGGAAGGAAGAGCCTCAAAGTAGTTTCTAAAGCTGAGTAGTGATCAAAACAATTTATTTTATGTGTGCCTTAATTCTCTACTTCACTGAAGTCCCATTTACCTAATTTCAATATTTGAAAGAGAATAATGTCTCACATGTCTAGAACTGCTTCCCAAGACCATCATCCTTTTCTACTCCTTCTGATTCCTTTCCTTTTACAATATTAAAGTCCATGTAAAATGCAGGTTGTGAAAAATGTTTAATTAAATCAGTCTTATATTCAACATATTGCATGTAACTGGGAAAATGGAGTTCCAAGGAGTGTCATCACAGCCTTCATGGTACAGAAATGGAGCACAAGGGACAGCAGAGAGGAGTTTTCTTGAAAAGGAGGCTCACTTGGATTTATGCTCTGAATTTGCAATTGCAAGCCTCTGAAACTCACTCCTATATTCAGAGAGCTATGCTGCCCAACTCCTCTTTTTCATTGAAAAGGCAGCCTTTTGGTCCTTACATTGACAAAAGGTTGTGCAGTAACTGTGCATATGGCAGTTTTCCAAGAGCCTAAATCAGTTGCAAACTCCTGCTATAGTTAGGGTGGAGTCGATGGGAGTTCTCTCTTTACTTCCCATAGAAGCCAAACTACTTTTCATACAGGAAGTTCAGATTCACAATGTTCTGGAGGAAGCTTCATGAGGCAACATGTTTCTACAGCTGGAAATTAGGACTTCTAGCTGTGCCCTATAAGACCTAATGTTTTCATCACTATCCTTTGTGCATTTTATATAATTTGAATGTTAAAGAAGAGATTAGTCTAAAAACCTCTAAAATCATTCAGAGTCATTAATTTAGGACCATGATCCAAGTTTAACATTTTTGGATAATCATAGACTCATAGAATTTTCATGAAAAAAAAAAGGAGTGTAGTGCAAAGATAGAACAATGTAGATGTTGCAATAATATCAGTTCTGTCTGAATGAATGATAATAACTCATTAATATCCAGTACACTTCAGCATAATACTAGGCTAAAGAAGGCAGTACAACCTTAAGATGAACTCCAGAAGGGATAAATATATGTGGATATATTATCAAGAACAGCAAGAAAAAGTTAACAAGTTAAAAATAGTGCAAAGAGACAGGCAATAGGTAATTTTTTAAGTTTTACAATTAGAGATAGCTTGCAACATTACCTTCATGCTTTACTTCTACAGCTTGTCCTAACAGCCAAAATAAAATGCCTAGGGAAACATGTAAACATAAAGAAAGTATAACTCTGAAGAATTCTCTTTGCTCCATCGTTCTTTTTTATTGTGGTAAACTCAGGGTCTTTTGACTTATGCCTCAATGAATAATTAAAAAAACTTTTGGACTAAAAAGGATCCATAAATTTCATATTTTGGTTTTTAAAATGGTAATTTTGAATTGACTTGAAAATTCTTATTTTGAGATTGTGAAACCGTACAAGTTAAAAATAATTTATCTTCTTTTATTGTGGAAGTACCTGATGAACATCACTGGCTGTATATAGCCACAAAGATTATGGAAAGCTTTGCAGCAATCTCCAGTTGATAATCCTAAACATGATAAGGAAGGGTGAGAAACTTCAGATCTATTTACCTCTTTCATCTTTGGTCCTGTGGCAGATCCCCTGGTTCTTTAGTGTCCTTGTTACAGGCACCAGCAGTAGAAGCAACACTGAAAGCTCTGCTCAAGTCTAGGCAGTCATTGTGCCCCTTGCATTTGTCCACTAATAACACCCATTTTATTGGCTGACAGTACTTAATGCACCCTGCTCCTGAGTGCCCTGCTAAGTTCTCACAGCTCATGCAACCATAGAATGGTCAAGGTTGTAAAGGACCTCCAGGACAATAAAGTTCAACCATTGAAACTCCTACATTCTTAAGACTAGTCATGAGAGTAAGTACAACTCAGTCTTTGGGAGAGTGCAGCTCACTGCTCCCATTAACTTCTTTCTGGACCTGGAAACAGGACTTCTGCCAGCCCCTGATGAATCCTTCCCAGCTGGGCTTCCTTCCCATCAGCACAAAGTACACTACCACTGCTAAATCCAGTCCAAAGCCTTTTTTCAGGGTTCCTGGGGGGTGGGTTTGGGGAATTTTTTGATAACAGGAATTGATCAGACCATACCATTCTCTGCAGTCAGACATTGTGGTCACTATTTGATGTAATATAAAATATTGACACACATGGATTACTTTTCAATGCCTGTGGAAGGAGAATAAATATATTTTGTAACCTGCACTATTCAGCTACATGAAAAATGGCATTTATCTCAGGTATGCAGGGCTACTCAAAGGACTGGGAAAAGGATTACTGAGATGACAACAATGCACAGCTAGATGTGGGTAGACCTTTTCTGCTAGTTTCATACAAAGATGAACCAGTCTTTGTCTTTGCCAATAGCATTTGTTCAAGGGAGTCCAACAACTACAAGAAGAAAAGCTCATTTAGAGTGATTTTTTAATGTAATAAAAGCTACAAACTTTTGCATATTTGTTAGAGCTAGTTCTGGGAGATTCTGTTGAGATTTAGCAAAAGCATTTGCTGTGTGCCACATTCCCTTTATTGCACACGAAGGAAAACTGCAGAGTTGTGCATTGTCTTTCAGAGGAAAGAACAAGCTTCTTATAATAAGGATTTACTAGAGTGCTGAGATCATGCTTCTTTTTACCAAAAATTAGGATGCATTGCTCTTCTGGTTTTCGTGACTATAAAGTAAAATAGGAATGAGATAATAACGGCAATGTCTAGGAGGCTGAATACCTATCAAGTATTTTGTACACTTATATGTTCCTAGACAGGCATCTACTTTCAAATGAAAAGTATATTATGTGCAATTTAGTTATCCACTAGAAAGAATAGTGAGAGGAGGTGGAGGGAAGGGTAGTAAAAGGACTATACATAGTCTTTATTTTGAAATACATAAACCTAATTTCTGAAATAGGGCAATACTTTGGTACAAGAACTTCAGAGTGATTATTTATTTATTTGTTTATTTATTTATTTATTGTGTGCACTCTGAAGTAATACTTCAATCATAAATCATAGAATATGCTGAGTTGGAAGGGACCAGTCAGGATCATTGAGCTCGACTCCTAGTCCTATGCAAGAAACCCCAAGAATCACACCATGTGCCTGAGAGTGTTATCCAAATGCTTCCTGAGCTCAGACAGGCTCTTGCTTTGATGACTTCACTGGGGAGCCCATTCCAGTGCCCAGCCACTCTCTGGATGAAAAGCTTTTCCTGGTATCCAACCTGAACCTCCCCTGACACAGCTTTAGGCCACTTCTTGGAGTTTATTGGTCATGAGAGTGAATAGATCAGTACCTGCTCCTCCACGTCCCATTGTGAAAAGTTTGAAGACCACAATGAGGTCTTTCCTTAGTCTCTTCTTCTCCAGGCTAAGCAGACCAAGTAACCTCAGCCACTCCTCATTTGGCTTCCCCTCCAGACCCTTCACCATCCTCGTTGCTCTCCTTTGGACACTGTCTGTAGCTTAATGGTTGTTTTTATTTTTTTTATACTCTGGCACCCAAAACTTCCCTCAGCACTAAACATGAAGGTTGCCCCAGTGCAGAGCAGAGCAAGATGATTCCCTCTCTTGCCCAGCTGGTGATGCTGTGCCTGATGCACCCCAGGACAAGGCTGTCCCTCCCGGCTGCCAGGGCACTGCTGACTCATGTTCAGCTTGCCATCAACCAGGACCTCCATGTCCATTTCAACAGCACTGCTTTCTACCTCCATCCCCTGGTCTATACACACAACCAAGTTTGTCCTATTCCAGGTGCAGAATCAAAGGGATGAAATAGGAGGAGACAAAATGATTGGAAAAAATGTTCCATGTATTTTTAGTTCTAAACTGAAATAATAAAGTGGAATTCATAGTGACACCAGACTGCAAGTTCAAAGAAAACTCATCTTTCTAGAATTAACCAGAAAATTAACAGTATATTTTGACATTGATTGTCATAGAATAGATTGACAGGTGACATTAATGTCAAATAGTAAACTCGAACACACCTAAATAAAACATAGAAGTAAACAGTTTATCTACAAATCATGGAGTTCTTTTTCTGCATTTGAACAGTTGTTAAATCTTCAGGTGTAAAATAATCCCGTATTATTTCAGTTTTGATCCATCTTGCATCCAATACCTTATCATATAGAAACCACATATGTTACAAATGAGGTAAGTTTCTCAGTGAGAAAACACCAGGGATCTTCCTGCAATGTTTATTTTAAGGAGACTAAAATAAATGGTTCTCTTGGGTAAATAGCATCACTGTATTTTCACAGATGAATTCAAGTGTGCGGTCAAGTAGTAGGTACGGTTAAGAATTTTACATATGAAAATAAGCAGATGCATGATAATCTGCTCATCTGCTTCCAATAGAAAAATATTATTTATTTACACAACATCTAGAATTGAATTAGGAGATATTTTGGACTATTGTGATTTAGGAGAAATAGACTCCTTGGGTAACTGAGGAGGTCAATAATGGGAGATCATGCTGCCACTCTCTCTAGGGCTCTTCATGAAATCCAGTCTAGGTTATCCAGTGGTTAAGTGTGTAAATTTATATAAAAGGAAAATGTACTTTAAATTTCATTTCTAGAACTGTAGTATAAAAAATGTTTCTTTAGGAGCTCTTGCAAAATGGGTGAATAGTCTGCCCTTTTATTCAGATGATTGAGAGTCATGAGCCATCTAACCTTTCTTCTGCTCCTGACAGCAACCACTCTTTTGACCCTTTTGAAGTACTCCTTTGTATTGGAGCAAGTAGTGTGGCTTGGTGAGATTTGTAGAGAAAAAAACTTGTTTTCCAGGACCAGGATTACAAATATATGAGGGATTTTAATGAAGTCTAGCTCCAGTCTTTTATTATTATCATTATTATTAATGTAATTTCTCTGAAATAGGAAATGAGGTGACTTTATTGAACTTTTTCCTAATTTTTTTTTCTGTTGCATAGTGGACAATGGACAATAACGCAGCAATCAACCTTAGAGACTTGATATAACTGGAAATTGAAGTCGAGGCATCCAGATATTTTTGAGGTGCTACTATTCTCAGGAATACAAGAAAGTGTTTCATAGGTAATGCTGAACAAGTTAATCACCCTAATGCAGATGGCTAGTGAAAAAATTCAATTTTAAAAATGTCCCTATTTAAAAAATCCATCATTTTGTGAACTAATTTAGCATATCGAGTTATCACAAAATATCACTACCTAAGCAGATTTTTAAGAGGGATTATAATTGAAATTAAAATAGTATTCTGTAATTAGGTTTAGAACCCACTAAACAGTGATCCCTCTGGATATAGATATAGATTTACACAAATATAGATAGATAGAGATAGATAAATGGATAGATAGATAGATAGATAGATAGATAGATAGATAGATAGATAGATAGATAGATAGATAGATAGATAGATAGAAAGACAGATAGAAAAGGATTTTTAGTATGTCAGCCCTCTTTCCCATTTTAGTTATAAGTCTTCTAGGTTACTGTTAGTCTTTAAAAGTAGGTGTCCAAATTTTCCAACATTATACTTCTCAAGTACACTGTTATTTTAAATAAAGTAAAAATCGACAGGTTGGTAAAATTGAACATTTTGTGTCTCTAAACTGGATAATATAAAACTAGCTGAGAGAAAATGTTTCATAGCTTAGAGCTCGCTGATGTTCAGTAACATACAGGATATATTCTGAGTTTATTGAGTTGGAAGATAAAACTTGTAAGTCATTGCAACAGAGGGAATATTTTTATTCATCTTTTTGGAATCTGATCAGCAGAATATCTGCCAGATATTGAAAGAATTGTTTTTAAAATAGGAATAAAACACTCTCTAATCCTTAAGGTGCTATAAAAAGAGTTCTGAATGCATCTGTTAATGTTCTGGGCACATAATACAAAGGGAATTACTTTTTTTCTAATACATAATAAAAAAAGAGAAAAGAAATAGAATGAAATTAAGAAGAAGCAGGTGAGATAATAAAATCAAGACACACAAAATTATTTCCTTATCTCTTAGGAAAGCACTGGAACCCCAAAGAATAGCACTATTATTTTATAACAACTGCATTTTGATTCCATGTGTATTTTACATATACATTTGCAAAACCAGAAACAACTTCAGACTGCTGCCCCTTGGTAATCTGTGATCTGCAGTAGTTTTAAAAAATATCTTGGTAAATGAGAAAATGCATACCGAAGTTGTATGTTATTACCTGAAAGTTATGTATTTGTTTAAAATTATTGCTGTTAAGAACAGTTTTTCTAAACCAGGGAATGAATTCTCTGGTGCCTGTATTTTTAGGTCTTTTATTTTTTCTCAGTGTAGTGGTTGTTGCCTTTGTATTGTATTAACAAACAACTGGGAGTAGTTACTGCTTTTTTCCCAGTCGATGCTGAAGGTCCCTCCAATCTATTTGGAAGTTCAAAACAGAACAGGAAATTTACCTTATTTTCTGTCCAACAACAACAAAATGCAATGCAAGAAGTGAAAAAGTGTCATGGGAGGTATGATCCCCTAAGTCAGATATGCCGAGCTGTAACTGGGGGTTGTTGACGTACTAGTCTAGCAGTTCATGGTGTTATAACTACAAAGAATAAATACTGCTTTTTAACAATTCGTTTGTTACAGAAATATGCCCAAATTATTCGAACAAAAAACATTGTACCACATGTATGTACAAAGCTAAAATAAAGCTGAAATAATTTGGGCAATAGCCAGCTCTAATCATCTTGAAGGCTGCTAGCAGTGAGAGGGCTTCATTTGGACGCTGTAAGGCTGCAGAGTCTGACATTATCAGAAGGCTGTGTCATATTTTCTACTTGCCTTCTAACCCTGCAGTCACAGCAAAGGAAAAAGTCACATTACATTTTTCCTGTAGTTTAATCATCTGTAATTCATATCTTTAAAACTACCTTGCAGTTCTTAACTTTTTGAAGGACAAAATAGTGAAAGCACTGTTGAATTTTTTTTTACTTTCACATATCACTCCTATAAGATTTAACAATTAATAGATTTTATTTTTGCAAACTCTACTTTTTGGCTTATATATGAAGGATTGAATAAGAGTAAATTTGTTTATTTTAGAAAAATTATCGTCTGGTAGGAAACTCGCTTCTTATTCCTCCTCCCCCTGAATCTGATGAAAAGGGCAAAGGGTTGAAATAGCATCCAGACATCTCTTGCCAGTTGATGCTTTAGCAACATTTTGATCAATGTGTCTGCCTCTTCATCCAGGGGCCATAGGGGGAAAGAAATTGATAATTGGTGATGCAATTCAAAATATCACATGAAACTGTCATAGGAAAAGGAGAACTTTCTGTTTTACTGCTGCTGTGAGATTTGCTTAAGACATACCTTCTCAAACTAAATTGCAAAAGGTTTTGGTTTTGTTTCTTTTCTTTTTTTTTTTTTTTCCTGTTTTCAAATAGAAGTCTTTTTCTCTGTTGTTTCTCTGGTGGATCTGCTGTGTGATAAACTGGGCACTTCCCTGACAGAGAAGCACCATGAATACACATTAATCCATAAACCATAATTTACAAGCATTTCCGTAGAAGGGCTGTTGATGTTTTATTTGTTATTGTCACAACATAGTGTTTAGCTATAAACAATTAGTGTTGTAACTGCTCAAGTGCTTCACATTATAGTATTTCACACTGCAGTTATTTCTTTCTTTTAGATCTCAAATTTTCTTTTAACAATGTTTTTTGTACATAAACCCTAAGTAGATTAGTATTTAATTGCTGCACTTTTTACTCTTAATATGTTGTTCTACTGACTGGAATAATAAAGAGTTAATAAATCTTTAATTATCTAGAACTATTTTCCATTAATAAAAACTCACTTTATATATAGGTGTACAATTTTGGAATTACTTTTTGCTTTATATTCAGCTGGCTACTTGAAGAAATGAAATTAGCTAATGTGATTTAAATAAGGAATCAGTCTTGTTTATGTTAACTTATTGGACATTTTTTATTTTGGGTTTTTTTTTGGTTTTGGTTTTCTAAGCTATGCTCTGAAGAACCAGAAGAAAATTAGTTAAAATTTCTTAGAGACTGAGTGGTGATGGAAGGTGCTGTAATGACAATCATTTTCTTAAAATATTTAGTACACAGGGTATTCACATGGAGCACCTCTTAATATTCAGGTCACAATTCAAAATACTGTTAAACTGGGACTTGACAGTGAGTGCATGTGTGTGTGTGTAAAAGTATTTAAATATGCGTCATACCTCTGCCCACACCTGCACCTGGACCTAGACCTATTTTACTCTAGAAAATGGCGTTACTGATTTATTTTTCACAGTTCTATTTAAAATTATTACAATAAATTTAATGTTCATTAAGAAGCTGAAAGGTAGCATCGGTCCAAATTGATGCAAGTTTGTTGGAGTACTGCACCACTGATGCTGCTTACTTTTCCTTGAAGACAAAAGAAAAAGGAACAGATAGTTATTGACTTGGGGATTAAGAAAACTAATCTATGCCAAGAACATTTTACCGTTGGTACTTCGAATCATAGAAACATAAAATAACCTGAATTGGAAGGGATCCACAAGGACCATCGAGTCCAGCTCTTAGCCCTTTAGAGAACATCCCAAAGAGTCACATCATGTGTCCAAAAGCATTGCCCAAACTCAGGTTGATGCTGTGGCCACTGCCCTGGGAAGCCTCTTCCAGTACCCAACCACCCTTTTGGTGAAGAATCTTTTTCTTATATTTAATGTAACTCTGCAAATGATTCTTTTCCTCTCATCCCCTCCTTGACATGGAGCAACATCAATTTGCCCAGAAAGCTCTTGTCATTTATCTTTAACCAGACAAAAAAAAGCAAGATAACTTGCAGTAGTGTCATGAAAATCCCATGCCCAGAGTCAGAAAAAAGCACCATGAGACAAGGGTATAGACGTTACTAGATAAATTGGTTGTTTCCTTGACATTTTTCACTCTCGTGATGTTTTTTTATAACAGGTCTTTTAAACAGTGCTCTTTTTTGAAAATAGTACTCAAGGTATTAGAGCCAATAGGAATGAAAACAGATTGTGNTCTTCTAATTCTCTTCCCCATCCTGCTGGGAGCAAGAGGACTGAGGAAGCTGCTGGCAGCAGAGCAGCCTATCCTGCTACAGTCAATGAAGATCAACAATATAAGGTGGGATTTAGTTACCTGAATGTCCCATTAGAGGTGCCCTAAAGTATCTTACCTGGACCCTGCTACTTCTCTAGAGGAGTATGCCATACCTCTGTTGTCACGTCTATCACATCCTGTTTTCCTTACCCATCCCCCCTCTTCCTATGATGCTATTTTTTTGGTTTTGTTGGTTTGTTTGGGTTTTTTTTTTTGTTCATGGAACCTAAATACATATTAGCAAGTGTGCATACCCAGTTTGGGGAGCTACTTCTTCCTCCCTAAAGTAGGTCACCTGAACATGGAGCCTTTGGAGTCCTTTGAGCCAATGAGCCTGGATACTGTGGTATGGTGTCAGACCTCAGATATGAAAAAGAAGCTGTGGTGACAGTCAAGCATGGCAAATTACACAGTATGCCTCTATTAAAGGAATGGAATAGATCCTCAGATGCCCTTTGACTGTGATAGATGCATAGATAATTAGTGTATAGTCAACCTCCAGGCACTTAGATGTTGAATGCACGGACTTCAATCTAACCTTGTACATACTCACCATTCATCTAGGATGAAGAACTGGCTTTGGATTGCTTTTCATTATTTAATACTAGTTTTAAGGAGAGAACCGCTAGAATTAACTGTGAGATTTAAAAACTACTTTGCTAAGGCTTCTGCGAGGAGAAACACATAGCACTCTTTTTTCTGATATATGACAATATATACAGCATAATATATACAGGATAATATATTGAGGAAAAAACCTGCAAGGCATGACATGATAACTCTGCGTATTTTATCTACATAATCTATGTCCGTTCTCTGGGCCATGGAGTGATATTAAATTAATACATTAGAATTTACTACTAAGATTCGTAACAGAAGACTATTTGAAGCATCTGCCCTTTGTTTAATGGTGCATTGAAATCTTTAATTCAGATGAACAAAATAAAATCTCTTTAAAAAGGCAGATGAGAAGCATTGACACTGGTGATAGGTGAAGGGGATATAATGGGAAAGCAAAATTTACTGGACTGCTTCTCTTTTTCCTAGAGAAGTCCATGTTAAATGTGTAGGTGGGAGAATATAAAACCATGAAATTTTAGGAGAGAATGTGAGGGAGTAGGCAGAGGAAATAAGCTAATTTATTAAAAGATCACAGCAACACAGCTGAATAAAGAAGTGTGTACAAGGGTGGTCATGGCAGAATTAACTTATATCTTCGTAACAAATAAACCAAATAGACATGAGATAGTAGGAACCTAAAATTTTTATTCACACAATAATCCAATGTGTACATGAGTAGTATGATATTTATAACCCAGAATCCCTTTAACTTTCTGAGGTATAAAAGTATCCAGATCTAGTTAAGGTATGAGTATGTAATTCATTAAATAATATACCAGAGAAGATAAAATGATCAATTATATTAATTTTTTTTAAAGGCATGTGATTTTTACTCAGATTACTCAGAAAGGAGGAGGAAGAGATTTTTACAGGTGATGTGAAGCAAATAAAACTTTAAAACTCAGATGAAAGGTGAAAAAGTATGTTACATTGGACAATAGAAACAGAAGTAAGCTGCAAAGCACATGCTTGTGAGGAGAATATACAGGGAAACTGAAATTACAGTAGGGTTTTCTTTAGTGAAAATCAAAACCTAGGAAGTTAATAATTGCATGTACGCAAGAGTGGATTAGGCAAGGAAATTACCATGTAGATGGGTTGTTAAAACAGAGGCAAGAGCACAGAAGACAGTGCTTATGTCTCTGTTATTACCCAAAGGACTAAATAGATGGCATTCCAGACAATCTTCCCTGAGGATTCATACAGAGTCTGTTCATGGACTGAACCTTGATGTTCTTGATTGCAGGTAAGACTTTTCTTGGTCTTTTTGGTCAAGTGATATCAAGAGGAATTAACTCTTATGCTGCATGTCATAGAGAAAAATTTGATTTCTCTTCAAGATGAAGACACAAGCCAAAAACAAGATGGCACTAAACCAATGTCTGCTTCTTCGGAACGCCTTCTTTTTGCTAGACTTACAAAAATTTAGCAGAATTTTTTCCTGAAAGAAAATTAAGCAGCATTCATTATCTTTTTCCTCCAAAATATAATTACTGACTTTCTAGAATATAGACTTCATCTGTGGAAGGACAAAATATGTATTATTAAAACCACTTTAATTGGCTAACTTGTAGTACTGGTACAGCCTGTAATTCCATGTTCAGTGCCCAGAGCTTTCTGACCTTTGAAAATGCAGCTCATAATGTATCACAAAACCTCTTGCAATAATTCAAACATTTTTGTGCCGTTTAATTCTTTGCTGTGTCCATGTGTGCACTGGTAAATGTTAAAGTGTCTTGCTATAAGGATAGCACTCAGATTTCATTCTCTGAAGTGTGTGAACAGATAGACGCTGCATTATAGTGCTGCTACTGACATTTCAATTCAGAGCCAAGGCCACCAACACTTTCAGCCCCTGCTGTTCTGTTAAATATTTGTCAGTGAAAGAGGCTGAGGATTGCTTTTCATATTTCTTGTACATGCTAAGCTACACTAAAGGCAAAATGTCAGGTAAAAACCGGTGCATACCCTTTTTCTGATAGCAAAACTCTCAGCTTGCATATAGATACTGTGGCGTTTTAAGAATGTGCTATCGCCATGTGCACCGTGATCCTTTAATTGAAAATCGGTGTAGGTAGATAATTGTGCAGATTAGAGACAGACCCACGATGTGTACCAATTATGCATGAAAAAAAATTAAGACTTTGTATGACAAGGGGAATAAAATCAGGCTGATATAATCATAGTAGAGACAAACTTTCCAGATAATTCCCACATGAAATTAGAACTTGTAACTTTTAAGTGACACAGTGGGGGCTGGTTTATTGCTAATGCTCTTGAATAGGCCCTGCAGGGCTTGTTCACTTTTAGTTTCTTGGTAAGTACTTTGAGCATAAATGTAGCTTAAATGAACTGGCATGATAGACTCTCATTTCGGTAACACCTGTAAAATTTTCACTACAGTCATCCCCTGCTCTGTCTCATCCTCTTGATAGTCCTGTGTGTGACAGTATAAAATTCAGAGACAGGATTTATTTGTTTATTTGTTTAAAAATCTGGAGGAAGTGGAGAACAGTAGTTTCAGAAAGCAAGTTTTTTAGAAACAGTAACCACAATCTGCTCAATGGACTGATAGCCTTCTAGTGAACAGTTCTGCTTTCACAAGCATACAGCATTTCAGTTAATCACAAAAACTACTATCAATGCAGTCACCCATAAAAATCAAGTACAGATGAGTGTGTCTTAATGATTTACGACACTGATGGCATTCGTGGTTTGTGACATGACTGATATTGAAGTGGTCAGGCATAAGCTATTATTTGCATTTTCCTTATTTTTGAGATATTTTAATTCTTTTCTTCATAAATAACTACTCTCCATCATCCATTCAAAGGAAAAAGTACGTTTTTTTTCTTCTCATGTTATGGCAAGAAGACAGATTTTAAGTGTCTTCTCTGTCAAAGGAGGATTGAGTGAGAAGCAATCTGAGAGTCTCACTGTGATGATTGGGGAAGCAGCTGTGTGTGAGATAGGTTTTGGGGGAAATGGAAAAAACACAGAGATTTGTTATGCTTCTCTTTGGCACAGTTTGAATGTGTAGTTCTCTACGTAGATGGGGAAAGAAAGCTTTTTCTCCTAAACTTATGCCGTAATTTTGGGGATAATGTTGGAGAACTTTCAGTTGCCAAGAAATTTAAATTTTGGAATTATCTGAGTATTCCTTTATCATTAACCATAGTGAACCTCTAATCCATATTGCTTCATGCAGCTTTGTGGAAGGTCCGCACCTGTGCTTCAGAATCCTTCTGTGTGCCTGTGATATAGTGTATCTTTCTTTCAGTGTTTCTGTTTTGCTAAAGAACAAAGGAGGCCATAGGCAGGGGAAACACACTTTAAATTTACTGCATAATATGGTAAATTCATAATTTTTAGTAATATAAAGCACATGATGTAAGTTGCTGACATAGACAGCCTCTGTAGCTGGAAACTAACAAAATGGTTGAATCATTGCAAATAATGAGTAATATGGTGAAGAAAAAACATATACTTAAAATGATGTTATTTTCCATGTAAAAAGCCTTTTGAAAAAAAGAAAAAAAAATTGTGTGAGTCTAAACCAGTTAAAATCTGGTATCACACTGTAATATTTGAAAGCTAACTAAATGTGACTATGAATGTGATATGAATCACAGTGGAAGAATTTAAGAATAATGGGTTTGTATAACAGCGTTTTATTTTGTTTTAGAATACTTTGCTTTCATTTTATGAACTTATAAACTGCAACTGTTAAACAAACCTGTGATTAAAGCATATTTTCCAGAGGACCATGATAGCTATCAGGTCCCCTTCACATAAATTGTTTATGACTCATTTCCTTCAGAGGTAGTTGTTTAAAACAAATAGACACAATGAATTATTGCCTAGCAGGGAAAAAAATTTGTCATATGGTGCACCACACTGTTTTGTACACAGGCATTCATTTAAACAGACATTATAAGATTTTAATGTGTCTTCTGAGAACCAGAGTGATACATGTTTGTAGGTAGCATCAAAATAGCTGCACATTTTTTAAAAAAAGATAATCATATCACTAAGCATTGAACTACGTATTTTTAGGTATTTCTGGTTACTTCATACTTCCCTTGTTTTCAGAATCCAAGGAACAAAACTATTCCAAATTAAGGACAATTACAATGGTGCAATATGTAGATGAGAAAAAAACACTCAAAGCCTCTGCTTATAATAATTTTCAATATGGTTTCTCTTCTATAGTTCTGTGGAATCTTAGAAAAAATATTTAGTGTTTAGTTTTTTGTCTATACGCAAAAGAAGTTGACTTCTTTGAATAATATATCAAGTAAAAAAACCCACTTGAAGCACTGGTTGATAGCTTTCCCATTCACTTTTAAAATAATTTGAAAATTATATAAAAAATTTTGCTGGTTTATTGAGCCACATTGCATCTCAAAATGTTCTGGTTTATTCTGTATCACTCGGTTTGATCTCATCAAAGAGCAATGGTGTTCTAAAGTTTTAATGATGTATAGTAGAATTGTTGTAGTCTCTGAGGAAAAATCATGGAGATGAAAAATTGACTTTCCACTTGCCTACCATACCAAATCAAATTTTAATTAAAATTGTTTTAAATTAATTGACTTCAGTAATATCTTTCAAAGCTCATGTATCTGTGTCATAGATATGTGAACTAAAGATGGTCTTGTAATGTAGTCACAAATAGTACTTTCCAAATACAGTGCAAGCTTGCAAGCTCTATTTTTACCATATTCTTTTCTACTGCCAGAGGTAGAAAGAAGCATTTCTGTGAAGCTTATGAGTGTGAATGCAGTGAAAAAGATGCTGTGGAAAGTTGGTTTTGACCTGTAGCACATCCATTGTCAGGAATCATACATTCACATTTTATCTTTGATAAATAAATATTTACTTAATTCAGATAAGTAGGTCTGTCAAACTGCAATTCTTAGGACTAGCACTTCTGAAAATTGGCTTATGCATACACAAGTTCACTGGAGACTCTTTGTTCTTTCTTTCCCATTATATTATTGAAAATAGCAATGTTTGACATATTTATGCACAGAGATTTTTATGTTACCTGGCACTATAAAGGAGCTGAAACATTTGTAGCTAAAATCTAGTCTCAGCTTTGCTCACATTGTGAAAGGGGAAGAATAACTAGAAAAGCCATTTTTACAATAATAAGGGTAAGAAAGATGGTTCATATTACTACTACCTTGAAGAGCCTGAGTATTCAGATAACACCAGAACATTTTTTAGCTGAAATAAATACATCCTGAATACATTTAGCTGAAATAAAATATCACTTTTTATAAAAATAAACATATATATTTACATGTTGAGAGAGTATACTACACGAGGGAAAAAATAACAGAAGTATTCAAGGCGAGCATCCTGTTTACCTAAGTGAAGCTTACTTAGAAAGGGATTTTCAATGTTTTGACCTACATCAAGTTTTGTTTACATGAGGTGGGACTGAAAGGTAGGTCAAAAAGTGAGAGGGCTTGCTCTGATGTTTTATTTTCTTTGCATACTCTGCTGAATTTTGATCTCCTGGAACATGCTTTTAATGCATTTTTGACAAATGATTTCTGATTGGTAGTTTCTTTAGGGATGGATGTAAGATGTAGAAATACACATTTTCTTCTTCTCCACCAAAACTGTTTGAATCACAAAAAGCTACTTTGTGCACACTGGACTGCAATGTTAACTGCCAATGTGTATCAGGTACAGTTTAATAGAAAATGTCCATTTTTAACTTTCATGGTGAAACCAGAAATACCTTATAGAAATAATTATGTTATCACATTATGCCAATATCCTACATATATTTCTTATCTTTACTAAACCAAAGAAGTACAAAATTCAATTGTAAATAACTTCTGGCCATTCTAAGTATGTCTTTTTTTTTTTTTTTAAGATCAATATATATTAGGAAGCACTCAAACAATCTATGGCCATAGCATAAAAGAAATGTTGGTGTTTTTATTCCTTGATCTACAAAGAGAAGCTTGGAGAGGGTCTCAAATGAGATGTGAAAAACAGCAGAGATTTTGTTTCAAATTGGAAAATGTCACTGGAAGACACTGCACAACAGACTGACAAATGACAAATGCAGCTAATTACCAAGACCACACGCTAATCACCTAACTTTTTTTAAGCATTTAATTGTAAAAATAGACGTGGACACTTTTGCTTCAGATGATCATGGCAGTTGCCAAGGTACTACCACAAAAGTGGCAAATGCCAATTTTTAAAGGGAACTGCAAAAAAAATCCTGAAGAAAAAAAAAATGAGGAATTTGTTAAGAAAGATGTAGAGACTGTTTATAAGAGTAAGTTAACTAGAAGACAAACATGATACATTGAGAAAGAGCTTAAATGCCTTTTGTAAAATTAACCCATGATTTACCATATCCATTAGAGTGCTCTTGGATTTTTTTTTTTAAAAAAGCTGACAAGTCCCTACTAAAGACTTGTAAAAAGTTTAGGAATGTTGTTTTGAAAACAACAAAAATCATAGGGAACAAATTATTAGTTTATCTAGATGAGGAGGTTGTTATGGATCTGGATGTAGATATCACATCATATTAATAAAAGGTTTCAAGAAAAGCATGAGTGCTGAACACATTTATTAATAACAAAATTTATGCTTGTGGTTGCAATATGCAAATGATCACACAGTACTCTATAACTGGTGATATTACTCAGTAATTAGATCTTAAGATTTTTATAGGCAGCTTTCTGAAACTAGCGATGCTCAGTAGGAATGAACATGAAAGAAAATTAAATACTGACAATAATCATGAAGTGAATGGAGTAAAAAGCAGAAAATGTCCTTAAGGATCTTGTGTAAACCCACTGGATGAGTGTAGTTAGGGAACTTCTCCCCATATTCCTATTGGAAATGTCTTTACAAGGTTCATAAAGGCAGCTAGACAATCAAAGCTATGGTGTGTCTTCTTCACATGCGAACAGTAAATACATTGCAATGAAATGTGTGGCTGAGCTAGAGTAAAACAAAGCATTTCCCAGAGGAAAAACATCTTGCTTGCCTTAAAGTTAATTTCTTTGTGCTTCTTTTTCAAATATCTTGTCACAGCTCTTTTGTAGTCCATGCTTTTATCCATGATGCCAACATGCTATAAACAATCAGTTTAAAAACTCAAGTAATAGATAAAAATCTTGCTAATATAACTATGTAAGAAGTAAACTAATTTTAGATAATAAAGTAGTTCAATTGTAAAAGATAATTTTCCCTCATTTTGTAGCAAACTCTAAAGAGATCTCGGTCTAGCACTTACAATTTGCACAAATAACATGTAGTCTTAGGCTGTCAAAGCTTTGGTAGACCAAATTTGCACCAATTCCAGAACAGCTGATGGGCCACCTTTAATAGTTGAAAGAAATAAATAATTAGTTTGTTATGTTGAAATGTTTTGTTTCTTTCTTTCTTTATTTCTTTCATGATTTTCTGTCAGTTTCATGCTAGAACAGAATAATCCTGGAGCAGATGAGCCACAAGGATTTCAGGGCTATAACGGATCATAATTTTATTTCCAGAGAAGACTGAAACATTATCAGAGAAAAAATGTGCCATATTTGTTAAACATCCAAAGAAAGCAACTAGAATTACTAACTAGATAAATGCCATTTGACATGGTTACTTATGAACCATGTCAGTTCTTGAATTGTTGCTTGTGTCTATCAATTATTTTCTGTCACTTTTCCTAATGTGCTACAAATAGCAACAGTTTGTGTTTCTAGCTTTTCAGTGGTTCAGCCTTTGTCATCATGAATGTAAAGTACAAATGATATAGTGACCAAACCCAGCCTTTGCCTCACTCCTTTATCCTCATTCTGCTAATTAAGAATATCAACACTTTTGTCAAAGGACTATCCCTCCGGAAAGAAAATGTGAAACAAAACCAAAACAGTTAGAAAACTGATAAAATAGATAACAATGTGAGAAACACAAGAAATAGAATTTCAGGAATATCCACTTCATGAGGTGATGGACAGGAAACTGACCTTTGACAAGGTCAAGTTTCACCTCAATCTCAAGGATATTAAAACCTCAGAGAATCTTAACAAAAGTCTGCTTCCTGTACTCACAGTTGGTTTAATACAGGAAATGTTTTTCAAGAGTTCAATACACATCTTTTTCATTCAGTCTAAATCAATGAAAAAAGAGCACCTTAAGATCATAGGACCTTAACAACAAAGAGCCTGGACATTTCTAAATAAAGTTGTCTAATGATTTGCAACTCAGAGAGCTAAAAAAAGCATCAACACAAAACTCAAGGATGATCTCAAGAGATTCTACTTACTGTAGATTCTAGCTGATAACTGTGTTTGATAGGCAGAGAAAGGGATTTGTAAGAAGATCATAGAAACATTTATTTATTTCTGCATAGTTTCTTTTGTAAAGGCAAATATTATCTTTGGTACTGTCAAGACTGGAACTTTGCTGTGGCTCAGCTGATAATTAAAGCAGTTAGGAACTGACTTTCCACATGTCAAGTACTGTGTTTGGTTTTGCACCCCTCACTAAAAGAAGGACATTGAGGTGCTGGAGGGAATCCAGAGAAGGGCAAAAGATCTGGTGAAAGGGCTACAGCAGAAGTCTTATGAAGAGCAATGAAGGAGCTGGTAATTTTTAGCCTAGAGGAAAGAAGCATGAGGGGAGGTCTCCTGAAAAGAGGTTATAGTGAGGTGAGTTTCAATATCTTTTCCCAAGTAAAAAGGGAAAGGATGAGAGAAAATGACATCAGGTTCACCAGGGGAAGTTTAAGTTAGATATTAGAAAAATTTCTTTACAGAAAGTGTTCTAAACCATTGGAAGAGACGTGCCAGGAAAGTGGTGAAGTCACCATACCTTGAAGTGTGACGCACACCTCAACTTTGTCCTCTGTGACTTGAAACTACTTTTTTACCTTATCATTCTGGGACTTGAAGTGGTGTGTTTGTAAATAGAGAAGTTCCTACTTAAGCAAATCATATTAAAATATAATGCTGATTTTTCTTACATCTTAAAAAAGGCAAAGTATTAGTTCAAAATCTGAGATTCCTTCTTGTACAAAAAAGCATTGTAGACACGAAGAATAATCTTCAACTGACCAAGGATATCTCTGTACCAAGTAGTCTTTTACCTATGAGCTGACCATCTGGACACTCTTTACAGGCAATGAAAAGAAACAAGTTCTGTGGGGCATGATTCACCTTCTAAAGTAGACTTAAAACTGATGGTAGATGTATGAGAGGTATCTTAATCAAGCTTATTACAGGAAATTGCCTAGTCCACTTTAATACTATAAGATAACTACAATTAAATTACTGTAATTGCTGAAGAATATGTCAAACTTCTTGCCAAGAGCTATTAGACTTCAAATGATCTTAAATTTAGCTGCAGTCCAGTTGTTTAAAGGGTTGAAAGAGCGATTCAGCCTGCTCAGTCTCTCTCAAATTTTTTTCTGAGACAGTTTTTAGAGCTTACTCTGTGTATGTCAGACTGTATCCAAAGGGCTCCTTCTGCATCCTTAATTATCAATTAACAAAAATTTTTATCAATTATTATCAAAGCAAATTATCCATTTCTTTTTTGTGGTGTGCAATAGCATCTGTTCAGCTAGGTGGAATAGGAAATGACTTTTGTTCCCCAGGAAAATTAGAATCCAAAATTGCTCAAAGTCAAGCCATAGAATCATAGAACATCTCAAGGTGGAAGGGACCCACAAGGATCATTGCATCCAACTCCCTTCCCCTGGCAGGACTACCTAAAATTAAGTCATATGACTAAGAGCATCATCCAGGTGTTCCTTGAACTCTGACAGATTTGGTGTCATGACCACTTCTGTGTGAAGCCTGTTCAAAAGACCAGTTATCCTCTCAATGAGAAACCTTTTCCTAATGACCAATCTGAACTTTCCCTGATGTAGCTTCATTCCATTTCCTTGTGTCCTATCCCGGCTCACCAGAGAGGAGCTCAGTGCCTCCTGCTCTGCTGCCCTTCTAACAGCAAGTCGTAGGCTGTGATAAGTTCATCTTTCAGCCTTTTCTTCTCCAGGATGAACAAGCCACCTATTCCTCATAACTTTTCCCTAGAGAGCTTTCACAATTTTTTGCCTTCCTCTGGACACATTTTCCTGTCCTTCTTACATTGTATCTGGTCCTAAATACTTCTATCTATCAGAATCCTGCATGAGTCTTTGTGCTGCTTATTTTCTGGTGTTACAGGAATACACTGTGATTATAAGTGGCTGTAAAAAAATTTAAAAAATGGGGAAGGAGCTAAGCGGTCTTCACAATGTTTTTGTGACAGAGAAGGACATGAGCAAATAAATACGTAATCCTGATTTAATTAACTTGTATAGAGGAGAAAAAGGATTATTAAATGTCAGCCAAATTGAGTGGTAAACTGGAATTTAAAAATTGTGCTTACCACTAACTTCATGTTTTCTGTCAGAGGCACTTGATGCTACTGTAGTTTTACAGGTGTGTCTATTTTCTTAACCGACTCATTAGTAAACTTCTTTTTTTTTCAATTCTAGCTTTCTCCGTCTCTAACATATTTGGCTCAGAAAAGTTGTTCTTCCCTTTTTGTAAACCTCTTTTGATTACCTGTGTAAAAATGAGTGTCAGGATAAGAACTGTCTGGGCAAGTACAGAAGTTTAAATTTTGTGCTGCATGTTTTTTAGAATACTTGAAAAAGACGATTTAAGACCAGAAATTTTCTATTTTCCTTGGGGGGCAAAAAATGTTGTTTTTCTATCTCTTTCTCCCCTAATATGTAGCCTCTACTTTTCATGTAGTGGCCAATCCTGTAGTCCCTATACAGTAAAATATCTGCAAACTGTACAAGACTTTTCTCTGAGAAAGGGCCATGGTTCTGGTGCTCACAGGATTCACAAGTTGTTTGACATTGTCTTATAATAATTAAATTACACTGTTGACTTTTTTAATAAACACAATCAATCTCTTTCAAAATGTAATGGGTTTAGTGTGGGGGAGGGGTTACAAGGTGAATGTGCTTCCACTTCTTGATTAATTGGTGTCATTACTGGTTAACGGCCCTGATTAAATATCTATTTAAATACTTTATTTTAGGGCCAGAATATCTTGTATTTTTATACACCATTCTAATTCTTGTTTCACTTGGTTTCTTCACAATATTGTAGCTGACATTTGCACATTATTTTAAATTGACTGTCTTTAGCTCAAAAGTAATTTTTGGAGGCAATGTTAAAAATTAATTTGTATTTTAAACCCAGAGTGTTTATGCATGATGATCCCTAGAGTACTGACTCATTTTGTCTTGAGGCAGTATTTGGGAACATCTATGCATATCTATACATTCCTTGTATTTCTGAATCCTTTGGGAGGGTGTTTCTTTTAATAAAAAGTGCCTATTTCTCAGTAACCATAGTTCAGGTACCTCATCTCCTCAAACAGTCACCTTAGTCATAAATCTAGAACTAGGAAGAATTATTCTATATATGATACTTAAAGAAATATAATCCTTATTCTGTGGAATTCAGTGCCAGTCTGAAATCTGCATGTTTTGACAACATTTCAAAGTATTCATGCTTCTTCTGAAGCTGCCTGTTTTATGAAAGGCTATCTACTCACAACTATTGTATAGAGTTGGATCTTAGCTTAACGCTGAATTTTTAATGATTTTTCTCCAAGCAGTGTCCAAATGCAGTGAGATTTTTTTGACTCCTTTCCCTCCAGAAAGGTCTAAGTTGTAACATGATTTTAGGGACGAATATAAAATCTCTTTTGGAAAGTAATCAGTGGTGCAAATAACCTCTTCTATGGGGATTTGACAACCTGAGCAATACTTCTAAGTCAAAAGCCATAGATTAAAGAACTCAGAAAGAATGCTAGGAATCTCTGTGGGAAGAAAAGCCTCCTCTATTATATTGCAAACTTTTTGGAAAATAGACAACCACTGATAAGAAGGCCTTAGGTTTTGGAAAGAGTGGGAATACAGATGGGATTTTGATAGGCATAGACTTGCAAACATATGAGATGATTAGGTTTATAAAACCACATGAAGAGCATTATAACGTTCAAGTGAGTACAGAATGAACCAGCAAAAGGAGAGAATGAAAAATATTCTTGGGAGGATCCTATCTTATTCACAAAATATGTGACCATTTGCATTACCATATATTGTAATTTATGCTGACTTCTAACTTTCATTACAGAAAATGCTTATGATTGTTCCAGTCAGAGAAAAACATGAAAAGAAGGAATCCAAAATCTCAATTGTTGATATTAAAGCAACTGTTTGTATCAGCTAAAATGAAATAGATTTTTATTCAGCTTTAAACATGGGATGACCTAAAGAATGTGCAAGCTTGTGTTTTTCTCCATAATACCCTCGGGCTATGTCAATATTTTCTTCATATTCTTTTAGTCATATAAATGTATAGACATTCTACTGTGGAAAGAAACATACACTGTCAATCCCTATCATCTGACTACCTTTTATCATAGAAACATTCTTGTAAATGCAGAAAGATGTTAACTTGATATATATTGTTGTGTGTATATATATAAACTTTATTTTAATATATATATATATGCACTTGGTTTACATAAAGAAATATAGAAATATATATCTATATTTAAAATATATATAGAATATATATCTGTAGAATATCTATAGATGAACATATACTTGGTATATATTTCTAGATGAAGCAATGCATGCTTACATCTTCTAATCAACATCCTGAGAATGAGCTCCCAAATAAACCAACTAGTTAACAGCAAGTATTATCCCAGCAACAGGAAATATTTTTTTCATCCAACTCCTTGCTGCATATATTCTATGCTGGAGCTTAACACAAAGGACAGGGGACACTGCAAACACATCGAACAAAAATGGCAATGTTGTGCTGAAATGCACTAAAGGATAGTTATGCATATAAATTGTTGTCATTAATTCAGTTTCTGAAATCGATACAATTGCTCCCTCCTGAAACACTAGAGGTCAGGGGAATTGTATTTACTAAAATAAATTGAAGACAATTTTCTTTTCCTATCAGGTAAAAACTCCTATTAGCCAAACGCAAAGCCGAAGGGAGCAGTAGCTCTCCTTGATAAGGAAACATCCTGATAGCCTGTGTGAGACTTGCAGAACTTTAGCTTTTATAAGCTTCCTCATATGTATATTATTTACATTTTTATACCAGCTGGTAAAGTGTTACTGTTATTCCAAGTAAAATCTTTTGCAAATGTCTGAAAGGTTGTAGAGCTGTCCTCCTGTCATTTAGGTACTGTGCACTCTCAGCTGTTCTTCATACACGTTCTTTTGACAACTTACTAATTCTGGAAAAAAGCCCAATGTATACATTCTGGAAATATGTTGTGGCTTAAAAGACCACCAAACAGGAACATTCAGGAGTTCTTTTTATGGCAGGGATATAAAGGGGCCATTTTTGTTTGAAGTCCACAGACTTATCCAAAGTGTATTTTACCTCTATTTTTGAATATCTCTTCTGATACCAGAAAGTATTTCATTGTTTTCTCATATTTTCTCACTTCCCAAGGAACTGATAAAATGGTATGTCATGATCCTAGAAACTTTATAGTTGTTTTATTTTTCGGTGATAATGGAATTATTTTCAGTGCAAACACATTATGTTCTGTCGCCATTGAGTAAGGAACGTCTGGTACGGCAAAAGTAATGACTCCATTCTTTAGAAGACAAAAGAAGCATTTATTGAGAAAAAACTCATCCTTTTATAGAGGAGTTCATTTAGCAAGTGACACCCCTCAGCCCATTGGTACAAGAAGGACCAACTTCTTGAAAAACATCTTACTGTAAACAACACACAGCTCATGCAAAACATGTTCACAAACACCAGGTGCAAGATATTGTTTTAATTCTTTCTCTGCACTTTCTCACAACCTTCCCAGGACAGTCTGTGAAAGTTGTGAGCTTCTCTCTATGGCCAGGCTGTCAGCAGCCACAATGATCCCTGATTATTTAAAAAATATTCTCATCTTGTAATAATTCATGTACTTAGATCCAAAGAATAGAAAATAAATTATTTCTTTAAATGGATAATACACTTTACATCTTAAATACATATTTTATTGATCTTTTCTTCCAAGACCCTCAGTTTCTCTCATGCATCATAGAATGTAACATCTGTCTATTTTCATGTTAATTTACATCTCAAGATTTCTGATCCAAACAAGGACAGAGGCAATCCTTATTTAATCCCTATATAGGTTACAATTACATGGATTTTGAAGGGAATTTGTGTTTGGCTGTTACGACTTTGTCCTAGTTGGAATGCTTCCTGTTCTGGAGAGCAAAACAAAAAAACCACCAACCCCACACCTCACACCCCAAACCATCTTCAAGCCAGGGGTCTTCAGTTATACTCTTCTGATGTTGCTTTGGCTCTTACTTACACAAGGTCTCAGTATTATTTGTGTGTACCATGAATCTTAACCTTTTATTTGTCTTTAAAAAGCATATATGTAACTTTACGCTAAGATAGTCTGATCCATGTCCAAGCGCTCAGTACTTGAAAGTATCTTTTTCTGGACCCCAGAAAAAATCAAAGGTTTAAAACTAATGTATTACATCAGGCTAAAATGTACAAAAATAGGGATTTAGATGAAAAACCCATGGTGAGGAAAGAAGTAAGAATACTAGGTGAGAAGAGAGCTCTTAAATAAATAATTCCAAATTAATAAATCTCAAATGAGTAAATCCCTCTGATAATCAGATATAAAATTCAACTGCTGTTGAGTTACTTTTTATTGAGTTATTGCTTGAGTTATTACTGATAACATGGGAGCCAAATGCATGAGGAGATTATGCTCTAAAAAGGATATTGAAAGAACTTGACATATTTGTTTTAAACTGAAGAAACCTAAAACAATTGAAAGTAATTCCAGAATCAGAGCCTGGAGTTTCATGTGGGACTTTTGCTCTCAGTGCCCAGAGCCTGGCCATAGCAATGTAGAAGGAAAGGTACTTTGAAAATAGAAAAATAAAGACAGCCTGCTCTAGGTGTCTGAGCAGTTGGCATTCAGCTCTGCAACCCAGAATCCCTCCACCCTCTCAGGTTTCTGCTGTCAGAGCACATTTTCCTACTGCCAAAAAAATTAACAGCTGATTTTTAGCTCTTGCTAAAAGAGTGTTCTGCTTCAGTGCTGAGGGAGAAGTTGGGCAAGAGATAATGCTTTGAGCAGGAGGTCCCATTTTTCATGTCTTAAAAAAAAATAGTTTAACTTAATAAGACTTCTACCTTTTCCATTATTTCTTCATGAAGTGTAGCTGGACCAGATGACCTCCAGAGGGCCCTTCCAACATCAACCATTCTGTGATTCCATGATTTTGTAGTCTTTAGTTCTGTCAAAGCGGGTATGCAGTTCATATTTGTTTATTCAGGACATAAAAATAAAACCCAAACCTTGTAATTGACACTGACATCAAGGGTTTGTTGTGGGCACTCCACACAATTTAACTTGATGATAATGTTTCATTTTTTTCTTCCATCTTGTTCTGTCTTCAACAAGTTGGCATGAAAATGACTGAAAAATATTATTATACCAAACAAAAAAAAGATGCAATTTTGCATGAGGGCACCTCATTGGATATACATGACCAACAGTCATTTAGGGCTAGTTTCTTCTCCAGATTATACATATCTATGCAATGCAACCTAAAGTATGAGCAAAAGTAGAAGTTATTTGGTTTATTCTAAACAGAACACCTAGATATTTTTTTCATCTCGGCACCACTGAGACTGTATTCCTGAATAAATATCCAATTACACCAAAAAAAGATTAGACAGCTAGTTCACATGAAAGCCTTGGACATGTATATTTAAACACAGGGGGTGAAAATATGAGGCCAAATTACTCCTGTTGGTTGTATAGGCAATAGGAAGATATATTTAAAAAAAAAAAAAAAAGTCTTATCCTGAACAAGGTACCCGCTATGTGTCATAAAAATGCAGCTCAAGAATGCAATTTGCATTCTCTGTAGGGAACTAGCCCAGGTACAAACATCCTCTCTGAAAATCTACGAAAAGCTGAATGGCTGTTATTTGATAATTGGACCAAAAGACATATTACTGGTAAACTACAAGGAAGCACATACTGTACAAAATATCCCTGCTAATGCTTGAAGCACAATATTATTACCAGGCAAAGAAAAAACAAGCAAGCAAACAAAACACCTGCAGTGTATGATAACCATTCAATTTCTGAAATAAAAACACCTTGGGGTAAATATTTAAAACATAAATAATTTGTCAGGCTATTGTTCAGGGGATGCAACATGTCAAACAGTGTTCACAATTAAAGAAAGTAAAATCTGAAAGTCATTTACATGTGTTGTTTTTGATAGATGCTAACAACAGGGACATTGTTTCTTCTTTCAGAGTAATTTGTTTGATGCTATTTTGGATCCTTGCTTTTAAAATGTCTTAGTGAGTACTCATTACTATAAGGTTATTTGCTGTACCCAAGGTCAAATATAGAAATAGGTCTTTGCATGATTATTCTTCATATCTGAAAATCTCTCCTCCTTGTGCAAGCCAAACAAATGTCTGTGTTGGCCTTCATATCATCCAATTTTCATATTTCCTAAATGTGTATTTCTTCATTCATTCTCACCTGCTGCTTTCTTCCTTCTGTCATGGTCTTCCTTTTGGTCTTCCTTCCTGTGTGCTTCAGGACTCTCCACTTCCCATTTATGCAATTTCCTTTTTCTTATGACTTGAGAGGCTTGCCTCTGATATATGCTGTGCCCATGTATTCCTACCTGAAATATGTCCCCGTTCTCCACCAAGGAGATGATGTTAGATATGGAAACAAAGACAATAATGTTAAGAGGAATAAATGTATAGAAATGAAAATTACCGATGCTAACACGGAAATAAAACTAAAGAAGTCCAATGCATTAAATTCAGTTTTCTCTAGAAAAGTGATTTGTGTCTTACTGACTATTCTGACACAAGTGACATTTGAAACCAAAAGAAGTTTGAATAGAATAATTTTAAAATCTGGAATATTATCATATGTCTGAAGAATAGAAAATGCTTAAAAACTCAGAAAAAGCAATCCAGGCAATCTCACTAGGGTACCCTCCATAAGATTTAGATTACATTAGGAAGAAAAGAGTAAAGTACTGTAGTGATTTACAAATATAAATAATGCCAGAATAATCTAAATTTATATATATATACCATTATGTATCTCATATATATATATAGCAAATATATATATATATCTCAACTGAACCTTTAAAACAAGAAAATGCAGCAAACTTTATTATCTGGATTTCAGCAATATGATATATTGGTGCCACATGAAAGCTCATATCTCAAGGTGGAAAAATGGGGATTAATTAAAATATTATGAAATTGGTAAAGAGCTGAAAAAAATAGTGATAGCAAATGATCCATCAGGAGAAATATAGAGCTGAAATGTTAACAGAGGTGTTAACAGTGAGGTTTCTTAACATTACCCTTGAGACTAAGCTTACACAATATTTTCAGTAATAGTTTAAATACAATGTACAGGAAAACTGAGGAAATTTCTGCCAAAGTTGGAAGTACCATTTATATATAAAACAAGAGGAATATTACTTTTCTTGAGGACTGGAGCAGTGTCAATGTCATGAAACTTAATGATGTTGAACACAGGACTGAGACATATCTACAAGGAACATGCTTTGCTATAAACTGAGAATTTTTCAGCTGGAAATGAAAAAATCAGAGAAATATTTGATATGAAGATTATTCTGATGAATAGCCAAGTTCAATCTAAAAGTTATTAGAGGAAAGAATTGTATTAAAATCTTGTGTTTCTATTAAATACTGTAATACAAGGCATTGTACTCATAAGATATAATCTAGAGTCCTGTGTGTACTCCTGCTCATTCTTATTTTAAAAAGTTTAATTTTAAAAGGAAGAGATGCAGAAATGGCTTTTAACAAAATCAGGAGAATGAAGATAATTATATTTTATGAGAGGAGAGTAAATTAATTTAATTTACCCATGCTACCAAAATTGAGGTTAAGAGAAGAAATATAGTTCCATTGCAAAGACATCAGGGGAATGAGCACTGGGGAGAGAGGAAAAAGTTAAGCTAAAAGGTGGTGTTGGATGAGAACAAGCATTTGTCACTGATCAAGAATAAATTTAGCCTGGAATTTTAGGAGATGGGGGTTTTTTTGTGTGTAAGCAAAAATCCAATATATCCTTGCAGTAGAAGCAGAAGCAACTGGAAATCTGATTCATTTCCATGTAATGCCTGAGAGATTTTTGATGGGTGTGCCTGTAAAACAAAGGAAGTGTATTCAGCAATCTGTGCGATCATTTAAAAGTCTATGCCATGATAAACATATAGAAAGTTACCCCTTTCAATTAAATTTTATTTATTTCATTAGATCTGTAGCATAATATATATTGATGTTAAGAGTACCACAATGACTTCATCACAGTTCAGATACTGGAAGAAGAAACCTTTGCTGAGTGTAATGTTAGGTTTTGAACCAAATAATGACCATTTAAATCTTTTATAGAAGCTTCTCTGATTTCTTATTCTCAGAAGACAGTAAACCTTAATATTTATTTTATATCATTCCAGTATGTCTGCAGTCCTTGCCTTGCCACCATTTAAATTAAAATAGATTATTCTAAAATATTCTTAATACATCCTGTTTACAGGAATTAAGCTTTCTAATGAAAGGCTAATTTTAAAATAACTAAAATTACTGTCATGAGCTATGTATACTGATTTTCCTAGATAAACTGCCAAATTTGTTCTTTGGAGGCTTCATTAAAAACCTATATTGTTAGCAAACTGTGAATGAAAAGTAATTACATTTATGATATGCAGAGGAAAAATAATCTGGTATTTATTACTCTGTGGGCTGATGAAATTGGGGAGGATAAATGAATGTGTTGAATAAAATATCACTTAGCAAAAAGTATTCAAAACAATTTTCTACTAATATTAACCTGCTTGAAGACAAATTATTCTGGAAAAAAATAACTAAAATGAGTAACTAACTAGCTAGCTCAAAATTTTCATTATAGAACTCAACATTTCTAAGTGTTTGTTGCTGCATCTTTGCTTTCTTATTTAAAATGATAGCTTAGTTTCATATGGAAAAAAATTCAAAAGTATAGGGTCATTTACGTGCTCTTGCCAAACCAAAATTTTCTATTTCTGTTGATGAAGGGGTTGCTTAAATATACAAACTCAGCAGATCCCTACTGCTTGACATTCACAAAATTTCATCCTACCTAAATTTTGACACTTAACTTACAGGAGACAGTCTCCTTTTGTACTATCCTTATCTGACAAAAAGCTTGCTTAAAGTTGGAGTTACCTTACTCATTCCTTTTTTTGACAATTAAGTGGCAAAAAACATGAATGGGGGAAAATTCAGACATTAGATGTTGATTCAGCAGAGTGCTAAAGTATATCCCAAAATGCTTTACCAAGTAAGAAACGAATCCCTTAAGTTATTTAGAGCCCTAAGTGCCCTTGAAATCACTGGGAATGGCACAGTCACCTTCCTTTATGGAGTTCTACCTTATGACAGATAGTGTAAAGAGATAAAATACTTTAACATAAGGCTGAATTGCCTTAGAGTTATGTGGCTCCCAAATGTAACAGATCTGTAAAGCTCCTTAACATAAACGGCTTAAGAGAGCTGGTGAATGAACATCTTCTATATAAACAATTAAGGCTGCAGGTGCACGAGGGCAGATGTTGTGTATTGCTTGATAGTATTTAGATAACTGAGAAATAAGTCTTCGAAGATGCAAATGTTAGAGCTGAAAGCATAGATTTTAAAATATTTGCAGTAAATTAAGTTTGGGGTTGTTTTTGTTCAATTGTTTTTTGTTCAGGGTTTCTTTTGTAGTCAACATGAATTTAATTAAAAAAAAAACAGGGTTTTGTAAACTTACTCATAAATCTTTAGCGAAGAGGCTATGAATCTGTCCATCACAACTTAACAAACTCATTTCATAATTTATTTGGCAATGATATTCAGAAAGCATAACACAAGTAAAATACCATTGAGGTATGCGTTAGAGGTGTGCATTCATGGCACATATAGTACATACAGTGGTAGCTGGAAAAACCTGTTTTTTATTTGACACCATATTATTTTTGAGTGTATTTGAGAAGTAGTTAGTTTATTTACTGGTTTCTAAGAACTGGTCAATCAAAGGAAAAAAGTCAAAGTGATAAACAGCATTAATTACACTTTATAGTTATATATATAGTTATTAATAATATCTAACCCAGACATCAAGTGTTTAAATCAGGCCTAAGTTTGTTAAATATGCAGAAAGCCTAAAAGTAGAACACAAATTTTCTATAAAACAACATCTTGAAAGTTGATCAAAAAGTAAATTAAGTATATCTAAATACTAGTATAACATAACACTAAATGTATTGCTTATAGTATATGCACACCAACAATAACATAGTAAAGAAAATATCCAACACCCTGCTGACCACTCAAAATTTTGGTCAAGCTTCTTCCCCTGAATAAGTGTTTTTCTTGTATTGGTTGAAAGGCAGCACTGTAGCCACATGTAGGAGACTAAAAACAAATCAGTTTTACAGTATAAGGTGTCAAGGTGAAATACACACCACAACTTCTTATAATGCCTGTGAACCCTGGACATGTTTTCTTCATGGTCACAATTATGCTCGGATATGCCTTCAAGAGAGAAAACTATCCTCTTTATATATTTACCTCTGGTTTCTCCCACTAGAGTATTTTGGTATCTGCACAGGCCCAGCATAAGGTAAAAAAGGTGATACTGTCTACTGCTGGATTTTATGTTTATGTTTTTCAGTTTTGGGAGCCCAATGTGCTGAGTGGTCTACACCACTGAAAATAAACTATCAAGGGATTGTCATATTTGGTTATTCTTGTGGGAATGTCCCAAAAATGCGAGACCGGACTGAATTTCCAGTTTGCATTCTAACATATGTGGTCTCCTACCTTAGGCTGTGGGGAGGTTACTGAGGTTTTGTTAAATAAATTTAATTGCATCTCCAGATCATTGATGTTTCTGGAAGCACAGTTGCCAAGTGTGGGTTTCTTATTGATCTATTGCTTTACAAATAAACTGCATTTATTTAAATTACCTTGGTAGTGCTCTGATAATTTTAGATATATTATCTAAACTACAAATATAACTCCAGTCCTGTTGATAATACTCTAAAAATCATTTTCTATCAAGAGTTACTGAGAAGTTTAAGGGGGTTCCAGTTCAAATTTGAGGTATAAACCATATCTCCTTGTATGACTTGCATCTTAATATGATGAAGTGTCCCCACAATCTGAGCTGCCTTTCAGTATTGCCTGACAGATGGACCCAAGTAATGAATTACAAAATATTTCTTATTCTCATAGAAAGATAATGAAATTTAAACCCAGTATTTCTCTCTAATGTCCTCTCTCTAAAGGACATTCTTTAAAGGGTTTCTATTTTTTAGTTTTGTTGAAACAGATAACAATGAAATTATCAACATTATATGATACATACAGTTTGGAAAACAATCTTTCTTAAAGCTGACTTATGTTGTGCTATAATCTTTTTGACTGAATGAAAAGAATGTTTTTGACTTATAAACAGAAGAATTGATTTAAGCATTGTACACACTGTATAAAAATTTTGAAATAGCTTAAAAATACCTTTGCTTTTTCTTTAAAATAAAGTGCTTTTCTGCAACCAAGCAGTACAGTTCAAAAAATGTACTTTATTTAGTACCAAGATACATATTATTCTGCAAAATAGCAGTGACATGGAAAAACATAAGGATATTTCTTTCAGATCAGACATATCTGTTTTTACAGATTCAGATAGAGTTAATCTGTCCCAGTATAGGCCTCCTAAAGTATCAAATCTGTAGTCTTCAAAAGTATTTTTACTTTCTTAACAGAAAAATGCAGTCATATCAAGAGTAAATTTCATTCCAAGGGACATAAAATGAATAATTGACTGAAGATTCTTCTCTATTGACTATAAAATTGGACATCATCAACTTATTCAGACTTAAACATCTTATTACTAGATATATAATAATATATAATTATTAATACATAATTATATATATGAGTATATGTGTGTGAGTAGATATATTATTAACATATAATTTATTGCAAATACCAAATAAATAAAAATCTAATTCTTTCAGTAAAAATCATATAAACTCTAAATAGGAAAGAAAATAACAAAAAGGTGTATTACTAGTGTGCTTTCTTAAGTTCTTTTACTAATAAAGACCTTGCCTTAATAGTCTCACAACACAGATCTTTGGATCAAATGCAGTCACAAGAGGATAGGTATAAAAGGCTTTTAGAAGTAAGAGTATCTGTGGCTGTATCAAATGCCCCATCTACTAAAATGCCCTCTTCTCTTTGTATTAGAAGTCATATCATGATACACACTCCAGATAGTCAGCTATATTGGATTAATATCACACATCAGTGCTGAAAGTATTTTTACTTAACTTCTAAGGAAGATGAAAGTGACATGGGCTTCCTTTATACCAAACAAAATATTGCTCCCTGTTTCCAGTTGTGGTAACTTTTGATGGGCTATAAATACAGTTACATAATTATCACTTCATGTTGTAGAGTGTTGCTTGAAATGACAACCATAAAGGTAGCCTGCAAGGAAATTTATAAGGTTAGTCTTACCAGGAAGGCGCTGGGCTGGGACTTTGAGTTTTTGGTTCAGTTCCAGGGTCTGATGTATCCTTAACTGTGTGGTCTTTGGCCACAACTGTCAAAAGAGAGATGATACTTTTCTGTCACCATTGGATTTTGTAACAATAAATGGACTAATGTTTGGGAAACATGGAAATAATGCATTGATGGTGGTCATGCAAAGTAATAAATAGAATGTCAGTTTGTTAGAAAATTATTCAGTGCCAATCAAAATAAATATCTACATGAAAACCAGAAAGTAAAAAATTCAAAATGTTTTGTGTGTGGTCTAAAGAATATAGACAGCATAGACAGGCTTAATTTGGTTTTATATTGTTATCACAGATTACATAGTTATTATAATCTTTTGTTCTATCTACTACAGAAAAAAGAGCTGCCTTTGTTTTTTAGAGCAGTGATATTAACAATCAAGTTTCTCAACTGACTTAACTATTTTAGCGCAGGAATAGAAACTTGACCCTTTAAAGACCCAAAAGCAAAAGATCCTTAAGAGAATTAAAGTGTTTCTTCACATTATGCATATTTTATACATAAAACTGCAGGGGATACTTGTTTGAGCTTGTTGCCACAAAAGGCAGTGAACAGAGGGAAAGTACTGAACATTTAAGAGGGGGGAAAATATTTTATGTTAAAAAGTGTAGAACTGACCCACATCTTAGCAGAGATATACTTCTAACATAATGATGCTTGCTATGCATTTCAAGTCAAGTTGTTCCTTTCATATGACAAAGACCTTAACAACACAGAAAGAAATTACCCTATGTTTCTTTAAAAGCAAAAATACCAAACTTGTCACAAAGAAAATACAGGCAATTTTCTTGTCCATGAGCATCAGAAATAATGAAGCCCATTTCCTACAATTCTGCATCTTGTGGTTGATTTACTTCCATTGTTGGCTGAAGTGTTTATAATGTGTCTCTGGCTGTGTCTAGATGACATCTGATCCAGCAGCCAAGAGGGCGTGAAATCTTCTTATGCATCCCAAAGAGCTCCCATGACCAGGGAATCAAAATTCCAGGGTTATGTGCCAGTGTGCATCAGAGATCAACTGAGATGTATCTAAATTATGTACCTTCATGAAGAAGGTATTTGTGCATGCCTCAGATTTTCTATCAGAGAGGCTCTTTCTCCTTTCTCCATATTCTATATTTACAAAGCACAGAAACGATACCTTTTTTAAAACCTTTTTGACACTTTTTGTTGACGCTAGGATTGGAATTAAAAATTTACTGAGGACAGCAGAAGGGTTTTATACACACACATACACACAAACACACACAGCATAACTGCATGTACCAAGTCTCTGTATGACATCAGTCTTCAAAACTGAGTGAAAAAAACAGAACGCATATCATTGTGATCAAATACTTGCCTTCCTTTTTCTACTTTTCCTGAATTTTTGGGGTAAAAAACTTCAAATGCAGGTCTAACCCTAACCAAAAAACTCCACATTGCTCCTTCCAGAAAACTGGTCATACAACTGAGCAATACAAAGAAATGGAGTACAACAGACCATGCAAATTGCAGTATCTTATTGACTGAGAAAAGTAGGGTATGTAGTTATCTGTGTAGAGAAAGTTCCTGCAGGAAGTATTGAGTCTAGAGACAGATTTATTGCACTTATTTTAAAAAATAAATTCAAAAAATCCTCTACTGTGAAATTGTTGAGATGAAATTCTTCACTGTCCCATTGAAGGATAAAATTGATTTTAGGCTTTGTACAACAAAGACGACAAAAGAAACACTTGATTATGTTTAAATTAGAGATGCCTATGATATTGACTGGAGTGGTGGAGTGCATACTGTGGATATTTTCTCCATTTCACCATTTATTACTTAGATGCAGATTTGTCTATTTACAAGAACAGCTGTGATTTCAAAATCAAATACTCAGTTAAATAGCAGTGAACAATTCTGGGAAAGAAAAGTGCTAAAGTAATGCAATTCCATGAAAGATGGATAGAGTGTTTGCAAGCACTTGTTAGAGTTGTTGGAACTATACAGGTCTCATATGTTTGTCATGGAGACCCACCAATGTGTCAAGAATTTCTTGCTGGTTCATCATTTCCTAGAACCTTCCTTCCCATTGTATTCTAACTAGAAATTAGTACTGATTAAAAACTTGTAAAACTTGTAAATGCTTGTAGACAAAAGGAGATAAAGAGTGAGTTCTCTGAGGAGCTGCACATCTGGAATAACAAATAAGAATTCTGCTGGTTTGGCTCCAGTCCTGGTATTTGAATCCTCTCTGGTAAATGCCGTTATGTTTTATTACTATCAAAGGAAGGTTTTGAGGAAGTACTTTAGTCTACAACCAGGATTTGGTCCACATAATCTAAAGCAGAATATAAAGTGGAGGAATAACAGCAGAGTTTGAAAGTGAGATGTGAAAAGTGTTCTTCATTTTCCTAATCTAACACACATTGCCAAATTTTAATAAATTTTAGTACAAAGTGAGTTAGTGAAATGCCTAGCACATTAAACATTGGGCTAAAGTGGTTTAACACTGTTTTCTGTTTTAATGTTTTTCTTTCTTCTAGAGGAACAAGACTTAAAGTCTAAAGAAGGAAATCTATTTTATTTCCTCTCAGAAACCATTAAAGCCCTTTCCCAAAGGAAGAGAGTGAAAATGAAAATTTCATGAAAATTCCCATGAAAATAAGGAGTGGGCAATATATTGTCACAGCCTAGTTCTCATCTAGTTCTCTCTTTAGTGGAGTTAACCCTGAGATAAAGACAAGGAATATGTTTGCATGGGTCATGATGGATTAACTTCTCTCAAAGGTCAGTGCAAAAGCTGAGTTAGGGAAAGTATGATAAATTTAAAGCTAACTGATTTGATAGAATGCTCCTATGATGATACAGTTTGTTTCCAAGATTAAAAAGAATGTGCTGAGGTCATATATTGTAAGAGAAGATCACTCAGAATTACAGTCTGAGTCTGTCCAGCTTTTTTTGCGTTGTTTCCCTAATGAATTCACACATCATGTGTGGTACTAAGAGCAATTAAATATAAAGACCACAAAATGCAACTCAATACAGAATGTGTATTATACATAAGGCTTTAAGATACAGGAATCTAGGATTAGACTCAGTGCAAGCTTGTATGGATGTTATCTAAATATGAAAATAACACTATTCTTTTCTATGCTTCCAAATGTCAGATGAGATGCCCAGATTTAGGTGTATACATGCAAACTAGGTGTCAAAATCATTTGAAGTCTACAATTTAATGAAGTAGCTTCAGCTGAGGTATCTTATTGCATCTGAGATATCCTGAGGTAGCCTATTAGACCTTAGTGTGACCTTAAGTAACCTCCATTCTTGCCCTCAAGAAAGTGAAAGAATGGCCCATACATCATCAGCAAAATCTGGTAGCCTTAAGCGGATATCTTGAAAACTCACAGATATCTTGGATATTGCTATACTTAAATATCGGCCTTTCATGTAGAATAGGAATATGTCAAGAAAAACTTTAGGATCTGATTCATCACGTTTTCTGCTCAAATGCCTTACATGTTTCTTATGCTGGGGATGCCTAATGCAAATTGACAGGATCAGGTTCCAGAAAATGTTGCAGTTCCTGTTTCTCTTTTTCATAAAGGTGGAAAGAGAAAAGGAAAGCTTTCTGCTTCAGCATCATCTTCGGTATGTAGATAGTTGAGTCTCCTGATTCCTACCACCATGCCCTGAGCTCCAACAGACCATAGTGCACTCCCCATCCATCCACTTTAGGATATGATACATATTAAAATGTCATGGTAGCCAAAGAGATCCAATATTTGCATTAGGGAGCTCATCTGGCACTTATTCCAGATATGGCAATTTATATTACTAATTATGACAGCATAAAACAACCTTTCTACCTCTCCCTTTCATAGAAAATGTCTACAGCTACAAGAAACTGTTGCTGATGTGTATTAGGCGTTCCGAAGAGACAGAGGAAGAACAACATCTAAGGTGATACTCATTGACTAAATTTATGGAGCAGGTATCCGCATCAAAGTTGGTTACCTGAAGCTGTCATTGCTGTCAGCAGGAAGAAATATATTGGGCTAAGGCATAGTTCATCAGCTGATAAAATATATATATATATATATATATATACACACATATATAAAGATGGTGATAGGTAAGTCATTCCCAAAATAAGATCTAGTCCATCTAACACTAGAAATCTAAGTCAGGGGAATAAATCCTCCCTCTGGAAGCATTAAAGGGAAGCCATTAACTTGAGTGTGCAAGGAATGAATAATTGTTTTCAACAGACTTGGGCCCCTAAAATCAAGGCACAAGTTAGGCAATATTCCTCTCCCCATTGCTACTTCTTAATGGAATCCATTTAGATGGGAAACAAATAGTGAGATTTTAAAATTGAGACAGCACAGGGAATATTCGTAAGCATTGCTCCAAGTTGCTTAGGAAACTCAGTGAAATAGTAAATAAAGGGTTTTTCTTGTGAGAATTGTTTTGGATACAGTTTTGGACTCAGTTCTTACTAAGGCTTTTATTAGCTGTGCCTTACTCTCTCAATACACTGCAGCAGCAGCTTACTGACTACTGCAGGATTCTAGGTGACTGACTGCCTGAAATATGAGATCTTGATTTTAGGTATTGATGTCCCTGACTGGCTGTATTTCCAATATAAGGAAAGTGATATGAAAAGTCTCAGTCACTGGAAAAAAATATGAGACTATTACATACAAGTGAAAACAGGAGGCTCGCATAAAGCACAGCTTTAACTATAAATTTTTATTATCGTATCAAGTAGGGTGTTTTGTCCTCTGAAAACATGAATAAGGGTATCAGCTTCTTGCTCTGGCAGTTACTCGAGGGTTTGATGATAGAACACTGACTTTTTATGTATAAGGTCCTTTTGGATGGTTTCTTCAAAGGCTCAGTTGCTTGTAAGGTACCAAGACTTGCAGTATATTTCATTTGCCATGCCAATCTGTTTCTATGACGGTGTGCCTTGTATATGTACACTTGCACAATAAGCTGAACCATACAAATTTTCTCTGCCTATTGTATTTTAATAACCCTTCTGAACTGGAGCTGCAGTGTTGGTTTGAAGCTGTTTATTGCCATAGGTTTGCTATTCCTGTAAGACAATACAAGCAACTGATGATCAATTAATATTTACTTGGCTGTGTATTTTGCCACCTCCTATCTACTTGCAGAATAGTAAAACAAGTCTTGAATTGCATAATTGTATTCTGCAAATATGCATTTTGTTTTCCAAAACGCCCAACACTGTCTTACAAAGGAAAGAGTCCATTTCCACAACTTATATGTGTAATAAAATAATAGATTCAACTCTCTTCGTTTTTGTTTCATGTTTGCAATTTTTTTCTCCAAATAATTCTTCAGTGCGGAAGCTCTTTGCAGTGGCTGATCTCTTCTATAAAGGAGCCTAGATATTAGATTCACCCATTTTTCTCTTAATTCTCAGTATAGAGCTCTGATCTGATAAATTAATTTTTCCTAGATGCTGACTGGCAATTCCTTGTGTATCCTTGAGAATATAGCCTTTGTGGTGACACAAGTGAAAATTGCAAGCTTCCGGAACAGCCAGACCTAAACGTCTGTCCAAGTAATACAGGAAATTATCCATCTCCTCTTCTTTCTAGTCGTTCTGGGTAAATTCCTGAGCAGAATTTTACTTCTAACACCTGGAGTGCATTTGTAACATTAGATATGGCTCTGTTCCAACAGTACAAATACATCATCTTAGAGAAGTTCACGCAGCTAAGTGTTACCGCTTCTGATAATAAAAATGTATCCACATTTTTATTGGAAACATTTGTGTATACAACATTCAATTCTGTTGATGTTGAGATTAAGTATACTGTTATTTAGTGCCTTGGAAATGTTTTCTTTCACACTGTGTAATAACCTTTTGGTTGATTTGGCCCCAATGGAAGATTTAGCCCTAAGTGTATACTTGGAAAAAATAACATCTGTTCCTGTAAAAATAAATTTGAGAAAAGGCAATTAAATAACAGAACATTTGTGACTATGTTAACTCCATGAGGAATTCCTGATAGGATCAGGACCTTTGTGACATAACATTATGGTGATATATATAGTCTTTAACCAGGAATTTCATAAAGGCTTAGAGTATGAGTCTCAATAAAGAGGAAACATTTCAAAGTAACATTCATCTAAACAATTATAAGGTTTAGTTAGAGAAACAAGGAAGAATTGAATTGTCATAGCAGGAATGAAGATTATTATTCATCTTCACAGAAATTATGATTTACAGAGAACATCAGATCCTCCTGACAAATGAACACAGGAGTGAGTGTCGTACTAAGGAACTGATTCATGCCTTTTAAAAAATATGCAAAACTTTGAAAATACTTTAGCTTCTAAGCTTACTTAATATAATTAAAGCGCCTATAAAATTGAAATTCATATCAAGAAATGGAATAAGTGACCATTTTTGTCTCATATGGAATTTGCATTTGCATTCAATGGTAAGAGGAGATAAATTTTAGTATACCATGAAGAACCCTGACCCTGTCACTGAAGATGAAATTTATATAAAACGTTGCTTTTTAGAGCTCCAGTTCAGTTTACAGATTCCTTATCCTAATTTAGATTTCAACAAAACAGATTCTGAAACAGTAGTGCTTACTGAGACCTCAATTTTGCAACATATTACACATATGATTAGCTTCAAGCATATAACCACTCATGCTGCATATAAATGCACCAACATGTGTATGTCAGAGAAAAACATGAAAGAGTATAGTGGGACAGGCTCTTAGTTAAGATTTGGCACAATATGTTTGCATATAATATATATTGTAGGTATATTTATGTTCATAAATGCATGTCCTGAGCTAAAATTTTTCCCAACTAGTTGAAAAAAAGTGCATATTATAGAATCACAGCTATCGAGCATTTCTTTCCCATCTTTGCCGTTTAATTCCCTCACGTTTATGAGGCGTAGAAGACTTAGATGAGCCTAAAAAGCTGAAATTTCTAAAATGAAGGTTAGGTCTTTTGTGCTGCCTGTGAACATCTCAGACAAAATATATCACTTCAAATTATTAGATACCTATGATTAACTGGCTGAAATAAGATCACCATTACACAGGTGCCTACAGTGTGGATGTGTAAATTAAAGCAAGACTAATTGTACCCAGGATTATAGAAAACTTAGAAGACATACAATGTGGAGCAAGTACCTCAAATTGGTTGTGGGAGATCTCAGGGAGAGCCATCTATGTGGCATATCCTTATCCTATTTAGATGTTTATATGATGTATATCATTAATGTCCAGATGATACAGAAAATGGTATTTAGTGCAAGAGTCACTCCTGAAACAGGCAAAATAGAGCTGTGCTTCCATGCGTCAATCAGTAGCCAAGGCTCTTGCTCCTCCTCCCTCTTTCCTTGCACAGGTGCCCTTCCAATTTCTCTTCTGCTTTTGCAGTATCACCTTTTCCTTCATGACAAGTATGTGCAGCCATGGCCAGGGTTTGCTCAAAATTACTAATTCAGCTGAAAAAATCCCTCCAGTTTTGATTTTCCACTTTAGATTTCAATTGATCTAGAGGGCTAATGAAATGCACACAGGAGTCCAAAACAGGTCAGAAACAGTGACTGAAGTGGAAAAGGAAAAGGAAAAGGAAAAGGAAAAGGAAAAGGAAAAGGAAAAGGAAAAGGAAAAGGAAAAGGAAAAGGAAAAGGGAAAGGGAAAGGGAAAGGGAAAGGGAAAAGAAAAAAGGAAAGGAGCAGAATGGGAGAGAGAGAGGGAAAAAGAGTAGAAAAAAGGAAGAAGCTGGGTTCAGGAAGAAGGAACAGAACTTCCTCTTTTGTCATCAATAACTTCTCTACCTAGATCTTATGCACGTGAAATCTGAGCCTTGTTTCAACCTATTTTGTGAAATTTAGTATTCACTGGCAAAGTAGAAGGAGAAATGAGATTTTTTTTTTACAACTCATTGAGGAAACATTAATTAGTCACTAAATTACAGGAGACGTTATCTAATCTAAGAAAGAGATATCCCTAAGCAAGTTAAAGAACGCTTGCTTTAATTAAGAAGAATAAGCAAACTGTCCCTTGAATAAGGAGGAAATAAAAGTTTCAGGTAGAAAGATTAAATTTGTCTGGACCCTTGGAGGATTTCAAAAGTGACATTGGTTACCACAATTCAGCAAGAAAATCTAATCTATAGTTAATTCAAAAAGTGTTAATGCAGAAAGAGGGAATGCCTCAAAGCCATGAATACGGCAGAAAGTCAGGTGGATAAAGGTGAAACAGAGTGTCTTTCATATATGTTTGTAACATTCTGATGTGTTTTAAATGTTGTGGATAATATCTTGCGATATTAATTTAGTTTTAATTAGGAATAATTTTACTGCAATTACATAACAGCATTTCCAATTCAAGAATCTGAAAAATCTATCAGTGATGCTTCTCCAACATTTTGCCAAGTAATTGCAGTAAAGTTTACTTAAAAAAATAACTTGCAAGTGACTTTATCTAGCAGAGTTTCAACACAACACAAAGAGTTCCAAGAGAATTCCCCTATTTCTCTTCCATTGGCTTGCTGGATAGCAGCAAATATGGAGGGTCAGAAACCCAGCAGTAATTAAGAAAACAGAGTGGCATCAAGGAGATGTTTGGCTTAACATTTGAAAGCAAAGGGTCCTCTAGAAGCTTGCTTAAGACTTTATTTTTCTTTCTCAAATTCAGAGAATAAATGAAACATAGGATTTGGAAATATTAGGTTGAAGACTAACATGTAGGAACAAATTGTCATTCAGCTTAGTACTCAAAATGTATTAAACTGCAGTGTAGATGCTGTCATGAACTCTGAAGAGAGGTCTTACGATTCTCAGGCAACTGACACCTTGATTTTGCTATGAAAGCCTATGAATTGTACCAAATTCCCAGGAGCAACACTACGTCTGTTGTGAGGGAAGCCAACAACCTTAAGATCATTATTCTTTTTCATTAACTGCAGTAAGAAATATCTGCCAAGGACTTTATTACAAAGATTTGTGTACTCTACATGGATTTCAGGATATCTAGCACATCTTTTATTTATTGAAACCATTTTCTGTTGCAAGTATTGAATGATATTCAAGATTTGTTCAATGGACCAAACCAATGATATCTAAGAATTCCAGGCTGAAAAGCAAGGCGGATGTTTGCACTATGCTGACACTCAGAAACCTTTCAATAAAGAAAATAATTTCTTCTGGGTATAGAATTTCCAGGCATTCTGGTACTAAATCCTGGTGGAGCTACACATCATCACAAATTCTGTTGCCCCTTCCTGTAGATGGAAGTCAGTTGCAGCTCAGCATAACTTCTCCAATGTAAAAGTGTATTTGTCTTGTTGATGTGGAAGAGAAACGAAACTGGAAACAATCAAAACAAAGCAGCATGTGTGTTCTCCTTAAAGAGAGCATGAGAGAACACATCTGTGAACAATGCATTTGTGACAGATGTTAGTACCATCACTTAGAATACTATTGAACATACACAGATGCAAAGAAAAAGAGTTTTTAAATAGGAATAGATACAGTGTAGAAAAGAAAAGGTTTTATTATTACTGCTCAATAAATATATTTTCAAATCAATGGCCACATGTTTAAAGATTAGGATAATGCTGAATTATGGACTTAGATGAAAATTAGTTTAATATTCAGAAAATTTCTTTCAAGTATTATATGCAGTCTAAATAAATTCTTGCAATACTTTCTGGGTATTCTCTATCTAAACATTACTTATAAAACTTACTTTACATATGTAAAGAAATTAAAATACTTTCAGAGTTTGGGGTAGGTTTTTTTGGTTTTTTTAGGAGAAACTAACATCCATGATTAGGATTATAATTTAATTTTAGTCAATGAAGGAGGTCAAACTGAAAACATTTCCATCTGTTAGGGAAGTAGGGGTACTTTTATTTATATTCCTTTTTATTCTTTAATATTTTTATTTTATTCATTTTCTGATGCAATTTTTCACCGATTGCAGTTTCTATACTGCACCAAGGGCCAATGTTTTTACAAGTTATAGATCAGCCCAATATATTAAAAGGATATGTAAGTTGTTATCATAGAATAAATTACTTATTTCTTGGTCATAAAAACTTGTATCAATGGATATCTCCATTCCTCAGGACTCCATTCAGAAGCTAAAAGGATGAGTTCACACACTTTTGTAGTTTCCAGTCAATTATATTTCAAATAAGCTAATGATTTTTTTATAATTTTGTAATATGATTGTTTGGTTGTTTGATTTTTTCCCCCATATTTTTACTCCAAATAAGTTTCTGATGTATTTTAGCTTTTTTGGGGTCTAATGACATGAAAGTATATAGTGCTTCTCAAAGGCCTGGAACTAAAAAGAACCACTATATGTTCTCAGCTTGATCTTTGGACTTTTCATTATTTATTTGTTTATCCTTTTCATTCTAAACTGTCAGTTGATAGAAAGCAGAAATAACTGAAAGCACAAAGAATTTAATGCAAAGCTGTGGTTTTTTTCTAGATGTGTTATTTAATTAATATGTTACTAATTCTGTATTTCCACAGCAGCCTAAACTGATGTAAACACTGGCTGCTGCAGTCCCATCCTCTGCTGCATCTCTCATTCGTGTGTTCCACCTCCCTTCTTCACCTGGCTTTGGGGTTTCCTGGGCCCTTCATTTACCCATCTTATGTTCAGTGACACAAAACCCCACAATTTGGCTCTCAGAAGGAACCAATGATAACTGAATTGAGTCCCAGAAAAGATGTATCAACTCATACTTCAGATTTTGGTCAGTGCAAAATTACAACAGCTGCAGCTATAAACCCATAGCCTGCATCAGGCTCTTCCTGGTTGCTCTTCTCTTTGCTCTTTTCTCCTATTGAATTTTTGACTCTATGGGGATCTAAAGTCGGTTTAAAAGGACTCTGTCATTATAGAGTCATCATAGAGGCTTATCTGAATCTCCCAAACTGTGGTAAGAATTTAGCCTAGGAAATTAAATGGTGATTTATATAGCAGGATATAAAACGTAGTGTTGATGAGCAGACTAGTTCATTTCATTCAAAGGAGATAGCTTGCTGTATCACTGGTATTTATTTTGCCTTTTTTTTGGTGACACACCGTAAAGACCATAAAAGCTCACTGAGCTGCTCGTGTTAATGAAATGGCAAAAAATGTGCACATATACAGTTATTCAAAACCATTCACACAAACACACCCACACACATTTGTTTTTATATATAAATAGCTATATACACATATAGATATACATTAGTACAGTGGACAGTTGTTGTCTCAATGCTCATTGCATCTGAACTGTGCCTGAACTGTGTCTGCAGTTCTTAGTGTTTGAGGACAAAGAAAGTAACTTCCCACAGTGTATTGGGTTTGCCTTTGAAATAAAAGCACAGAACTATTGACAAAAGGCTCACCTAACAGCAGAGCTGAGATTAGGTACTGAGGGTTATTGTCTTCCTCTAGTCTCAAAGCTATGTGAAATGTCAGTTAATTGAAAATGGTAATTGTTCCACACAACAACATCAACTGTTTCATTCCAGGAAATGTGCTGCTCTTAAATTAATAGCCATCGATCCAGAGGTATTTCATGATCCTTCTCCATCGTTTTCTCAAATTATCCAGCTATCAGTCCTTGGGAGAAAACCTATTTCACCATTTTTATTGACCATTCTTTACTGAGTGACCTGGCTTCCTGTTCAGATAGACTAAAATAGGTCTATCCATCTGAATGTTTGTCAGGCATACTGAGACACCTAACTTGCAAAACACCTACTACTTTTTACTATAAATACTCAGAATAAAAACCCTTAAGTAATAATACAAAGCAGTTACATGGTTATTACTGATTAATACAACGAAGTGCGCTCTCATGCTGGGAAATTGCTTTTGTGATAGTAAAAATAGTTCCTTTCAAAAGTGCATTTCAGTAAAATTTGAATTCCAGTTTGATTTCTTATGAAGGAATGAAGGTTATTTGGGTTTCTTTGTTTGCTGAAGGAATATATATTTTTTTCAAACTCTTTGCATAACAAATAGAAATGTCTTCCTTGTTGCACAGAGAACAATTGCAAAAGCCATTCTTTTGAAAGTTTAATAGAGAAATTAAGAAGTGCAAAGGTGTTCCATTGAGGAGACAGTTTGCCTTCTTTATGTAGTCATTAAAAATAAATCAAAAAATATCATTTAAATAAGCAGTTGAAAACATTTATTGAGATACAACCCATAAGGCTTTCTGTGTTTGCAATTCAGTAAATTATTGTCTAGTAAATTTAAAATTTAATTTCAAAATACATTGTAAATTCTATCAATTAATAATTTTTGGAAGACAGGAGTCATATTTTTTCAAAGCTTTCATTTCCATTTTAACTTGAAACAGTTTCACCTTCACTCATTCACTCCTACACCTTCACTTTATTAATAAACTGTTGTCTATTTATTCATAATTTTTAGATCCCAAAGCAAAATTTACATATGAAGAATGATGGCAAAATCTACAGAAATATAAAGTCTTAAAATAAATGTATGTTAATATCAGTTGTGCAGTGGCCTAGAAAATGCCTCCTTTAATCTCAGAAAAAAATACTTTTCTCTCTTCAAGGGCTTTTTCCTACACGGGGATGCAATTTAATGTAAACTGAAACAGTTGCCAGCAGGAGAGAAAAAGCAGTCTTGTGTAATATGAGATACTTTTCTATTGTTTCAAAAATAATAGGCTGGTTGCAAATAGTTTCTCTGTGTGATCTTAAGTTGTTGTATTTTTGTCTTCTTTTATTTATTAATAGATAGTTTTATATTAGAAATGGAAAGGGGAAATCTGATTAAAGTTTCTAGGACAGCTACAGTATAAAATCAGTTGAAATTACATTTCCACATAACATACATAATGAATTTGGATGTTATATACCAGTTTTAATGTTCAATCTGGTTTATAGTTAATAGAATCAAAAGGTATGTGAGCCAGGGAATATTTTAAGAAAAAAATTTTAGCAGCTCAGAGGGAGAGGAAAATATCCTTAGGTATATGGGGGCTAAGTAAATGAAAGTAAAAACGACTCTTGTGAAGAAACATAAAAGAGTCAGAAAAACTATCTATAGAAGGTAAGCACATTTTTGCATCATTTATACTTCTGACAGTGAACACGTGCACAATTTGTATCCCATTTCTTGCCATTTTGTACATACTTTGAGTGAATTTCAGCTGCATAGTTGGAAAGTGTGAATCAGAAATAACTGAATAAATTATTTGGTGGTTATGCAAAGCAAAGTAGTTTAGAGGCAAAAGATCCTCTTCAAAATAATCCTTTTTTTTTTTTTCAGATCCTGTGTCAGTGAATTGTCTCCCTCCTCTATTTTATTCTGTTTCAAAATCTAAGCTTGACCATTCTTTCATTCTTTTTTTTTTGTTTATAAAAACCCCAAGGCCCACGGGTCATTTGAAATTATTGAATCTTCAACATCATCCCTCATGTGCCACTTTAAGTACAAATTATACCAAAAGGTTACCTGGTTTTTGAGAGCTTTTGGAAATTTGAACCACTTGGGCAAATTTGTACAGCATTGATACTCAATTTGAAATATCTGAAAATATTTGAATATGTCAGCACAGCTGTAAGTGTGTTGCTGTCATTAATAAGCCTTGAAGATCACAGTCATTTCCAGCCTTTGGAGCTTTACCTCTTTAAAGCTTATATTAGCCGCTAAAGGCTGTCTTTCTCAAAGCGACTTCACATTAAAATATCATAAAAATAACATTAATTATAGAGATGAGGATTACAGATGTAGATAACAGCTGAACACTGAAAGTGCTAAGCAGATCTGCAAGATAGCAGTAATGACTTAATTAAAACAAAATGCATCTGTATCTGAGCACAGCAATAAAGGGAAAAGAGGCAATCCACAGTAACAAAAACATGAGCGATTCAGCTGAAGTATGTAAGAGTAGTGTGTAATAGATTGGCTCAGGTAAGTCTAATTTATGCCAATCTTACACATTAGCATTCTAATGGCTGCCAGAAATTAAGAATATGTTATCTTTTGAGTGCCAAGTAGTTTAGAGGGTAACTACCAATTACCCATAAACTGAGTCATATCAGAAATGACTTAATGTTTTATTTCCTCCATGGCCAAGCTGGCTCCGATACCTTTGCAACAGACTTTGTTAACTCTGCTTCCTGATCTAAAGGGGAGCTGTCCTCTCCTGCTTATCAAATGGACTGAAATGACCTCAACAGGGAATAAAGCTGGTGCCAAGAAGCAGAGTAACATCGAGGCCTGTTCGCACCAGGTGATCTTCTGTCTGGTGCAAATGGCCCACACCTGGCCCACACAAAGCTTAGCTCCAGTCCAGGCCTGGTTTTAAGAAACCTTTATATGCTGTATTCTGCACCGTCTGAAAAATTCAACCATTTATAGCCTATGTGCAATATTATTAGTGTTTTAAAACATACCTTTAACTCCTGTGACAAAGCTTAAAGGGAGCCTTATTTTCTTTTCCTGGTATAGAAGTGACAAAAACCAGATTCACCTTGCGTTAACTTTTTCTACATAGTCTTTAGATGGAAAAGGCCACTGAAAAAGTCTCACTGGACATACAAACAGCAGTACCTGGTGTTGTTATAATAATCATAACTACCATTTTTGCCACTCTGCTTCTGTCACAAACTGTGATTTGATGATGAGACCTGATTCAAGAAAGTGCCTAATACAAACCCATCTTTTTTTTTGAAAAATCAGAGAGCAATTGCTTTCTTTCAACCATGCCATATCTTCCTCTTAATGACAAGAAGAAGCAACAGCCTGACTGAATCATGGCAGCAGAAGGCTTTGGCTGAATTAGTCCACACTGTATGCTGTAAGCAAATTAATTATCTGTTTTATGTCTCGTGTTGATGTTGGTCAAGCAGAATTGATATATTGTAGGAACATCCAAAATGGCTGATTCTGCATGGATATGTATTGTTTTCAGGCAAACAATAAAATAATCACTTAAAACCTTTGAAATTAGATTGAGTGGAATTTACATCTCTTCGATGGGACTGTACAGATATTTAATGATAAGAGACTTGAAAAGGGAGCATTCATTTGCATGTAGTGTACACATTCCATTTCTCCATGAATTAGTACTTATATTGAATATTAATATTTATAGAGAAACCTGTATTGACAAAGGTATTTTTTTAGGTGAAAAGATTACACACTCTATCCAACTCACAAATTTTCACTCTAATGATACTAATACTTTTTCTTTCCTGAAATATTCATCTTCACTGGAGAAAAAAAAAATCTTTTGCTTATATATATGTCTGCCTATTCAAGATCTCATATTATGTTCTGAAAATATTAAAAATTATTTTAATGTGGGAAATATTAATTGCCTATGCAAAAGATAATGCAATTTTCTTCCCCTGCTATAAAAAAAATCCACCATTTTTTGAAAGGCTCTCTGAAAAATGTCAGTTTAAAATTACAGCAAATGTTTCGTGTAAATAAGGAGTTACTTAATCTAACAAAATAAAAATTAAAAAAAAACTTTCAGTCCATTCATTTTCATAAAGTTTGATGTTGCAGTCATTATCTAGACTCATACACAGTTACTTTTAAATTCAGAAAAAAGCTCTGTATGACTAGGTGAATATAAAGGAAGTTTAGATCACTAGCTAGTGGAAAAAGTGCAGATGCTGCCTAGACAGCTAGGTCTGCATTCAGATAAATAAAAGTCTTAAAGAAATGTGAAAACTGAAAATATCATTTTGGCTGCTCTCTGTAGATGAATGAGAAGGAAACCAGCTGTGTTGAACATGTGCCAAAAATAATGAGAATTAATTGTAGCACCCATCAATTCTGAGAGAGACTGAATATGCAAAATATGCAGCATTTCCACTGTCAGTGAGAGCTCCCTCTCTGGAAAACACCTACCTTTAAGCAGACTTTAGTTTTCCATCAGTATTTTCGCTTCAGCACAATTACTTTGCTAGGGTATCTGAACTGCATGGTCTTTTTCATACTAAGTAGAAAGGTCCAATTTTCCAACTTTTTTATTTTGAGAGTGTCATTTTATTGAGAGAATGAGGTTTTTAGTGCAGTATACTCTGACAGAGTATCAATTAAGTCCCATACAATGGCTACTTCCGAGATACTTCATTTTCAAAATATCACTGAGGCATAAGTTAATTAAATTACACAAATTTAAGTCAGTGATGGAAGAAGTAATATTTGATATAAATAGCTGTAATTTTTTACTGAAATCCCTATTAGGAAAAAAAAATATGATGATATATCACAAATGTAATCATGTCTTTTTATGAGTCTTGGGGAAGGATATATCAAAAGTAAGTTAGCTATTCCTGGGCAGGTAAGCAGGATCATTGTTGTTTCTTCTTTCTGTGCCTGTAGGGCAGAGCTCAGTCAGACAGTAAAATTTAATGATCTACAGTCTGATATTAATTGTGCATATACTCATGGGTCACGGTAAAGAGTTTGTCAGAGGTGGCAGCTCGCCGCAGGTGTTTAATGTCACATGATTTATTGTAAATGACTTGAAGCTCCCAAGTATCTACAACTAAAAATAATTCTGCTCTCTGCAAGTGCCCTCCAGAGCAGAATGGCTATCTGTCAGCACGAGATACTGGGTAGCAATTGACTCCAGTTAGCACCATCTACGAGCCATTTCTCAAGGATAAAAAAGTGATAATGGCCAACTTTGTCATTAGAAACCATGTTCTTAGCACTGGCTTAATTTTTAATATTTTCCCTTACCAGCAATATACAAAACTAGCTTCTATCTTTATCATGTGTAATGTAAAACTGCAAAACCCCCCATATGCCAGACTTTAAACACAGTAGCAATTTTTTTAAGCTTCTTTGGATGTATTTTCAAAGATAGATGATCTTTTTCCCCTTTATTCCCTTAAGTGGAACAGGAAGGTTTTCCTTGGGCTTCCAGGCACATCGTACCCAAAGCAAATGATGGGGTGGGGGACATTGGAGATTTTGTATAATTGACAGTTCTAAGCACATTTGAAAATTCAATCTTTTGAAATTTTACAGTTGACCTAAAACCTTCGTGACAACTGTCATGCTTCTAAAATTTCTAGTGCAACTTCTTTCTTCCAGTTCTACTTACACTTGAGAAAGCAGTAGCATGAAACTGAAAAAAATGGTAGAAAGAGTTCTACCACTTTGAAAAATATCAAGCATTCTTTACTTTTTTAACAGGAACCAAAAACCACATCCTTACCTCACATTATCTATCTTGCTCAGCCCAGCACAGAATCCAGAGTAATTTACTGTATAAGATCCCAATTTCTAATTTATGATTTTAAATTTAAAAGAAACTTACAAGCATACAATAATTTTGAAATCATAACTTTCCTTTCAGAAACAAAACTACTAAGTTTAAAAATATGTCAAATGCTAGATGGGTTTTAAGTGTGAAAACTTCTAGAACACTTTAATGTTTAATCAGATTTCAGCAATGTGTCTCTCTAAGACAGACAAGGACACCTTTGTTGTGCAAACCAGCACTCACCTCTGTCATCCCAACACTGGCAAGCAGAAATACAGGAGATCTGCAGTGTCTTTGGCTCTCAGTGTCTGCGAAAGCATCACCAGCTGGCAAGGGAGGAGATTGTCCTGCTCTTCTCCATGCTGCTGCACCCTCATGTAGTGTCCCGTGTGCAGGCTTGGGGCACCACAATATAAGAAAGATATAAAGCTATTAGAGACCATCCAAAGGAGGGCAACAAAGATGGTGAAGGGTCCAGAGGGCAAGCCATGTGAGGAGCAGCTGAAGTCACTTGGTCTGTTCAGCCTGGAGGAGACTAAAGGGAGACCCCATCATAGTCTACAACTTCCTCAAAAAAGGAAGAGGAGGTGCAGACACTGATCTCTTCTTTGTGGTGACCAGTGACAGGACCTGAGGGAATGGCCTGAATTTGTGTCAGGGGAGGTTTAGGTCGGGTAACAGGAAAGAAGTTCTTCATCAAGAGGATGACTGGGCACTAGAACAGGCTCCCCAGGGAAGTGGTCACAACATCAGCCTGACAGAGTCCAAGAAGTATTTGGACAATGCTCTCAGGTACCATGGTATGATTCCTGGGGCTTACCTGTGCAGGTTCAGAAGCTGGACTTTGATGATTCTTGTTTGTCCTTTCCAGCTCAGGATATATTATGATGCTATGAGAAAACAATAAACCTCTATAGCAAAACTGACTGTCACATTTGCAGAGAGTTAACATGTCAATGTCTCTAAATAGCATAAAATTCCTTCTCCATCTCTACACCACATCCTTCCACTAGAGGTTATTTGGAACCTGCTTGCCTTGTTTCCAGTGGAAATCTAGACACCAGACATCCTCTGAATCTAGAAATCTGGCAGATCTCTTCCTAAAGATCAATGTGTAAAGTTGACATTCTTTTAAGACAGGGAATGTACTGAGTGACTAAACTGAGACTCTCAGATTTAAGTGTCAGAAGCTGAATGCCTCCGCAGGTGCTCAGTCACAAGATTTGTAAATGTAGGCACCAGTCAATAGGAAAGGAAATAAAAACACCACCAGAAGATGTTTTGGAAGTCTAGATTAAGTGCTCTGAATTGTTCTGACTGTCCCGAGGAATGTTTTAGCAGTTAGTGTAGTAAGAACAAAAAGAAAGATTATTGACAACAGGAAGTTTCCTACCTCCATCTAGCAAGGAAAAACTTAAGGTGAATATTGTACCACAAAGCTCTTTCAAGCAGAGCAAACAGATTCATGTTTTCCTTTTAATGTGAAGGCATGAAGTGGTGCTACTCCTTATACAGTGCATGTAATTTAAGAAAGTTTCTTCTTTCAGCTGCCTCAACAGCTAATTGGAAGTGATAAACCACTCTGGAGATTTTAGGTCTACTAAATTATTCCCTTGAGGGGTGACTGGCTAGGGAGGAAAACCTTGGTAATTAAGACTGTGAATTAGACACTTTGGTTAAGAAGATTGAACACAAGCTAAGGAGATTTAAAGAAAAAAAGTGTAAAACATAACAGCTAAGAGAAGGTATTAATATTGTATATGGAAATATACACATGAGCTGTATCTTTTTTCACCCTAATGAAAAAAAAAAAATCCTAATACAAGCATAACACATATATTTTTGAGATCCTTCAGGTCGCCAAAGCATTTGAAACGGTATCTGTATATGTACCTAATTTTTCATCTGATTTGTAAAATTTGTGTTACTGGATATTCCAGTCATTCTTTTCTGTGACTGTGAATAGGGTCACACAGACTGTGAAATCGGTTGCCAAAGGTTTATGGTCTGAGTAACAGAGTAAAGGTAAATAAGTACTGCTTGGTCTTTGCTAGCGAAGTTGATGACATAAAACATGTTACTTACAGATTTGAACAAATTTTATATATGCAAATATATATAGTTATATATACACACACACACATATAAATTTAAGAAAGGGTCTTTTTCAATCTGAAACCAAATGTGACCTTTAAAAAGAAGAGGGGAGGTGGGAGAAATGATTAATGGTCTTAATTAATATGTAGAACAGACCAGCTGGAAAGGTTACAAGTTAAATCATTTTTCTGCCTGTAAATGCAAATAGTTCTTCACACAGTTAGTTATGCAACACTAATGCAGGAATATTTGCAAATATTTTCACAAATCCTACTCAAAAGCCACAAAATGCCAACACATACTGTTGGTCAGTAAACAGACTGGAAGACACAGAGAGCAGTGTGAGGAAAGAGTCAGAAGGCTGCTTTTAGGAGTGAGAGGAGGCAGAACAGAGCCAAGGAACTGCAGAAAAATTATATATTAACGTATTAGAGATCTATGGATAAAAATCTTGACAGTCTTCTTTCACAGTTCCTGCATGCTAAATTTTTATTGCTAGTCTGCTGCTACTGGAGAACTTACTGCCTGTAAACTCTTGGAAGTTGTATGAAGGTAAAAAACCTTTATTCAATGAACCACTTTAAGTACTTTTTGATAAGAACAGTTAAGTGAAATGAACTAATATATTTTGACTGGATCTTCTTTTCTTCTGACACTATGATGTTTATAGACAGGCTTTGCAGATGTGCTCGTAATCGAATATCAAAATAGAAGCAAAAAGTTGTATAGACCAGCTGTTCCATATAAAAGTAATAGTTGCTAGATCAGAATCTGGAGATGTGTATGACAATTTCAAAATATTCTGAAGAAGGGAAGCAGAAAATAATCTTTTAAGGCACATTGTAGACTATGTGATCTTGTAGTCTTCTTGAAACACATAATAGGGCAAAGTTTAAAGACAGTGTTGTTGATTGTCCTTAGAGCGCATGAATTTGAATAATGTAATTTGGAAGATACTGACTATGCAACTTTCTCCACTCTAAATTATCTAGATCTTCCATTAATATACTGATTCCTTTAATAATGAGTTCACTCTGCTTGTATAGTTCTAGCTATAAGTGTAGTTCAGTGTACATGAATTCATCAGTGAGAAGCAGATCTTTTCAGAAGATAAAACACAGTCTGTGTAACAGAGAGTGCTGTGTTTAACCTGATCATGAATTTTCTCAGAAGTCTTGCAGGCAGTTTTTCTCTGGAAAATGTGGTTCTACAGTCACATACTCTATATTTACAAATACTTGGAAAAAGAAATGTAAGACTTCTCTGAGTGCAGCAAAATCAGATAGCAAAGTGATAGTGGCTGGGAACAGATGTCAAGTGGTAGGAAAAGTAAAGACAGAAAATGGAAGGCACTGTAATCTAAATATCTAATTACAGATGTTTGTAATCAACAGATCTGTTCACGACTTTGATCATGTGTGATATGTCCTTACCCAGCACACCGCTTTGAGTGGTCAGACTACTGTTTAATCTTTGTACATTTGCCTCAAACAACTTGGCTAGTGTCTGACAGTGCAGAGCAACGCAGAGTCCCCAGGCAATGCAAAGGGGAGCCGCTTTATCGCAAAAATCTTACCTTTTTTAATCAGCTAGCTGGTTATCAGTTTACCCAGTTTTAAGGCAGGCCCAAGTCAGCCAACACCACACACCACGATGTGGACATGTGGCAGTCACACAGCATGTCTCTCATGTCTCTCACGTCTCTCTACCCCTATTCCAGCTGAGTCAGTCTCCCATACTTCCCTTCTACTTGGCCTAAATAGCAGGCCTGAGCCATGATTTTAAAGGGTAACAAGGCCCTTATTTTATAAGGCTTTACCTATATGCAACTGTAGTCTGACTAATAAACCTAAAATAAAATTTGAGTAGAAAACTTACATGTTCAATTTATTTCCCTGGTTTCCTAAAATTTGTGTTCCATTTCTCTAGCGGTGATTTTTTTTTAGATGACCAAAGTAGTGTGAATTCTTTATTGGATCAAGTTTTCCCTGCATGTAAATGGGGCAAATAAATATGATTCAGGGAATTTCTGATGTTATGAAACTCTTCTCTCTTCTGAGCATCAAAATGAGAGAACGGAAAGCTTAATATTCCTACCTGATAACAGTTTTAACTTCACAGTTACTGGACAATTGGAGAGCCAAGTTTCAAATCCTCCATTTCTAGAGATACAAGAGAGCTTCTTCATGGAATAACAGTGCATGTGGACAGAATAGTTTGGTCTTTGGATGTCCTGACAAGGAAGTTGCATTGCTATGATGGTAGAACCAGTTCACCTCATAACCATTTGAAGAAGAAATAGACAGTTGAAACATTATACTTGTACTACCTACTTACACTCCATTAATTGTTGTAGTAAGTGTTCTTAAGTTACCCCGAAGCTAGAACATTTAAGTGTGGACTTCATAATGGCTATATGGAGGAGTTATAGAAATCACAGTTATTTGACATAAGAATTGAATGAGAAGCAACATTTTCTATTATTATTTCTCTTTATATAAGCAAACAGCAAAGACTCAAATGTGATTCACAGAGACCACTCTAGAGGGAAAAATTGATTTCTGTAGTTGGAAGTTATAGTAAGAAAAAAAAATATTTTTTTCTTAAATACTTTATGTATTATGGCTTAACACAACAGTTTACTGATGGTTGCATAATATCTTGGAAATGACAATTTAATAAAAACATTTTTCAGACTGTGAGCAATGCTTGCAACTTAATTCTGAGATCCTGTAAAACTATCCATTATATTTAATTTAACCAATTTTCTAATTAGCTAACAGAAGTGGAACAGATTTGAGTTGATGTGAGATATTTATTTAACAGAATAAATAATTACTGTTTTAAAAATTTTCAGCCATTGCAGATGTTGTAACATGCTCTAAGAGGTTCATCCTATCCTTAAGCATCCAGAGATTTGTTTGCAATGCATATACGCAAGCTTACAGAAGAAAACAAATCTATGATGTTCCTCTATCATGATGACAAGTAGAAATAATATTCTTCTGACTAAAGTAAGCTTATACATGCTTTTACAGTTTGTGAAGGATTTATTATGCTTGGCTGAACTTACATGGATAAAATAAGAATCAGTCTGAATTTTATCTGAAACCTGAACTGAATTTTCTGCTTTTCTTTCGTAGATTGACTCAGAGTAGGTTATCTACTCTGTATATATAATTAAAAGTCTATAACATATACTTAAGAGTCTATAGTTGTTATGAATCTATAATATTGTTGTGGTCTATACTCATTTTGGAATCTATTCCTTTGTGCTTCTTATCATTACATGTTTTAAATGGCTAATCAGGAGATTTGCTTGTTGAGATCTGGTGGTTCAAGTTTACTGATATCATGGTTAAACGAAATATTGTATAAGCCTTCATAGATGTATAAGGGTACAAATAGAAAATGCCAGAATATATATCTTTCAACTCTGGATCTGTATATCAATCTATGTCCTGGGGCCCAAGCAACTGAAAATCCCTTCAATGCTGGAAGATTTCACCTGTGTTTTGCATTTTGCTAAACAGATGGGGAAAAAGACTTCCTGTACTTCCTTCCTGAAAGAGGCACAGAGGAAGAGTCTAATAATAATGATACAAATGAATGGCATTTCTTCTGAGAGAGTACTATATACAAACAATAAACTGATATAACTGACTGCAGATGGTAATTTAAAAAATGGATACATATTAAGTAGACTTGTCTTCCCATTAAAACTGAATAAGGAGGTCACTGAATTAGTTTTCTTTAATGAAGTCTGTGACAGATATTTCCGACAGAGAGCTAGTAATGTCATCAAAACCAAATATTAAAATTTAAGACTTTAGCTTAAATCGCAGTCTGGTTTTTGTCCTTTAAAAAAAAAAATAGAAATCTTTTTCTTGTATGCTATTTTTAAGCAATTGGCAGAAAGATTGGTCTCTGAAGCTATATGCCTACTACCATTTACAACTTTATTTCAGCAGGGAAGCTTTAAGGTAGGCATTTCACAGTTCAGTGAATCATATATGTTTTTCATTTGGCTTTTTTCAGCTTCTTACAGGGTTCTTGTTTCCTCCACCATTCCCAGAGAGTCAAGTTCAGGGGCCTCCAGGAAATACATCTCCACTGCTGCCCTGATTGATTAGGAATTAAAGAACACCATCTTTGTAAGAAATTCTTTATGAGGAAGACATTCTTTACTATGTGGGTGGAGAGGTACTGGAACAGATTGCCCAGAGAGGCTGTGGGTGCCCCAGACCTTGGAGTGTTCAAGATTGGGTTGAATAGATCTTTGAAAAACCTGGTCTAGTGGTGCCCCTGCTTGTGGCGGGGGGGTTGGAATGGACTGTCCAGGGACTTGGTGGAATCACCATCCCTGGAGGTGGTCATGGAAAGACTGGATGTGGCACTCAGTGTCATGGTCTAGTTCACAAGGTGGTGTTTGGTCACAGGTTCAACTCAATGATCGCAAAGGTCTTTTCCAGCCTAACACTGTGATCCTGTGGACTAGATGGTCTTTAAGGTCCCTTCCAACACAAGCCATTGTATAATTGTATGATCATTAAGATCTTGGATCAAAATACTACCCTGCAAGAAAAGACAAGGACTGTGCCCGCTGTGTCATTCCAGAATCTCTCAGGAATTCTGTGGTCCATGTTATGCCTTTCACACAGTGATTTTGAACACTGTGCTTGTGCTTTACATCACTTTTAATGTAAACAGAATATGCTTGGAATTTCTTCTCTGCCCATTGGAGCCTGCACACTGGGCTAGTTTTGTTGTTCACCTTGTGTCAAAACTTAGCTGATGGGTCAGAAACATTAGCGAATTTTTCTTTCATCTGATTGTCCAGAGTAGTATTTGAGTAGAATGTTTTTTAGGCAAATAATATTTTCTAATTAATTTTCAGCTTATTTTCTTTGCCTAAAAGTACTTCATTAGAACATGTGCTTACTTCAGAGATCCTTTTAGTGCCTTTAAATCTCATACTGAAAATAAGCAGCCCCTTTTAGAATCATGAACATAGGAAAGGGCTTGTTTCAGGGCTAAGTTCATGAATGAATAAATTAATGCTGAGCAAGTAGGGCTAAGCATTTAAATACTTTTTATCTATTGGAACCTCATTACCTTTTTTGAAGATGCAAGACTTGTTTCAGAATTCTGATTTATTCATTATTTTTGGTCTTGATTGAACATATCACTTACCTATATTCACCTTCATGTGTGGGTGTTTGTTCCTACTGACTGAGAGTTCCATATCTGGGACATGTTCTCTCACATTAAAGCCTATATGAAATTGTAATAAAAGAGTAAATGTGCCTGGTGCATATATCATGCATTACATACTCTATATAGACTTATCTGTTTTGTATCCCATAACTAGGAGGCATAGAGTTTCATGATGAGTTCTGTAACCAACAGAGCTAGCTAGATATTTTCTGAGATAGCTTTCAGCAGAAAATCTATTTGCTGACCCCAAAATGTTTTCATTCCTGCATCTTATTACCATATTGACTACCATGAATTTTATAATGGCCCTCTGAAGTCATTCTTGTTTATATTCTTATCTAGCTACCCCAGATCAGACACTCAGTATCTTTTTTTTAGGCTTGGGTGACGTCTGGTTACAACAAGTTTCTGGTCTGTGCAATCCCAAAATTTTGGATGTGTGACCAGATCTAGGCAGACCCAACTAGAAAAATAACTTTGGATAAGTATGCCAGATGAACTGCTTATAAGATATCAGAAGTAAATATTTCTAATACAGCCAGGAATACCTGAGTATTTTTTATCATTGAGATAAGAACATGAAGTACTTGACAGACTTAACCTTGACTCTAGGTTCTGTCACAGAGAGCTTGGACACCAAGAAATTTCTCTCATTTTCATAGCATTATGGAAGGTGTTTTGTATAGTCCCTGTAAGAGTATATGTTTACACAATAAAGAAACTGGACACAAATTATATGGAAAATACATTAGTCAAGTCTAATGCCCCAATCAATGTTAGACTTGAATATTACCATGTGGGTATGATTATGACCAGAAATTGCTGAAAAGGCAGAAGGAAAGTACCAAGAACTTTGTTTTGACCTAAAAGTTCTGTATGTAAAGCAATTCTTGCAGTGAACAAGCAGAATGCCTTCACTAAATTGAGAAAGATTAGAGGATGGACAGCTCTTCGTAAAAACAGATTAGCAAGGCAGTAACAAACATCTTCAAGTTATCAGGACTGTCTTGACAATGGAAAAGAACAAATCACACTTTGCGACTTTGAAATTGCTTTCCTAACATTCCTTTCCAAACATACCTGTTTATCTCCAGACTGTAGGAATTAACATCACACTACTTAATAGCAGAGGCTGACCAGTTGATTTATTTGAGGGATTAAGGCCAGTGTTACTATGACTTTTGCCATAAAAGGAGGAGCTGGAAGGGTAGAGGAAAGATTTGCCACCCTCAAAGTCAAAACAAAATAATCTTAAAGGTATTATTGTTATTGCCATAATAGCTTTTGTGGTCCAGGTTTAAAGGACAAAAATTTTCTTTCCAGGATTGGCAGTCTATTAAGAATTCATGACTTTTCCACTTCTCTAATTTTGACTGACACATTTTCTACTTTGTTTTCTCTAGGGTGGTTTATTTAGAAATCTTTCTGTATATAAAGAAGTGAAAACTTGGTCTTATTCATGTGGCCTCGACAAAAATTCCAAATTATGTCTGATAAGGAAAAATATTTTTGATTAAATAATAAGAAAATGAAGTCCAGGGGTTTATGTATAACAAAATACTGTACCAATATATAGTATATAAGAACCTGGAATGGGATCCATGAAACTGGATACATTTCTCAAAATCCTTGCCCAGGAAGACTCATTGTAACTAGGTTACTCAGGCACTCCATGACATGTTGGCGCATAGATGTAGAGGGGTGACCCATGGTCTCCACCCACACTATGAGGAGACTTGATATAAGACATATCCAGTCCAAAAATAGGTATATACATTATGTCAAGCCTATGCCTGCATATAGATCCATCAGACTGGCCTTAATAAGTCACTATTGTGGCTATCACCTGCAAGAGTGCGGCTGCAAGCCATTTGCAGACTGAAAATAGCTTCTTCCACCAGTTAGGGCTGCTGTCATGTTAACTCAGCTTGGCTCGTACTGACGTGCTTCAGATAATCCTTTTAGATACTGACAGATGGTTCTCTACATTCACTGTGTGGCCACAGAGGAAGGATCAAAAAGTCGAGTCCCATGGCTTCTTTGACCCCAATCTGCAAATCCTACATCTCCACCCAGAATACAGACTGGGATGGATGCACACTTCAGGTTGAAGCTGGGCCATACTGCACAGCCAATAAGGACACAAAATTCTGGACCAGCGAGGGGAAAAAAAAAAAAAAAAGCAAGCAAAAATATTTCACTGGAGACAGGTCTTTTGGGCATAGCAGGAACAAGAAAAGTTCCAGTGTTGTGACTGTTTCTTTTAATCCATTTATGAATTTTATCTTGTGACTTTTCTCTGCAAACAATGTAAGTAATTTGGCACAGTAGGAATTGAGGCACCTGCAAAAACTCAAACAAAATGTAGTTGAAGGCATTTGGATCACATTTTTAGTGTTAAATTTTGCATAAGTTGCACTTCATGATCAGAACACAATATTGAATATAGCCCTAAAATTCTTCTGAATAATATTGGACTGAGAAATTATTTTGAAGTTATTTATGACTTCTGAGTACTATTCCCTTTTGCTTTCTTCCCTACACCACATATGCTCCTTAATTAGGGCTCTTCTTTCTCGAAATTTTAAACTCAATTTTTTTTGGCCTAGGATTTCAATTTTTAAGGGAAAAGGTAATGTCCAAAGTTATTACTCAGTAATATATACAGAAGTGGTAATTTGATGCTAATGATTTTTTTTTTTTATAAAAATTCTTGTCATTCCTTGAAAGTTACTGTACTACTTTTGCTACATATAATTTAAAGGCCTCTAGTCTCCAAAGATTTATTGTCACGATTAATTTTAAACATCTGCTTAGGTCATTGGTTTTTATGAGGTTACTTGTGCTCTGAGTTAAAAATGTGAATATTTTATGTAAGAACAAGGCTGTGACTTGCTACAGCCTAACAGGGTTAAATAGAAATAAATTTTAAAAGTTTGAAATAGGACACTTGCAAGAGCTACATTTCAAGAGCCCCAGTTAAAAATATGTTACTGCAATATTTGAAATACTTTAAAGTAATATTACCTTTTTAGATATGCAAAAGTCATATTTTCACTATTTAAAAAAAAAAAATAAGAAATTAAAATGTAAGCATAACTATGCTACAATAATGCATACAAAGAAATGGGGTTAGTCTAGGAACTCAAGAATTTCTCCAACTTTCTTTTAGTCAAAAATAGAGTTTGTTGTTATAAATGCACCCATACATATGCCTGTCGTAAAAGTGAACATTTTGTTTACTTTTATTTCTTGTTTTTAACTATTAGACTTATTGTGGGTTAAGCACCATAGTCAGCTAAGCCCTGAATAGGCACTCACTCACTGCCCCACAGTGGGATGCAGGAGAGAATCATAAGGGTAAAAGTGAGGAGGCTTATGGATTGAGGTTAAGACAGTTTAATAGGTAAAGCAAAAGTTGCACACCAGAAAGCTCAAAAGAGGGCAGGTTAAATATCAGGAAGAAATTCTTTGTTGCAAGGGTGGTAAGGCCCTGGAGCAGTCTGCCCAGGGAGGCTGTGGGGTGTCTTACATTCCACATCTGCCGGAAAAGATTCTACTGACTCTTTGGAAAACTCTTAGGCACAAACAGAAGGACCTGTCTGAGAGAGTTTCTGTGATTGCCAGCAATGTCCCCAGGGTGTTTATCAATACATCTATCCATACAAACAGTGCCTATCAATTGGTCTAGGTCCAGAAGGAGCTTCCTAGAGCAAGGATATATTGGTAGGGCTGTCTGAAATTCCCAGAGGTTCTCTGATAATTTGTTGAATGTATTCTTTGAGACCAGATAGCAGCTCAGTCAGCCATCTTGTGTCACATCTGCTCCTTGTCTCCCCTTTGCTCACAATAGATGTAATATTCTGGGCCACTCCAAGAATAGATGACTGAACGTGCTGGTTATGCATAGGCATACCTGTGCACAGACATACCCTGACAGGCTGGTAGTCCACAAGTGTAACTGAATTTTTATGTTATACAGAAATTATTACTTTCATTCCATAAGTTTTGCTAGAGGGTCAGCCTGTTTATAAACAGCAGTTTCTTTCAAAGGGACTGGGTATTTTTTAATGCACACACGATAAAAAGCCTATTCCCGTGTAAATACATTCGTTCTCTTTTGCGAAAGCTGAATTAAAGTATTTAAGCTTTAATGTCTTTCAAGCCTTTCTTAACACCATTTTTCCCTGTTTCTCAATAGGCATGTGAAATCTACTCCCAGGTGAAATAATGAGCTACAACCAGAGTTACAGCCATTGCAGGGATATCCTTCCACTTTATTGAGTTAATCTTTATCAACTCCAGGAAGGTCATTCCTGACACATTTTGTCAGATCTGTTCTAAAGACCTGCCAATCTTCAGTCTCTACAATTTAGTTCAGTAACCTGTTTAGTTCTTAGAAGTCCTTCTGGTAGAAAATCTTTCTCAAAGTCTAGCCTAAAGTTTTCCTGCTTTATTTTAAGTCTGATACTTTTTGACTTTTCTACTGTGGACAATGAGAACCAAAGATTTTACATACATGAAGGCAGTTATCATGTCTTCAGTATTCTCTTCAGGCTACAAAAACTTCTCTTATGAAAATTCTCTTACTAAGCCACAGGAGTTAGAGCTCTGTCACTGTTATAATGGGGTTTTTTCTCAATTTTCTCAAAATATACCAAACCTTTTGGTCCTGCAAATATCATGAACATTTTATCTTTACAATAGAGGATATGTATTTTGAGAATAAGAAGAAGATTTCTAAAAGGTTAAATTGCTAAATGAAAATTGAGTGAAAAAAATTACGGATTTTCACATGGGAAATCATCATAAAACATATGGATAGAAATAGTTTTAACTTTGTGCATTCTGCCAAATCCAGCTTTGATGTTTATTCACTATGGCAGAAATTCAGGGAACATCATCCTGTAGTCAGGGATTCAGCAAAATTACATAATCATGTACATGAAAAGTAATGTGGGAAAGTTTATATTTCATTAAGCAATTGGACTGAAGAACTGGTTCATAAAAAAATAGGCCAAGCGCTCCCGAGTATATACACCAATGGATCCCATGCCCATTGGTTTTTTTCATATCTTGGCCACCTTTGCCAGTGCAAAACTTGCACATTACTTCTGATCCTTCTCCCATAGTCAGCTTCTGGTTGTGCTTCATGATTTAGAATTGAAGTACAGAAGAAAGGAAAGCTAGAGAAAAAGATTTGCATTGACACCTTTTCCTGCTCATTTTCTGCCCATTGTTTGGGATCACAAAAGCAGCAGCACCTTGCACAATGATGATATCAGGCAGATAGTTTGTAGCATGAAACTCTGTACTGAATACTTGCTCTTCAGCTAGGGACAGTTCAATTTATACTTGCCCTATGTCATGTATTTTTTAATCTACACATCTGCAACTGACCAAAGAATGATTTTTGCTCTGATCTAATATCATGGTTCTTTATTGTTATGTTATATATATTTGTTTTAATGATGATTAATTTTGTACCATTGATTTTTCCATAGCAAAAATTAGAATCTATAGCTATTGTGTTTCTTAACCATCTTAATGGTTTCCTTTCTGTCACTAGATCCCTTTCCTCATGCCTTGTTTTTTTTTTGTCTTTTCTCTACCAGCTGATCATATTTTGCAGTTTCCCTTTCTTCCATTACCTCTTCTCTGTTTTGCTTCACAGATAAAGGAAAATAAAGACGAGGACACAGAAAAGTATTTCCACTTTTTGCTTGGGCTGTTGCGTTTATGTTAGCCTTTTGCTGTCCTTATTTTTCATCTGTCTATCTTTCTCATGTGTTTTTAGGACTGTGATTGTTCCTTGTTTGCTGGTGCTGCTAATGATTACAACAACACTCCTGAAGTTTTACTTCCCTTATTGCAGTTCCTGTATTAGAAAAAAACACACTAGTAAAAATCCCACATTTGTACTGTACTGCCCCTTCCATCTGCTACATCACTGAGATTCTAGTCAGATGGCACTTAGAAAAGCCAATGTCACAATGCATAAAATTCAGCAGGAACCAGCAATAATTAGGTTAATATTGCTCATTCCTCTGACTAGAGTACTTTTCTTGTTAGGCTGTCAGTGTTGGGATAACTTCTTGTTTGTGTTTTCAGACTCTCTGCTAATGTGACTTTGAGCAACTGAAAGAATATTTCATGGATGTATAAAGTTAGAAGGCAACACATGCTCTTTATGGCTTTTGATAATTAGCCACGGCCACTATAATGTCCTTCATTTTACCTAAAAGTTTGTCCTTGAACAAATTCTAGGCCTCTTCTGTTCTCATTGTGCTTTGTGATGATCTCTGCCTTTTCATTGATTCAGCATTTACCTTTGAGCCTTACTTTTCAAATATGTTGAATTTGCCTTTTATCAGCTTAAAAATGTGAATCTCATGCATATTTACGTTGCAAGCTGTGACAGCTCTGGAAGAGGTCAGTTGTGTCAACTGCTCTATACATCCACAAGAAACTCTATTATCTCTTGAACAGATACAGCTTTACAATGTGTAAAACTAAGCATATTTTTCTGATAATATTACCTTCTTGTTTTGAAACTCATAGTTTGGGGGTTTAGTTTTAAAGTTTTAAAGAAGAATGGTCTTAAATTAATACTGTAAAAGAAGAAAATGAAAGTTTGGATGAAAAAAATCTTTCATTGTAGTTTTGTGGCTGTCACCACGGAACAGTGTTATCTTTAAGATTATAGCTGTAGCTTCCTTTTCATTGTAATATCAATTATTCTAATTATGGGATGATAAGGGCAGAGAAAAAGAGGGCAGGTTAAAAAAAAGTCTGTTGAATCAGATATTTCATAGGCTAGAACCTGATTAAAAACTCCTCTTTCCAGTACAAGAACACAAAATATTTGCATTTCATTGCTTTTAATTTTATCTCCTCTTCTTTGTAGCTGGATTTGGTCTGTTAACTCATTTTTAAAATATGGATCTCTTTACGATGATCAACACTGGGGTAAATTATTGGTGAAATTGAGTTTTGTCTTGAATTGGATTTAAAGCTCATGGGAAGAGTCAGGCCAAAGGAAAAATTACTCAACTAGAGTAGGTGAACTCAACCCTGACCTTCAATATTTCAGAGCAGGAGTTGCATGAAAGATGAATCACCTAAGAGAAGAAGAAATAGGGCAAGGTTTTACAAAAATACATAATAAAACTAGCCTCTAATGGGAACTGTTTTATTTGTTTTAACAAAATCCTAAGCTATGTTCTTAATTGAAATTGCAAAGTACTGCCTGCATAGTTTCCTTTGCTGCCATTTTGCTGTGATCCTATGATCACTCTGAGTGATACTGGTCACCTACTTTGATATAAATACTTTTATCTCTTTTACAGTTCCAAGATACTCTTTTTATTATTTATTATGTTACAAGAGAAGTTATACACAACAATATTTTTGGAGCCTTATGTTGCTCTGATAATGACAGGTTGAATTTATCCAGAAGGAGACTCTGAACATCTAATGAAAAAAGAAAATCCAGCTCTTCTCAATGCTGAAAAAAATATTTAGAAAGTAGAAATAAGGGTAATTTATCATTTATGACAGCATCTGGCAAACATTTTAAACCCTGTTGTATAGCTTTAAATTCTATACATAAGTGAGCATGAAAACCTGAAGTTACTATCTTCAGAAATTATTAAGGGAGATATTTCAAGGCAAAAATAAAGAAAAAGAAAAAACGCACCACATGACATTTTTACATTGAGTTAGAACAGACTTGTGACAACTTCATGAAATATTTTGATAGAAGAAAGAACACTTTCATCAAAAACGTTTCATTTCTTGAGTTCTAATTAATGCATGCCTCAGTCCATTGTTAGACTACAGAACATCTAGTTTCATAGTCTAGTACAACAGAATTCAGACAGGATTTCTGTGAAGCATCACAAGTAATGTCAATTACTTTATATAAGATTCATGTTTAGGGAATTGACCTTCATTTAAATATTAGAATGTAGTCACTACTATAGGAAAGAAATTATCGTTCTTCTTCAAAAGATGCTTAAAACGACAACGTAAGAATATCAACATATATTGTTTCTTGTGTCACAGAACATACGCATTTCTAGCATTATGTCTTCCATTTCTTCAGCCAAGAAAAAAAGAGAGAGGGAAAAAAGGGATTTTACCCAAGTTTGTGACTAAAAAGTTACTATGTTTTGAAATGCATGTTTTTTCAGATTTCCTTTGGGACCTTTTTATTTCAGGAGATACTAGGAAACAAATTAGATAGAGCTGAATGTAAGCCCTCTACCTATGGCTCTTCACTGCACTGAGTCACCTCTTCTGACTCCATTTGTATTCTCAGAATTTTATCAGATTCTTATAGCAGCAGGGAAAGCGTTCAAACGGATAAAAAAACCCAGCAAGAAATACATCAGCACATTGTTCCTCTTACATATCTACCCAAGGTATTATCCTATCACATTCTGATCTTTTTGGCTTGCTTTAATTAACAAAAGATAAACAGACCTGTTTTTTGTTTCATTGCTATTAAACCACAGGGCATAGGGTTTAGTATGCATAGGAAGAAAACAGATGTACTTGAAACAAATCAAGAAACAGTGTTGTTCCAAATATCCTTCATCAATGTGTACATTTTAGAAGAAAAGTATTTGAAGACAGACTCATGTGAGCAAATTTTAACACTTTTCCATGCTGAGTAGCATTGCCCTTGATAAATGGTGTCAGTGTAAAAATCACCGAAGTAAAAGTGGCTTTCAGTATCAGTAAGTATAAAAATATGGTTCTTATACATCTGTCATTTGTTTTTAAACTACTTGGTATCCTTAATTAGCACAAGAAAAAAGATTAAACTTTTACCTTGTTTTGTAGACTTTTCATTTTTGAGGAAGTAATTCTAAATGGCCAGAAAGCAGGCTGTCATTGCCAATCACATGCACATTGTACCATAAAAATAACAGAAACATGAACCAGTTTCAGATTATGAAAGACAGCTACTTGAAAGTCACTTCTTTATTTCTTTAGCCTTTATACACACTCCCATTAAACTACATGTTTTAGGGCAAAAAAGAAATAGTAGTATTTTATTTTGTTTTGTTTTGTTTCTGGGTTAGGAAGAAAGTGGAAATGGTATTGAAAACTCTGTAGATATCCAGTAAGGGCTCCATTTGGCCACTGCATCTTTTCTCTCTCTTTCTTTCTATATTTTTCTTTTTTTTTTTTTAATGTTCAGGGCACTTTGAAAAGAACAATTCAATGTGAATTATTCCTCTGTTGGAGTTTACGCATTATGACTGCAGTGAATGTTGCTCTTTGCAGCCCAGGCTCTATCACAAGGCAGAGAAGTTTTATTTCTTTGTGTGTGTGTGTCAATTGAAACAATTTATTTGAAGACTTTGAGAGAGAAAGAAAAAGCTAAAAAGAGGCTAATAAAAGTCAATATCTTCCCTTTGAACAGTGTCAATCAATTGAGTGAAACAGATTCCCTGCTTGTTCAATAAGAAAATTACTTTGTGTCACAAATGACCTGGAGAATTCTTGGATGTCCTCATTATCAAGAAATACCTGGTGTTTTGGTCCAGCATTACCTATTTAATTGGCAATGGCTTGTTTGTATTAAGTTATCTGTTTCAGACAATTTAGAAGAAAATATCATTTTATTAAATTGCATCAAACTGAAAGATAAATAGTAGTTCCCATGACAAAAAGTGCCATGGAATTATTTAGCATTATTGGCATTATTTGGCATTACAACAGCTTGGTAAATTCATTCTGTGTAGTGGATGTTTAATCAACTCAGCAAAGACATAGGCTTGAAATTTTCATACTTCTGTAATACTTTTTGTAATACTCCTATTCAAAGAGAGATTCCTTTATATGCCTAATCTCTCTTATTTGGCTCATATTTCAGTGGTAATTGTTGTAGCAACAAACTAAATAGGAAAATGTAAATTTATCTAAAAGGCCTTTTTCATTTAAGTGGTAAAAACATTCAGCTTGTACATTGAATGCAGCTTTCTTGACAATATTCATCAAGCCACAGTGAGACCTTAAAAGAGTAGAAATATTATTTTTAAAATAAATGTTTCTTTCTATAATAAATTATTCTAATGAATAATTTGTGTTTAGGTAACTAATTTGTATCTAGGTACCTAAGAAATTTTTTTTTTTTTTAAGGCAGCATAGGGTTATTATATACTTAGCACATCATGCTACAGTGGGCTTCAATTGGGGAATGCTAAGGACTATTTTGTCTAAATTTCATAGGCTTTTCAGGCTTGTTTTATCTGGCTTCTGATTTAATTTTTATTTTTTTTTAGTTCTAATTTCCAGTCTTTAGGCTTGTTTTTTTTACTCTTTACTTTACTGATCAATAAAAACATACAATCTCTATGCTAAACAATGTTAGAAACAGTTCCTCTGAGGCATCTAATGAGATTTTTGCTTGTTTTCAGGGCTATTTAGAACACTCCTTAGTCCTTGTTCACACCAATCTTCTTGAGGGAGACATGTTAAACACTCCCACATTATTTTCTATCTCTACCATAAATGTTGTACAATACACACATTACAATACACAGCTTGACTGTAATTTGGTCCCTGGCTGATGGAAGGCTCCAAAGACCTTGTTTCTGCCTACAATCTTTTGAAAAATTATCCTCTTCCACTGTAGACAACTTCTCTGCTAAATACTGTCTTATTAATACTGGGATGGGTGTAGAGAGAAATCAATGTCTGGTAAAAATTTCTTAGAGAAAATTGATATAGGACAGCATGCCTGCTTTCAGGAATTAATGAGTGTTATATATGGACAATTGCAGATAAGATCTGAATTGTCAAAAATACTTGTGTCTATTGGTGAAGTGGTAAAAATGTATTCTTAGATGACTTACCATTTTATTTTCCCTTCTTGTAGCACTGCATGAAAGATGTTTTATTCTGGATTACGTAATTACTGCTGTCCTTCTGCTGTGCTTTGCCTACACATTAAAGACAGGGAAAGACAACTGACCTACACAAACTTTTCTTCTACAAGTCAAAATTAGGCTAAATATCTCCAACTTCAAAGCATAGCTGAAAAGCGTGGTATTCTTTACCCACAAGGCTCCAGCTGCTCTTCTTGTGGCCACACCTATAAAGAGTAGAAGTAGATAAATTATAAATTCCTGTTTTCTCAATCACTCCCCATTTAAGGAAAATTCCAAGATGATGTTTCTAACTCATTTTTCTCTCTACCATTCACAACATCTCAAAAAGCACTCTATTCTTTCATTGTCTTCTTCACTGAGAAATATGGATGCAGTTTGCCACACAAGTGTTATAAGTTTTAATTTACGTGCTTCTGATAGGTGATAACTGAAGATGGGGGTTGGTCCCCTCATGAGTTAAATGAACATTCCAGAAATTCCATTTTCTGATTTTGCTGAAATATCCTGCAGTGGGTTCAACATTTGTAGAAAATGTGTCCAACCACCCATTAATTAATTTAGTGTGACTTGTGATAACATTAGTCATGATGAGTTCATTTGCTATTGCTGCAATTGTTTTAAAGGTTTTGGTAAGATTTCTGGAGTAATTCAGTATTAATTCCACTATTAATTAAGTGGATCCAAGACACTGAGAGTCCCCTGATACACTGAGTGTTTCAGTATATTGGAAAACATTGATGTCCTCCTCAGTGTGAACAAATGCCTTATTGCTCAGAAAAATAACTGTGGAAAAGGAAAGAAAGATGTTAGTGCAGAGTAAGCTTTGCCCTTTTTTCTGTTCTATTTCAGATTCTCTGTCAATCAAAGTAGGCGTCAGGAGTAGGCGTCAGGCTCCTTACCTGTGGTGACAATAAGGTGGCCTTCATGGCTGAGTTAGAGAAGGAGAATGCAGTTCAGTGCTGTTGCCATAAGGTGAGCAAGCAGCACTGCTAGGGCTTACTGAAACATAAGGGACCTTTCAATGAAAATGGGAATGGCAGGCCTGGCTCTTTTATTCAAAACAGAGGAAATATATTTTTTGTTTTCACATTGTTGAGTCATATGATAATGCACCCCTGCTCTTCACAACAAGGACAGAAGTTTACCATCAGTCTGGAAAGAAACAATTAAGACAGAATTAAACTTGAAATTATTCAACTCTTCTTTGCAAAATGTTGACCTGAGACTGAGTAGAGAGCTAAGAAACGGGAGTGATGCGGTAGAAATTGCACTGTTATTGAGAGTTATATAAGTATTTCAAGGAGCTATTAATATGCAAAACAAAAACTCTCTTTTTCTAGTTTTCTTTAGGGAAAAGAAACAAAACGAAACCAAAACAAAAAAAAATACTGTCACTCTGTGCAGAGCTGTAAAGAAGAGAGAAAATGCCTTTGCAATGTGCTATACCTACACTTCCAAAGAACTGAGACATGCTTGAAAAGAAAAATCACTTTAGGAAGCTTTTTGTGGCTGTTGTACAAACATGTCTCAAACATTCTTCCAAAGTGAGCCCCAAAGTATAGCACACCACTAAACTTAAATTTCTATTATTTTTCAACTATATGCTTTCCTTCAGTACTTTAAATTAACTTTTGTAACAAGGGAATAATAACACGTTTCTCTGTTACATTGACTCCATCTCACAACATAAAATAATGAGAAATTGAATATACAAAATTAAGTGATTCAGTTAGTATTAGAGATTGAAGGGTTACTCTGAAACCTGCTATTAAAAAAAAAAAGATACCTTTGTTCCTTTCTTTTGCTAAAACACTTGACAGGCCTTTTAAAAGGATGAACTGCTGGATTATATTTACACTCTCTCTAGCTGAAGCTTGAGAATAAAACAATTATGTTTGCAAAATATCTGAGTGTATTACTACTCTCTGCTTAAAGAAAATGAACAACGTACTTGACAAAGGAGAGATGGTATCATGCAAAATTATGAGGTCGGAAGACACGGAAATTTCAAGAACTAGAAATTTAGAAATTGATGGGAAATAAAGAAAAGGTTCCAGGAGGAAAATCACAGATCTCTGAATATATCTGAGATGCATAGGAATAATGATGAAAATTTGAGAGCAGCTGCAGTGAAGACAAATGCACGTGGATAGCAGTATACCCTTATCAAGCTGATAACAGAGATGGACGAGAAAATATTGGAGGATAAGGGAAAAATTCTAGAACAAATAAATCAGAAAAATACAGAGTGATTTCTAAGCACAAAATGCATTATCTAACACTGAAGAGAGTAGGAAATGGCAAATGGACTCAGGAGCCCAAAGTTCACATAGCAATACTAAATAAAAATTGTAAGAATTTAAAAGTACTTGTAAAGATTGCATGCTAAACTGCTGCTTGATTTTGGCTTGGTTGGGTTTTTAGCTGGTTGATTAGGTTGAGCTTCTTTCTTAAAGGGACATTTCTACAATCGCAAAATTACAAAATAGTAAAGAATGTTGGCAAGGAGTTGCTTGCTGCAACTTATTCTTTAAGTAGGGAGTCTAAAAAAGACATATAGGGAAGCTTCTTCATTTAACTGAGTTTAAAGTCTCCCTTCTTCATTTGATTGAGTTGAAAGCCTCCCTTTTGCAACTATTATACTGTATTTCTCTTCAATATATCCTTTAGAAACAATTGCATTACCCTGGGTGGTGTATAAGTGTTCTAAATTATCGAGGTGAATAAGGACTATATCATACAATATGAGAATGTGGAAGGATCAAAACAAATTCTCAGGTGACAGGTTGAAAATAAACAGCCATAATAGTTTTCCCACTCAGCACAAGACTTTCTAAAAAGTCAAAAAGGGTTTCAACAAGTTCACAGAGAAATGGTTTGTCTGCGGCCATCAGACATTACATTTCAAATAGATGTTCCAGCTGTAAAAGTCACATGTTGTAGTTTTCTGGAAGAGGAAAGAACAAGGCAAGCCCTGTGCACACCCTCTCTTATGTTCTTCCATACATACAGGTTATGGCCTTCTATTAGTGGTGCTGTACTTTACTCTTCCTGCACTTATGGAAACAAAAGTATGATGGTATATACATTTCACTTAAAAATTTTAGGTAGCTCAGAATCTGAGAAATAATTTAATTTGGAAATGCCCGATCTCTGATTTCCACATAATAATTTTCTGGTGCAACTCTGTTTGTCTTTTTTTCCTACTATATGAAGTTTTCCTCATTAATTTCTGATTTAATTCTGTTCTTCTTTTTTATTTTTTTTATTTAATGGAACTATATTTGAACACTGACTGATCTCATGTTTAAATGTTTGTTATTAATAGTTTTATTTGTTTGTCTGGAATGTCTTTGAATACATGAGTTTAGGAAGGAAAAGCCTAATGTCTTTCACAGGTAATATCTGAATTCTCTAATAGCAGAGCTTAACCAGGTCAAACTATAAAACACAGGCAGAAGCGTGTTTCATTAGGTAGTATTCATAGTTCTGGTATTAGAGGAATTTGTAGCACAGAGTTCCTATAATTTCTAGAAAGACTTAAATGTATATTTGCAAATATTCCAAGGACTGTGAAATACTTAGTGACAAAACATACAACAGGCATTATTCCTGTCCTATGAATTATCATCTAGTAATAGAAATTTATAAAAAAGTGTTAAGGGTAATAATGAGTTTTTAGCCAGATTGTTTTCATAAATTTAGGTGAATGGCTTTCTTAAAAGAACAGCAACAGCAGCAAAACAAAACCACACCCATATTTTCTGGCTTTGGCTTACCTTTATGTAGTTTCCCTCAGTATCAAAGAACAAATTTACTCTGAAAGTGCCTGGACTCTATAGCCCAAAAAGTAAATGAAAAATTATATCAGGCTCAGCAAAAAGTTTCTCACACTAAACTCACGATCATGCAAAGCTGAAGTGAACAGAGCGAAAAAGCAGTCTAACTGAGAAAAAAAAGAGACTAATTTATAAAAATGATATTTTTATAACTATAAATTATATTTATAATCAAATGTATTATAATTGTATATTTTAAAGTATAGAAATATTTTATAATTATTAAAAATTAAAATTAAAATAGTATAACTTTTTAAAATAAGAACAATTTCATAATTGTATTGCTAAAGTGGTACAGAGAGAGAATATTTTCTTTCTAAAATATTACCTCATGGGTTTAGCTCATCCTTTCATTACTTCATAGAAAGATTGGTTTCAACATAAATCTTAACAAGGAAATAAGGAACTTCACTGTACATGTTCAAATTACTATAAAAGAACTAGATGTTCCCAAGAAATATCTATTTCCCTAACTTTTTACATTAAACATTCATCTTTCATTATGGCAAAAAGATGAATTATTATCTTAATAATATTTCAGGCACCAAAACAAATATGCAGTCTCATTCTATGAAAGGTGAAGCAAAATGATAACAGATGTGATTTGGAATGATATCGTAATGTATGTAGATATAAACTTATGAAGTTTTGTGTGACAAATTTTACTTCTTTTCTTACATTGTCCTTGAGAGCACAAAACAGGCAGGTTTTTTTTTTCTCTGTGATGTTATGTTTGTAGATATCTTGCGAGATAACATATTTGAAGTTATTTTCTGAATTCAAAAGAGCCTTAGATATATGAACAGAGAAAAAAAGTATTTAGGCAGGGAAGAGACATAAAACTTGCATTAGCTTTCTTTTCACAGTCACATGATGAGGAATATTACAAGCTTCTGGCTGAGTTATATTCATACTGCTTTCCCTTCATAACAATAACCAATAGGATATTGAATAGAGAGAGACTCTCTGATATCTCAAGTTGAGGACTTGAACCATAAAGAGTTCAGGAATGTTTTTAGCTCCTGGTGCATCATGCCATTGAGAAACGTGGGGTAAAATTCTATCTGCAGGTGTCTTTCAGTATTCCAGTCTTTCCTTTTCAGGAAAAGGCACATACATGGCATTTCCAGTATTTAAAAAAACAGTGCCGGTGACACCACAAATGTTAGTGTTGGCCTTCCTTGCAACTCCGTCTGTCCATACCTAAGGCAGGATCAGGAATGTGTATTCTGAGAAACAGAGCTCTGAGAAGTCAATAGACCTTGAAACACTGATGTCATTTTAAAGCAATGGACTTCACAAAGTGACTTCTCTGACCTGTAGAGGGTAATCTCAAAGACAATAGAACTGGTTTAAAGAGAGCTTTATAACAGATGCTTGGTCAGAAGTTTGGACTGGTTACCCTACGTTATACAGCTTTGTATTGGCTGTGGGTGGCAAGGTTTTAGCAGCAAGTGGGCTACAGAGTAATCTCTGGGAGACCAGGGGCTACCCTGCGCCAGGGAGTTGTTTCCAGCTGGCTCCACAAAACCCCCACTGCAGAACACAGCTGAGCCCTTCAGCCAAGTGTGTGGTGCCTCTGGAAACATATTTAAGAAAGGGAAAAAATTCCAGACAAAGAGCAGTGTGATGAGGGTAAGAAAGGGAGAAGCAAAAGTGAAAACGTCAGAGAAAGAGCTGAGGAGGGGGTGCTCCAGGCCCCAGAGAAGGAATTCTCCTGCAGATGGGGGGTGAGAACACAATGAAGAAGGTTGTTCTACTTCAACCCATGGAGAACTGTGCTGGAGCAGATATCCACAGTGTGACTAGTGGACTACCCTGTGTCAGAACACATGGACTTTTCCTGAAGCCCATGGAAATACTTGTTATAAGGGGGGGAAAGGTGTGAGGAAGAGGGATGGGCAGAGAGGTGCTACTGACTGATCATGATGCCCCATTCCCTGTCTCCCTGTGCCACATGAAGCAGGGGTAGGTATAGGAGTTGGGAGAGAATAAGTGCAGTTGAATCTGTGAAATAGATGGGGGACAGTATTTTAAAATTTGCCTTTACTTCTCACTATCCAAATCTATTTTAATTACTAATAAATTACATCAATTTCAAAAATAATCTGAGAATTCACCTTTGGTAATATAGTCCCACTCAACAGGCCTGTTTGAGACTGTAATATGACATCTTGAATTGCTGTGCTCCATCTTTTTCCAGAGAGTTGGCACAAAGCAAGTGTACCTAGATCACAGATCATAGAATGATTTGGGCCGCAAAACACCTTTAAAGATCATGTAGGCTGACCCATGTGCTGTGGGCAAGGATAATTTCTGCCAGTTCAGGTTAGTCAAATCCTCATCCAACCTGATTGTGAACACAATGATAGGGCACCCACCCGTTCGAATGTTCCACCGCTCTGATTGCAAAAAATGTCTTCCTTGTGTCCAATCTAACTTTACTCTCTTTTAATTTAGAATCACTGAGCCTTGTCCTGTCACTAGAGGCCCTGGTATAAAATCTCTCTTCATCTTTCTTATAATCCCCATTTTATGTGCTGGAAGGTTGCTATAAAGTCACCATGGAGCTTTCTCTTCTCCAGCCTAAACAACACCAACCCTCTCAGTTTTCCTTCAAAGCAGAAATGTTCCAGACTTTTGATAATTTTCATGGACTGTTCCTCAAGTGAAGCCTATTTTGCTCATTGGTAAGTGATACTCATTTGTTTGTCTTATATAATATTTTCTCCCCCTGTCCTGTTGAGGAATGGGAGTGAGAGAGCACCTGGGCTAGTATCTGACATGTTTCTATGTATCAGGATATTCATGCTTTGTTCTCCCATGCATTTCCATTTATTACATTATACATTATATAGTATTGTTTATAAGTACTGATGAACCATTTTAGTAATTTCATTCCTCATCTCCAATACAAGTGGAAATCATAGGAGGAAAAAAAAAAAGGAAGATAAAGCTGACAACAATAAGAATGTTGAAGTTCCCATTGCAAGGTAAATTGTAAACATTGCTCCCTGTGGATGTGATCTAAATATAATCTAAAAGAGGTCTTTCCAGATCCTTTTGCCACCATCCCTGCAATTAATACAGACTAGCATTATAGTTATGTCACTAAAGGATTATCTTGATAAATCAGCATGTTTTATTCAAAAGCATTTTATATGTCTTGGTTGTCCATTTCAGCCTATTGGACACTAGTAGGTGTATTTATCGACATGATATTTGAATTGTTATTCCTAGGCAGCATCTATCATTATGAAGAAAAGCCAGATCAGAGGTGAGATTTTCTAGTTGCTGTGTGAAAAGCAGCCACTTAAAAGAAATAAGATAAAAAGGACTGAGCCATCTGATTTTAAGTGTGGTTAAATTACTATCCCTGGAACCTACAGTAATGAGCAAAATGTTGTGAAATGCAGATTTTTTACATTATTAATCTCATCTAGCAGCTTTGTTAATTTCTACCATTAACATCCATGTTCAATTCATGCTGGAACATGGATGTTAATGGTAGAAATTAGAGCTGAAAATAGCTATTTGGTTTTCTATTTCATGTAGTCACCAGATTGTTCCCTAAAGAATATTTTCCAGTGCTTTGTCTCATCTAGACTTAAGTGTACTGAGCAATAAAGCTTCTACTACTTTCCTTTGGAGACTGTGTCACCATGTAATAGATTTCACTATTGGGATTTTTTACCCTATTCAATCGCAGTAAAATATTTCACCTTCTCTGAAATGGGAAAGAGGGAAAGCATAGCAAAAGCAAAAATATTTATTGGCTAGAAGCTAGCAATAGGGCTCTAAAAACCAGGGATGCTACATCTCTTAAAATCACACTCCTTCTATGATACAATTTTAATTTCTTGTGATACAAAATTTGCCATTGCATTTTTAATCTCATTTTGCTGAGGTAAAGGAAAATTCCACCTGTTCCCTTTGCCTGTGTCAGTTAGCTCTCATTTTGCATTTCTTATTTGTAGTTTCAAAATTGCCTTGCCCTTGAAAGTGAAATGCTGAAATAACCACATAACCACCAAATTTCTTTAAGTCAGATTTATTAAAAAGAGTGAAAATGGATTCAAAACAAATAAGTGTAACCAGATTTCATCACCTCTGTGAGGCATTATCTTCTTATCCCCCAAGGCGGGAACAAACATCCGTAAGCAAGAAAACAAGTTGTTATTTTTCAAATTAATGGATCAGGGGCAAGGATGAGGATAGTATTTACACACATTACTAGGCCACTGGCTAGAAAATACCAAAATGACTTACAGATATACACACAGTCACCCATTCCTAACATGTTCCTAGCCCACAGCATGCAGAATATTTTGATCAGTGCTTGGGTTCAAGAAAATATATATTCTGGGTTGTAAAGTAGTCTAGGCACTGTCAAACAATTTTATGTGAGGCTACATGAAGAGAACAGAGTAAGGTAAAGGGCAGCTGAGGAAACAATAGAACTGCTTATGTGTAAAAAGGCTTAACTAGCAAGTTAGAGTGTTACAGAGAAAAAATCCATAGAAATTTCAAGGAAAGACAGACACACCCACATGTGAACGCACATGCACACTCTCCCACACACAATCCTGGACAACTGCAGGTCAAAAGAATGAATGGGCTTCTGCAAGACACCGAGAGAGTGAGAGCTGCTGCTCTGGGAGCAGGCGGCGAAAGAATGCAGCTCTCTCACTACTCCAGTGATCTCACCAATTCTGCTGAAACAATTCCTGTCATAAATACTTCATCCTCCATTCCCCCATTCCAAATCCTGTCATTTTACACCATGTTTGTGCTTCTTGGCAGTTTCAGCCTTTAGCCTCTGCTGACAAGACTGCAGTGTGCACTGAGGGTGTTAACTCTCACAGGCAGGTGCCTTATCCTGTTGCTCAGCTATTTTTTTTTTTTGCTTACCTGCTTCTTTTCTTTAGTATGCTGAAAGGAGTCTTTTCCCCATTGTCAGTGTTGTACATCTTCAGTGACCAGTAATTAATTGACCATCTGGGGATTGTTTGCAGGTCTAGGTCCTCTGTTTTCCAATACATTTTCAAGGCGCTTGCTCATCCCATGCTTAAACTTGACATCATAACAAGAGACACCTGGTACCAAACTCAAATTCACACAACCGCTTCTCATAACAAGTTGGTAACATGCTTCAAAGGTCAGGACACTGTCTTTGCACAGTCGGCATAAGCTTTTGTTTGCATTTTTACTGGGCCACTGTACAGTGTCCTTGTTCTGTAACCTAGAATTTCTTTTTTTTGTTGGCTATGTAGATGGTCAGAAGTGTGAGTAAGACAGAAAAATAAGAAATCAAGTCACCTTCACTGATAGTGAGTGCATCCCTTGCAAATTTAAATAGATACATTTGAATGGTTTGTCAACCTGATTAATCAGGTCAAAATATTGTGGTTAAAAGATATTTAGCTCTATTTGCAGAGAAGGCAGTTTCTTCAGGCTGAAGTTTTCTATTTTACACAAGTTTTGTGTCTTGTTTAAGAAATTAAGAAAGAGAAACTGATGTTTCACAAATACATACAGTTTTAATTTTCAGCTTTCAATGAACTGAGACTTGTTTCAGGATAATTTTGCAATTAAGTGCAGATCAGGCCATGGAAAAGAAGCCTACTCTGTCTTATGTATTTTCATAAAGGTAGGGTTTTTTTTTATCCTGTTTGATGTTTAAGTAGAAAAACTTACAGCATCTCAAATAATTCTGTTCCAGCCTTGATATTTTGTAGCTATCAATCAAAATTCCTTGACATAATGCTACGTATGTCAGTGAAGTTACAACTAAGGTAAATGTGTGTGTTTTATTTTCTACTTAACAATTATGTGGTCGTGAGTAGATGCAAAATATACATCTATGGACTGTAATTCCAAACTCATCACTTCCTTAATTTTATAATCTATTTAATAAAAGTTTCCTCTAGAAATCTGATTATAGCTAATTCTAATAACTTTGGCTCCTTCAGTGTGCTGCTAAATGCAGTAGGGATAATTCTGGCATATTCAAATTACTTTCCTGTGGATATTTATAAAATTTAAATAATATTTTAAAATGTCACATCTGTTGGAGAAATTGTTGTTACCTTCACATTTACCTTCCCAATGTACTTGGGTGCTTGTGACCCCTCAATTCACTGAATGGCATTTTGTTTTCAATATAACCAAACTTATAAAATAGAAGAGGTTTGTTTTGTTTTGTTTTGTTTCATTTGGCTTTTTTTTTTTAATGGATATATTTGCCTTGACTTTTAGAGGACTTCTTTAAAAAAAATTGTCTGCTGTAAAAAGAAACAAGGATTTGTCAACGAGGTAGGATATGACTTATCTATTTTATCTGAAGAAGGGAGTTACAATCTATACACTACAAAACAGTGTGGACAGTGACAGCTTAGTTGTGGCCTTGAATGCCTAACATTGCTCTCAAATCAAAAGAGAATTATTCAACATGTTAACCTTGTAGTCATGCAGGACTGCTGCAAGATACAGTCTGAGCACACAGATTTTAACAGTATTAGATGAGTTTAGGACATGGTTCTGTGGGAACGAGATTAGCCATGCTTTTTAGCAGAGTGAAATTATGTGCTATGCCTGCAGAGATACAATCTCTAGGATTTATGATTAGCATAAACTGCCATTATGACTATTCAGTTCTAGACTGTTCTGACAAAGCTGGATGTGTTGCATAACTAGGTCCCTAGAAAAATCCTGGGCATAGAACAGCTAATTTTCTCACTGATTTAAAGCACCAAAACAATTTGTGGATATTTTGTTCCTGAGAATCTTTTACTGTAAGAAGGATTGAGATGCTGCTGACTGATGTCCTCTGGCTTTCAAAAAATGCCTCTAGGCCTGCAAAATACGTAGTATGTCCTCGTGCCATATCTCCTGTGTTTCCTTCATGTCCTCTGTTTCACACAGGAAAGCCCAGCTTGGCAAGCTTCATCACACTACTCCCAGAGCAACACACCACTTGGAGAAGTACACAGAAATATTATTATTATATTTGAAACCTGCAAGAGACCAAGGAGAAGTGCCAGATGATAGAAAGGTACCTAGTCCAGAGCAGGATGCTAAGATACTTTCTGCCGAGTTAAGGTTGTGTACTGTCTACTACTTGTAGCACAGAAGTACAGAAGCTGTAACCATTCAGAGTGCTCCAGTGAGTGGCTCTGCATACTGTGATCCTACTGTCTTGCTTCTTCAACCTTTAAAGAAGGTCTTAAGAGCAGCAGCTTTCCAGAACTTAAAGTATATGTTTCAAAATGTAGCAGGAAAGCAGGAAATCTTGAACCATTACCTATTAAAACTCCCATCTGATTTTCTCATTAGTGAGAAAAGAAAAACAACCAAAAGCGACAGAAACCTGATTCTTGTGGTTTAAGACCAAATCACAATGTGAATACTAAATGGCTACGGATACCAAAATAATTTAATCATGGATATATGCAACTTTATGAATTACATAATGCCCATGTTCCATGGGAGAGACAATGCAGATGTGACATCATGCAGGTTAGTGGAGCAATCAAAACCATGGGATGTGCATGTCTGGGGCTGGGCCACAAGGTCTGAGGTGCTGGAGTCATGTCCCAAATTGTGCTTCAGGGTCATTCATGCATTCCCATCAGATTTTCACAGGGCCTCCTTTTTCTGTGTCCCAGCTGGAATCTCGTCCTCTGGCTTCTCTGAGTATTCTTGAGTGTCCTCATTTGTAGGGTTGGGGAGAATATATCTCACTGATGATCAGTCTGTACACTGCTTCATGCTAAAACTAAGGCTAAATAGACTAAATTCATAAAACCTACCTTGGTTGGAGGGGAGAAGAGAGGTTGTTTATATAGGAAAAAATTTGAAGACCTTTTCTTTTTCTGAAGTCAATATATGTATGTCTTTCTGTGAGTTGTGTTCCCACTCTGTCATCTGCCCATAAGACATAGACACTTCTCTCAATAAATGTAAAGATTTGCTATAAAATGTATTTGTCCATTAAAAAGTCACTCACTGGATGTGAAGATTTCTGACATTCAGAGGTCTTTCTATTTTAGAATGTATTACTGAAGATACCACTGCATATTGCAGTGAGACATGTTCTCAGTTATATAACAGTACAGCTATTAAAGTACTTCATGATAAAATGTCAATAAAATTTGAAATTGAACAACTTTTCTTTTAATGTTTAAAAAATTAATCTTTATAACCCATGCTTCATCACTATTTCCATAACACTTGAAATGTACTTTTTACCAGAAACTTTAATTAGGCAAGACATTGCTTTGGACATTTTTCCACTTACCTGTATAGCACATCTAGTATGGAGGACACACACATCAGTGTCAAAAAGATGGTACACACTAACATTAAAAAAAGATAACATTTTATGATATGGAATAAGAAAGCATATCTTTCTCAGTGACTTAATTGTCAAAATTAAGAAGAGTGTGTTGATATAAACTCATACATATTAGATTTGAAATATAAAATTTCTCACAGAGCTAGTGTTGGTAATTTGCTAATTCTGAACAACAGTTATCTAATACATTTTCTTTTAATCACAAGGAATTGAATTTAGTTATGGAGGGAACCCAAATTCTTTTAATATAAATGGCTTTTGCCCAAACGTTCAATCTGCAATAAAAAATATAAAGCATTAGTTAAATTGATAAGTTAAATATCTCAATATTTTTTTTCCATTTGCACTCTTTTATGCTACTTTATGATAAAACTGTGACGCTTCAGTGGGAAATGTTCTCATTGTGCCATTGTAATAAATCCAATATCATTTTTATCAAACTGTAAACAGATTTAGATGGTTAGTACAGAATTTTAGTGGTATCTCTGTTTTCTATCTCACTTAAACACATGATGCTGATGTCTTCTTTTTAGAGTTCAAGATATGCAAATTTTATGTAAAAACACTTGAAGCATGGGAAAAAAAATCAGTACGGTTTATGTGATTTGTGAAAAATGTAGTGCCTACCAATCCCAGGTAGAAAAAATTTCTGCAAATAGAGTTAATGTTTGATTTCATCCCAGTGGTATGAGGTATCCCATCTGGACTATTGGGAGTTCAGAAATTATAGCCATTAGCGTGAAATAGGTAGAACTAAAAACCAATCCAAGCAGAGTTATGATTTAATCTTCCTGAAAGCTAGAAGATTTTTGTTCTTCATTTCTATATTTATATAAAATTTGACAGCTTTTCTTGCTAAATCAATGGGAATTGCAGTACCAGGGCAAAAGTGAAATAGCTGGACTTAGCAGTAAATATTTTGTTCCCTCAGTTTTTGTGAAAGTCCAGTTATTGATTCTAAAAACAAAACAACAACAAAGCATTTTTGCTTCCCCAAGCACTAGTTCCATGTTATTTCTATTCACACACTGATTTTCAGAGACCAGTCACCGAAGTTTTAATACAAATACTAAATGAACTTTTATTTCCCAAATGCATAGACCTAGATTTCTCTCATTTAGAATAGGCTTCAACATTACTCTTTTTAAAGAGGGAATCTACCAAACAGGTTTTGAATGCCTGAAGAGGACTAGAAGGGAAAAGTAAGGAATATACTATCTCCCTAAAATAAAATTTAAAAAAGAATAAAGGTAAAAGTTTTATCACAATAGTAGACATACATAAAATAAACGCTGTTGAGAAGGACCTGGACAGTCTTGAGATGTGGGCCTGTTTAAACCTCATGGAGTTCAACAAGGTGAAGTGCAAGGTCCTGCTTCTGGCTTAGAGATTCACAAACATGAATAAAGGCTGAGTGATGCTGGAATTGACAGCAACCCTGAAGAGAAAGACTTGGCATTAAAAACTGAGTATGAGCCAAAGAAGTTCATACTCAATTGAGCTCACAGCCCAGAAGGCAAATCATATCCTCGACCACATCAAAAGAAAAGTAGTCATCAGGTCAAGGGAGGGAATTCTCTTCTTCTACTCTGCTTTTGTGACAATCCACCTGGAGTGCTGCATCCAGCTCTAGGGCCCTCAAGACAAGAAAGACAAGGACCTCCTCTGGGTCCAGAGTAGGATAAAAAGGTGATCAGGGGTTGGAACATCTGCCCTATGAAGATATACTGAGAGATTTAGGTTTGTTCAGCCTAGAGAAGAGACAGAGCTGAGGAGACCTGATTGCAACACTCCAGTTCATTAAGGAGGCCTTAAGAGGGGGAGAGACTCTGTACCATGGAGCACAGTCATAGGAGAATGAGCAGTGGTTTTAAACTGCATGAGGGCATGTTTAGAATGGAAGACATTATTTTACAATAAGGATGGTGGGACACTGGAACAGGTGAATGCCCTTTCACTGGAAGTGTCTGGGATTAAGTTGCGCTTGATTAACTTCAACTAGTGGACGATTTCCCTGCCTGTGACAGAAGGGTTGAAACTAGATGACCGTTAAGGTCCCTTACAGCCCAAATCATTCTACCATTTTGTCATCTAGACACACTTCCATTGTAAAATGGCCCACACCCTAGAAGCAGATGTAGCATGGCAGTTTAAATTGTCTCTTACTGTCTCAAACAGAGATATCAGGCAGCACTGGCTAAGTTACAAGAGGTGAATTCTTTGCTGTCATTTTTCAGAAGCTCTGGGGCCAATGTCTCTTGCCAGGTTTGGAAGCATGTCTGAACTTTAAATGAGTTTGAACCACTTCTGACATAAACACTATCAAGGATGCCATTACCCACAAAGTCCACCATGTTTCAGGAAAAACAGAGGAATAATATTAGATACTGAGCTCTTGGAGAAAACAGTGAAATATCTCTATAATTTCAACACTGATCAATACTGATACCATCTGTCCTCGCAAAGGTAATGCTACAAGTGGCAATCATGCCTCAAGATAAGATGATCTGTGCTATATTATACCTAATTTATCTTTTTTATTCTGTCATCTCTCCATCTATAAAAACAGTAATATACTTCCTAAACAGAATCAGAAATAGATGAAAACTCATTGCATCTGTACAAATCTACTATCACTTTGTTACAATATTTACTGGAAATTTAGAATACTCAGGAAGAATATAAAATATATCATAATACAGGTGAAAATATATTTTCTCTGTATTCATTCAAAGAGCAACAAGTCTTTTGAAACTCTTCATTTTATCATTTAGTTCTTCATAAAATAATACATAAGGAAAATGGGAGAATGATTACTTCAGCACAATTATAAGAAAATAAGTCTATTTTTCTGATGTTTTGGTTTCAGGAATTGGAATTTTTTTTCCTAAGATAGTCAACATTTAACTCCAAAGGTCACATTCCATAATGTAAATCAGATGCTCTTCTTTCTTGATGGTAAATAGTTTTTTTCCTTCTTTTATGTTTCTAGGGTCAGAAAATTTTGAAACTTTCTTCCGTGAAAGGTTACACTGTGAGTTCAATAGCATTCATATGCAAAACTGGACCTTGGCAAATAAAATTGGAGTGTTTTCTCAGTATGTAATTTCGTAGTATGTATCATTACTGTTGCTACTCCAAAGTGATCGTGCCCTGCTCTGTTGGCATCTAAAACTCCCTTTAAACCCAACAGGCAGGAATGTCCTTTGAGCATGTAGTCTCTATAATTTATTTTAGCTAAACATTTAGATAAAGATTTTAAGCAATTGAAGTTCTCTTCCTTCCGTAGTTTAAAACCCCTAGTGATTTCTTGGCAATTTTTGTGTGTGCTCTCTGAAGTTTCTTCCCCAGATCCTTCATTAGCTTCAGAAATCATAATGTGTGCTTTAGTTTAAATTGTATGGCATCTAATTTATTGTAGACACAGTGAAAATGGTACATAAATGGGTAGATTTTATAACCTCAAAAAAAAAGTACATGTCATGCTGGGTTTTTAACTTGTCTTCTCTAACAGTTTATATCATTTTCATGTAATTTGGGGATTTTGGTATAAACATTCAAACAACTTCCTGATAAATTTTGTCTTGATAATGCCTGCCTGATGGGGTCTAAATTTTTTTAGTGCAATCCTTCTACTGCGTTTAGGCTTGACCCTAAATTTCATATTGTATTTATTTTGTATCCCTGTTGATTCTATAAATAGCATTAGAACCCTTGGTGCCACGGAAGATGTGAGTTTTACTTTTGTTAAAAATATGACAAATTTTACTTCTCTCATAGTGCAGAGAAATAACATTAAGGACCAAATGCATTTTCATAATAGTATATGGGTATGTTTGTGTACAAAAGTACAAAATGAAAAGAAATTCATTACACTTTTAAACTTTGCAGAAAATTAAGACTATAAAGAAATTAAGGACACAAAATCTCTTCAACTTTCATGCTCTTTCCTAGTATCTGTTTAAAAGAAATTCAGTCACATTGTGCTGCTGCTCACGCACCATTCAGGAGGCATATATTTTAAAAACACTTCTGTATCTTCTTGGTGATGAAAATACTCTGTCTGATTCTTGCAAAAAAGAAATTACCTACTGGATTGTATTAATTTATCTGCAGACATGTCAGAAACTGAATATTTATAATGGATTTCAACACAGTTCCCTGAGGAAAAACTGCCTGGCAAAGCATCATGCATCAGACTAAATATGCATGTAAGGTAGATTTTCTATTCCTTAAAAAGTCTACTCTGACACATAAAATTCCCTGGCTGTGAAGTATATGTCACAGGTTTATCAACAAGGGAACTTGTTCCCTCATCTTTAGTTTTAGGATGCTCATTAGGTAATTCTAAGGTTTCAGTATTACTTTAATTCACCAGGCGGCTAACTAAGGTCATCAGCAAATTAGTTGGGTTTAGCCTTGTATACCTTTTGAGAAAATGTTTGGCCAAACTCTCTTTTTCTTTATATTCAGGGACAGTCAAGGCTACCACACTGGGGTTTGGTTGTTTTTTTTTTTTCCCATTAAGTGGTGAAAGTCTCTGTCCAACTGTTTGAATGAATCACCAAGAGAATGGTGATCAGATATATAATACTTGTTTATGTTGAATTTGAACAGGGAATAAACTGCCACTCAGCCAAAATGTGTTTTGAAATAGTTCCCTAAATATAAAACACTTATGAAACCAGCCTACTATTTTCTGTGTGGATAAAGGAGAAAAGAAAAAGGCTGGAGGGTAAGTAGGGGGTTCTTGCCATGGTAAGGTCCCTGATATAGGAAGACTAGGATGACCAAGAAATACACAGTAGGGCAGAAGTCACTGAGGGCTGTTAAGACCAACGAGCTGCTTTCCAGACTTCCTCCTTTGTCCTCACTTTTACTTTAAGCTATACCTCTCTGAAAGGGTATTTGTTCCTCTAGGAAAAGACTGTTTGGTCTTGAAGATGTCCACATCACTCTCTTGTTTTCTGGAGGCTACAGGAATGATGTAATTTACAGGCCAATGGGTTTTGGGCAGACCTTTGGCCTTAAAAACCTTTAATCACAATGCTGCAGTATGTTGTGGCCAGGAAATATTTCCACATCTAGGTCCTATTTTCGTGGCACTAGAGAAGGAGGGTGCTAAAGGAGGCATTATATGTCATCTTCATGAAGGGGAGCAACATTCCTAAACCTGCCTGTTAACATCTTGATAGCTCCAAAAGCACTCTGGCCACATGGTTAAAAGTAATCATCATAAGACTTGGTCCTGGGAGATTTTTATAGAACAAATATGCCATTTTGCTAATTAGCAAAATACACGGTGATTCAATTTGTAGGTGTCTTTAACAATGAAAAAGTACAGTTTACAGACTTGCTGAATTCTTGGATGTATTAGGAGTTTTTTTGAGTTTGAAATTATTTTTGCTCAAGTGAATCTCAAGACTACATGCACAGAATGAAACTAAATTCACAGTGAGACTAAGAGCAACAATAGAACTCCCACACGGATATCTAAATTATTGAACACAAAGAAGAATGTTTTGCAACTTTGATTAGGGAATTGTTAATCAGGCCCATAATAGAATGTAGGTCAAAAACCAATTAAAGGAGTCTGACTAGAATTTATGATTAGGCAACCATTAAAAGCAGTGACTATTAAAAAAAAATTTAAAAGATAGAATAGATCCATAAATATGAATTCTTTTTTTTTGAGCTCTGGATACAATGTGACAGTTTGAGCATCAATAAAGCAGCGATCAATTACTAACTTCAGGAACAGAGAAATTCTTTAGCTGATAAAAAGTGTATTTAGCCTTTGACAAATACTTGCCTGTCACTATCATTTATTTGAAATACCACTGTAGCAACTCCAGCTCTTGCTTTTATTTTTTATATCTTCCAAAAAAATAAACTGTGTATAGTGTTTTCAGTCAGGCTTTGAAGTTCAATCTGTTCTGGCAAGGAAGTGGTACTCCACGAATAGTAAAAATACAGTTCCTGCTGTTACTTACCCTGCAGAATCATCCTCTTATCAGAAAGTCTTGCAAAACAAATGAGCAGTTGGATCTCTGGTAAAGTTTTGTGAAACTGCAACAAAAGTTTTGCAATAGGGACAATAGTGACAATAAAAGAACATAGCAACAACCCTAGCACTTCAAAGTGCACAAAAATTCCAAAGAAGAAATATGTATTTATCTGATTTTTGATCAACAAAAAAAGTGATTGGCATACCTCTTCATCCCATCTTCATGTGTATCTCCAATAGTAATAATTTCATTCTGTTAGGACCTTGTTTCAAATAATGTTTTGCCTGTCAAACCTGACGGTGTAAGTATAAAGCACTTAAAATTCTGTCTTTAAAATTTAGCAAACACCATCCATTTCACTTAAAAATAAAACAAACCAACCAACCAACCTTATTTTTTGTTTATTCAAAGGTTTTTTTGGAAAAAAATCAAAGACAAAACTAGTGTTTGATATTAGGAGAAGAGTATTAAAGTGGGAACGTACTTTTAAATTATGAACTGAAATTAAGTTTCAGAATAATACTGACTAAGAAATCTCAAATGGAAGTTAGACAATGAAGTGATTTTCATGCATGAACCGTACTCAGTTTAACAGGATTACTGGTGTTGATAGGCTCATGTTCTGAAGAGAAGATTTCAGAGGAAACTAAGGGAATGAAGTGGGTGTTAGAAGAATTTCAGGGCACAATGTATGTATTGCCTATTTCAGTGTAGTATGTTTATTCTTTCATAAAAATCCAAAAAGGAAGGTTGACAATGTTTTCCTGACATAGTTATATTTTGGCAGTAAATGTATGAAACTTCAAGAAAGGGTATGTGTATTAAAGAAATAAATATGCTAATAGGAAAAGAGGTATTAGGAAGGCAAAAGGGGAAGAAGTGCATGTCTTTTTATCTTTTAAAAATAGTTTTGATGATAATATATAATATTTCTTTTACTAATTTTTAATAGATATCTGTATATATTTATCCTCCAAATAGAAACCTGAGATATTATGAATATACATGTTCTTCAGTGAAATAGTTCAGGGACCAAATCAAAGCTTCACATTAACTTTTTGGGAAGAATTGATAGCAGTATTTTTGGACATAGCCCTACAACCATATTCACAAGGTCTAAAATCAGTGCAGAACAAGTATTTTAATTTGCATTATAAACAAGGAGAACAGCATGGTCTGCTTTATCAAGAACAGAGTAGCCTGGAAGCTAAAGGAGGGAATTAACAGCATTTGAGCATACTGTTTATGCACATGAGCTTTTTTTCTGGCCTTGAAGACGGAGGAAAAACATATTTATTGTGTTCTCAAGTCATAGCATCTAGCCCTGGACTGCTTCTGACTCTAAGAATTACAATTACCTTTTGTGTGTACTGTTTTTAATAGGGTAATAATAATACTCTCTTGTAGTTCACCCCAATGAGATTTTTCACAACATGAAACTGAGGGCAGAGTAGACACGTGAAGGATGTTCTGGACACGGCACAAGACATTGGAACAGCTGAAGTTGCAAAGACTGCTATAATAGTGTTGGAAGACTGGCAGTGGTGACAGGATACCAGTTTTGACCCAAACTGCCCATAGATGGTAATTTCTGCTAAATAGGTTCCCTTGAGCTGTGCCTGAGCATTGCCCAGAAGCATGATCAGAAGGACCAGGACTAAGCCAGGAACTTTGGCAGAGTCCCTGCTTGATGTTCCTCCTTCCTCTTTTATATATGAGTGCAGACATGACTAAAGGGGCTAGGGCTAATCTCAAGGAGCTGATCTTTAAGGGTCCCCTTTAGATTAATGAAGAAAGAGTTAATAACTTTTGCAATAGTTTTCTATTCTGAGTCTCTAGAATTGTCTGTCTGTCTTTATTGACTGCAAGGAATAGTATTTGCATATATTTTTTCTACCTCTCTGAAGAGTTCTCAAGATGTACATAAATTACAAATGTAAAAAACATTATGATATTGACAAACTTAAATTTTTCATAAAAACCAGATGGGAATAAGTAGATGTTATAATATACCCTATTTTACCTCAAGGGAAGCAGGACCATATTTACATTTTTGGCTAATTCAACTCTTACAGCTAGCAGGCTAAATTTCAAGGAGGCTGTTTATTTTTATACCATGTTTCAAACCCCTTATCTATATTGTCAATACAGCTATGATGCCTAGGACAATTCTGACTAGGAGATGCTCAAGTTACTAGACATGGTCTTGAGTTTGGGCATGACAATTCCAGAAATTAATGTAAATCAAAGTAAGGTATGTAGAAAGAGAATATGCTCCACACAATATGAGAGATGTCTATATGTATCTAAGAAGATGCTGGTATTTGGTTTCTTTTCTGTAAACATTAAATAGGGCTAAATAGGCTCGAAAATAGCCAGTTTCCATTACAGTTTTCCTCTGTGGTGACTATGAACTTTCTTTTATATTCCTCCAGAAATACAGCTGGAAGCCATGTGGACACCCTAGAATCTCTAAAATTGCACTCAAAATCTATTCTTAGGCAACTGAACTCACTATCAGATTAATTTGATTTACAATTAGAATTTTATAGGGGATGCCAAACAGACCACAGCAAGCACCAGCTCAGAAAATGAGCTATGCATGTCCATTGGTCTTTCTTCACATTCATGAGTTATCCAAAGGAAATGTTTTGGTTACAACCTCCTGGCCATATATGTAAATTTTCAAATGAGATTTTGGCTGCCTTTGCCCTTATAATAAAATTAAAGCTGGCGAGTCACACAAAACTCTACTGTTTTTCGTTTTAATATATTAACACAGAATCACATAATTGTTAGAATTGGAAAAGACCTCTGGAGATCATCCAGTCCAAAACCTCTTCCAAGGCAGGGTTACCTAGAGCAGGAAACACAGGAATGCATCCAGGTGGGTTTTGAATATCTCCAGAGGGGAAGACTTGGTGACCCACAGAGGCTTGGCACCCTGTTCCAGTCCTCTCCCACCCTCAACCTAAAGAAATTTTTCCTCATTTGAGGTGAGACTTCTTGTGTTTTAGTTCATGGCCATTGCTCCTCATCCTGTTGCTGGGCACCACTGAAAAGAGTCTGACACCTTCCTCTTGGCATCTGCCTTTGAGATATTTATGTGCTTTGATGAGATCCTCTCTCAGTTTTCTCTTCTCCAGACTAAACAAGCTCAGCTCCTTCAATCTCTCCTCATAAAAGAGATGCTCTGGATCCCTTATCATCTTTGTGGCCTCCAATTGATCCTCTCCAGTACTTTCTTGTCTCTCTTGTACTGAGGAGCCCAGAACTGGACACAGCACTCAGATGTGGCCTCACTAGGGCTGAGTATAGGGGCAGGATCATTTTCCTGGACTTGCTGGCCACACTCTTCCTAGTGTACTCCAGGATACCACTGGCCTTCCTGGCCAGCAGATCACACAGCCAACTAATTGCCGACTTGTCATCCACCAAGACACCCAGGTCCTTCTTGCCAGAGCTGCTCTCTAGGAGGTCAGCCTGTACTGGCTGGTGCTCAGCATTATTCTCCTCCAGGTGCAGGACCCTACCCTTGCCCAGTATTTATCCCTGGGGAATGTAAAGGACTACAAGATTTCAACTGGATCCTACTCCACTGATCACAAACCTCCGAGCTCTGCCGTTTAGCCAGTTTTCAGTCCACCTCACTGCCCATCCATCTAATCCACACTTCCTGAGCTTACCTATGAGGATGTTGTGGGAGACAGTGTCAAAAGCCTTCCTGAAATCAAGGCAGACAACATCCACTGCTCTGTCCTCATCGACCCATCCTGCCATGTCACCATAAAAGGCCATAAGATTGGTCAGCGTAATTTCCCCTTGATGAATCCATGCTGGCTACTCCTGATGACCTTCTTTTCTTCTACATGCTTGGTGATGACCTCCAGAATGATTTGTTCAATCACCTTTTTAGAGATGGGGGTGACACTGACTGCTCAGTAGTTTCCTTTATCCTCCTTCTTGCCCTTTTTTGGAGATGAGAGTAACATTGGCCTTCCTCCATTCATCAGGCACTTCTCCCATTCTCCATGATTTTTCAAAGATGATGGAGAGTTGCAGAGAAACAACATCTGCCAGCTCCTTCAGCAGCCATGGGTGCATCCCATCAGGGATGGGCCCATGGATTTATGGATGTTTAGTTTGCCTAGCTAACTCATAACACAACCCCCTACAACCAAGGGGAAATTGTCCTTTCTCCAGCCTTCTTCTCTTACCTCTAAGATCAGGAGTTCCTGAAGGCTGAGCTCAGCAGTAAAGACTGAGGAAAAGAAGGTACTCAGTAATTCTGCCTTCTTGTATTCCCCATTACCAGGACCTCCATATGATTCAGCAGCACCCCCGCATTTTCTTCAATCTTTTTTTACTGCTGACGTTCTTGTAGAAGCCCTTCTTGTTGTCCTTGATGTCCTCTACCAGACTCTATTCCAAGTGGGCCTTGGCCTTCCTCATCATATCCCTGCATATTCTGACAGTGCTCCTATAGTCCTCCCATGTGGTCTCTCCCTTTCCCCACATCACATAAATTTCTTTCTTTTGAGATTTACTAGAAGGTCCCTATTTATCCATGCAGGTCTCCTGCCCCCTTTGCTTGATTTCTTGATCATTGGGATACACTGGTCCTGAGCTTGGAGGAAATGGGGCCTAAATAATAACCAGCCTCTCTTGGATCCCTTTCTCTTCCAGAGCCCTAACACATGGCATTCCTCTAAGTAGATCTGAGAAGAGACCAAAGTCAGCTCCCTGTAAATTTAGGTTTCTAGTCCTGCTTACTGCTTTGCTTCCTCCAAGCAGGATCCTGAGTTCCACCATCTCATGGTCACAACAGCCAAGACTGTCTCAACCTTCATATCTTCAACCAGTCCCTCCTGGCTTGTCAGTATAAGATCCAGCAACATGACTCTCCTCATTGGCACCTTCACCACCAAAAATTTTCTTCAATGATCTGCAAGAACTTCCTGTGTGTCGGGCCTTGTTGTCCCTCTGACAAAGATGAGAGTGGTTGAAGTCCCCCAGGAGAACCAGGGCTCATGAACACAAAGCTATTTCCAGCTGCCCTCAGAAAGCCCCACTAACCTCCTCCTCCTAATCAAGTGGACTGCAGTGAAAACACACAACAGTGTTACCCATATTAGCATCCTTTAATTCTTATCCATAAGCTGTTATCTCATTCATCTGTGCCTGGGTAGAGCTTGACACGTGCCAGTTGTTCTCTCATATAAAGAGCAGCTCCACAACCTTGTCTCTCTGACATGTCCTTTTTAGAAGGTACATGGCCATCCATAACAGTATTCCAGTCATGTGGGCTATGCCACCATGTCTCTGCAATTGCTATGAGATTATGGCCCTGCGACCTCACATAGATTTCTAGTTCTCCTTGTTTATTCTCCATGCAGCATGCATTTGTGTACAGGCATTTAAGACAGGTAATGAAGCATGAAGGTACCCTAGAAGGAGTGTAAAAGCTGGTTTTGCTCCCTGTATTCTTTACCATACCATCCTTCTGTGCCTTAATTTACTTAGTTTATTCTTATTACTCTTACCTCCTTCAGCTTTCTCAACAACTGCAGTTTTGTTGTTCAGTAGGTATTTGAGTACATATCATTACCTTCCAAGAATCCACAAATTACCTTTCTGTTTTTACTAGCTATTGTTAAAAGTCAGCTCAAAGTTTTGCTACAAAAGTTCTGGAATATATGTGTGGCTCTTTCAGAAATAATTATACTCCATTTTGGAGCTATTGCTCCCTTTTAAGACAGCGTGGTCTGAATAGATAGATTGGTAGTGTGACCTCTAACTGTCACGGTGTGCATAGGCTAAAGAGAAGGTTGCAGGGAATAGATCACCTGATTCAGTGGGACTGAATTTTTTAGTTCTCAGTAAAGATACATAGGTCTGTTGATCCACTGAACTATTAGGCAGGAAAAATACAAAGCCAAGACACAAGTAATTCGACTTCATCTGACTTCAGTGAAGAAAGCAATGACAAAATTTCTGATTCCTTACCACACACTAATTCTTAAAAAAAAAAATCCAAACTCATACAATTAGAACATAACCTTGAAAAATCAATAAGTATAATTTATTTTATATTAAAAATATAGGATATAATACCTACAACATTTTTGTTGCAATAAACTAGATGCAGAAAATTTTTATAAAAGATTTGTTTATCAATAGCTATTTCTGCTTTAATTTTCAGAGATTGATGTTGCTATAGAGACACAACCACTCTTTTAAAACAATTTAATTTGCAGACCATGCACATATCTCTGCTGAAGTCTGTCTGTAGCAAGACTGCATGCTCAGTCAGCTCCATCAGATGGTGGACATTGAATGTGCCTTATCCTGCTCACTTCCTCACCTACAAACAGGGGAAAGAGAGGGGGCCTTTCACTTCTTAGGCCAATATGCATGACGGCGTCTAGATTTTTTAATGTAGAAAGGAGGCAACAGAGCCAGAAAATTTCTCTGGTGCCTATGAGTGAACCCAGAGAAATATAGCCTATTACTCTTGCCTCATGTGTAATGCTTAGAAAAATTAATATTTTTGGATGTAAGATATGCACATGAACAAACACAAAAGGTCAAGTATACGTCTGGCAAATGGAAGTAATGTAAATTTAGCAGCTTGGATCCATCTAAATAATATGTAACTTGGGGATACTTTGTTAAAAATTATCCTTTCTCCTCAGTGTTATGGAAACTCCCAAGTCACAGTATGGTACTATTCTACAGACTCTTAAGCTTTGCATTGTCTAAGTTAGAAAAGCAGATAGACACCTGTAAGGCTTGAAATAATTGCAGAAGTATTAAATCAAAATTTCTTAGCAAGGAAGCATACGTAAGAACAAAGAACGCTACCTATCTGCTTTATAGTCGTTATTAATGCCTGTCCTGTTTGTATTACTGCACATAAAAGCAGCATGCTGTAAAAATAATGATCCTTATTCTGGTTGATGTATAGTATGCTCTATGTGTGCTTTAATAATATATATGCCGTAGTGAGCTATAGTGCTACAAACATACTGTGAACTGTTATGATCCTTGTCCGAAGATGGTAAGGTCTGACACAAATACCAGCTGTAGGCAGTCCATATGGAACCAGGATTTTAACTTTCTAGAGAGGAGTAAGAATTGCTTCCTACTTGTAGCATTACAGAGCTAATGCTAATATACAGTTGCCTGTTACATGGGTATGCTCACATCTTCATCAGTATTGAGTCACTCCCCTTCTGCATTCCTTTTTTCTGGAACAATCCTTGCAGTACTGTTATGCTACCCCCACCGGAACATACACATATTTATACCTTTTTTTCCCCAATGAAAATTTAAATAGCTGTACATAACATCATGCATGCCAACCTGTGCCTATGAGCCATTGGCACATGCATTTACAAGGCAGGAATGGAAAAACTATTAAGAACCCACATAGCTTTAGAAAAATTTTTGTGTAAGACCAGAGATAAAAAAAATAGTGTAAGCTGTTTTGTAGATGCAATTTTTCACACCATCCCGCAGATTCCTCAATTAATAATTTTTACTTTTCAGTATATATTAAAAATCTGACAATTATTGTAAAAATATTATAGTAATGCTTAGGATAAATATCTTGAAGCTCTTCATTTTTTAAGTGCTGAAGATATTATAATGTTATTCTTATACTCTGATTCTTGTTTTGTTTGGTCCTTTTTTTTTTCAAGGAAGCTGCCACCACTTGCATATAATAACCATAGAAGTTTATTTCTGTCTCCTGTTCATTGCTTAAACTCATTCAATATTTTAGAGTGAGCAGTGTATCCCTGGTTGTAAAACCAGCTTTGGGCAGATATCTTGGGTACTATGGGGTTACCTACCTATATTTAGATGCATGAATCCCACCTGTGTCATCAAAACTCTTGCCCTGTTTAGCCAGAAACTAAAAAAGCCTGTGTCCAAAGAATCTCATAGGAGTCAGCTGTAGACTCTACTAATTTGCTAATTTGAACAAAAGCATAGTTTTCCTTCAAAAGGAATCTTATGACCCTGAGCTTGCAGGCATATTTTATTTACTTTTAAGTGTTCTTCAATGATATATCTTATTGACTTGAAAGGTTTTGTCTGGCAAATTAGTCTTTCTCTATTTCTGAAAGACTCTCTTAGAAAGTTTTGTGGCTTTCATGGAAAACAAAGAGGAAAAATATTTCAAGTCATCTTTATGCATATTAGACTGTTACCTTTGCTTTAAAGGCTAGATCAAGGCTGTTTGATGTCCAGCCCTCATGTAGCCACACCTCATCTGACTGTGGTTTCAAGGGACTCAGTGATAATAAGTTGAGAATCTCACACTAATGTTCTTCAGCAGCTGAGGAGGGATAGCATATTGTTGAGAAAAATGAAATATTGTTGAGTGCAGAAGGGTTCACAAAGTCTGCTGATGTAAGTTTGAAAACAAACGTATCTTAAGAGACCATGATCATATTTTTTTAAACAAAAACATATTTTCAATGGAGGGAAACATTTTGTCATTTTATCTGGTATGACAGAAGACCAGTCCACTTACTTGCTTAAAAATCACACAAACAGAATCACAGAATTGTTGAGGTTGGAATGGACCTCTGAAGATCATCTGGACCAATCCTCCTGCTCAAGCAGGGCCATTTAGAGATGCTTGCCCAGGACTCTGTAGAGACAGATTCTGAATCACAACCTCTCTGGGAAGCCTATGCAAGTTCTCAGTCAGCCTAACAACCCAAAAGCACTTTCTGATGTTCAGAGGGAATCTCTTGTCTTTCCATTGCTTCTGGTCCTGTCACCGGCACCACAGAAAACATTAATCAGATCCACGCACAGGCCTTCTATTCTCTAGTCTATACAGTCTCAGCCCTTATTCATAGAGAAATACTCCAGCCTCTTTGTCATCATCTTCATGGCCCTTTGCTGGACTGCCTTTGTTTTGTCCATGTCTCTCTTATACTAGGAACGCCAAAACTTGAAATAGGACTTCAGTGTGGCTGCACAGTGCTGAGTGTAAGGGTCGGATCACCTTCCTTAACTTGCTGGCATCACTCATCCTCAGGCAGCCCAAGATACCATTGGCCTTCTTGGCCATATTCCTGGCTCATGTTTAGCCTAATGGGCAGAAGGAGACCTAGGTCCTTTTCTGCCAAGCTGCTTTCTGGCTGTTCCAGCATGTACCAGTGCCTGGAGCTGTTCCTCCTCAGGTGCAGCATTTTGTGCTTCCCCTTATTGACCTCTATGAGGTTCCTGTTGGCCCATTTCTCTGTCCTGTCAAAGTCCCTCTGGCTGGCAGCATGTCTCTCTGACAAATTAGCCCCTTCTCCCAGTCTGATGTCATTAGCAAACTTGCTAAGCATACACTCTTACCCATCTTCTGGATCCCTAAGGATGTCAAACAGGACTGTACCCAGTGTTGTCCCCTGGTGAACACCACTATAACTGGTGTCCAACTGGGCTTTGTACTCCCAATCACCACTGTTCAGACCTAGCCACAAGGTCAGTTGTTAGTCTGTCTCACAGTCTGTTTGTCCAGCCAGTACATGAACAGCCTCCTTATGCACGTCTCAGGGTAAACAGTGTCAAAGATCTAACTGAGGTCCAAGTAGTATCCGTCACTCTCCCCTCATCCACCAGGCCAATCACTTCATCATACAAGTTCATTAAGTTGGTCAAGCATAACTTCTACTTGGCGAATCCATGCTGACTACTCCTGAAAGATTTTCCTTTTGTTATGTGCCTGGAAATTGTTTCCAGAATTAGCTACTTCGTCATCCTCCCTGGGAGCTAGGTGAGGCTTACCAGTCTGAGCTCCTTGAGTCCTCCTTCTGCCCTTCTTGGAGACAGGGGGTGATATTTACTTTCCTCCAATCTTTGGGCAAAATACATTTTTGGATCTGGATCTAAATAAATGTACTCTGTATGGTCTTAGTAGAATATAATTTTGAGTGCAGTATGCTCAGACACTAAAATAACAAAGGTTAATATTGTTTAGGCAGTTTATCATAAGTGAAATTTGTGTTTTCTGTGCTAATTTGCACTTCAATACTTCTCTTGTTACTATGTTTCCAAATTATTATCTGCAGGTGGTTCTGTGTGTCACTTAATGCATTATAAGAAATCCTGAAAATAAATACATTTAGAGAGTGCTGTAGTGTCTTGTTATCTATGAAAACTACACTTTTTTTTTTTGCAATTAAAGCTGTATAGTCCTTGCACAGTACAAACCAAGACTTATTCCTGCAAATATCGACATATGTGTTTAGTAATACTTGCATGAGAATAAATATTTATCAAATACTCTGGATTATATTTAAGGATAAATTAAAATTTTTCGTTCTGAAAAAGTAGGTTCTGGAACAGCCTTCTCATAAAATTAGCAGAAACAACAAAGGCTGTTGGTTTAAAAAGAGTCTAAATGCTTTTCAGATTGACTAATGTAATTGCAGGAATAAAAAGGAAGAACTCAACTTCTCAGGACATTCCTTTGCTCTTATTTACTAGACTTATGTACATATATCATAAAAAAATTTATCTTTGTCAGTGTTTGTGGGATCAGAGATTTAATACTTGTTCAATAGTTCATTTTTAAGAAGCCTGCTGTCTTAACTTAAAAACTAAATTTAAAAATTTGTCCTTCCTTATGCATGTAGAGATTCTCTTTCATCACATCTTGTAAAACACTTTTCAAACTACTTCCAAAAAGAAACTATATAAAAGGTTAATACAGTAATTATTTTTTACCTTCACATTCCTATGAAAAAATGGCAATTTGACTGTATGCATTGTGATTTGAATCCAGATAAATAATGAATAGTTCAAGTGATAATTACTTTATTTCAATATTTACAGAAAACTGGCACTTCATCATCATCAAAGCACATTGAGAATTGTCTTATTATCTACACAAGTGCCTGGTTTCTATAAATATTGAAATTTGGTAATTATCTCTAGCTCTATTTCTTCCTTATCTACTTTTCAGTATTGAGCAAATAGAAATATCATTTAGTTATTAACATTTTCCAAGTACATATGTGGTTTCTTTTTAATGGGAGTGTATATGTAAAGAAAGCTAATTGCAAAAGAAGGTTAATGAAATGGAATGGAATATCTTTGTATCAGAGGCATCCAAATGAATGAGTTAAGACTTTGTTATTCAAATAGCCTGAGTCCATTTCTAAAAGGCAAGGCCTCTTCACTAAGAGACCTAACTTACAAAAAGGAGTGATTGCCATATATGCATTGTGAAATTAAACCCTTTTTTTTCTCTCTAGCACATATTGGGCCAGGTTGTGCAGAGCCATTCAGGATGCTTTGCTGAGTCAAGCAAAAAGGTGACATTTCCCTGGGTTGTTATCTCTTGTAAGTCCCTTTGGGACAGGGGACAGGACCTGACTGAACCTATCTCTATGTTGCAATTGTGTTTTTCCCCCTATGTTGGTTCATGATCCCACTGATCTGTACCTCAGATTATCAAGAAGAATTAATTTGTAACAGAAATGTATAGAAATATGTTAAACTCTCAGCTTTCACAACAAAAACTCAAGTAATGCAATGTAGAGAAAGAATTTTTTATGGTCTTAAGGAAAACATTCATAACCTGAAAATAGACACAGATTACTCCACATCAGTATTAGGTGCTGTTTGTTACAGATATTTTCATTGTTGTAACTTCAAAATCTCTTTTTTTGTACGTGTGTTTGGACGCACTCTGGAGTCTAGCTCTAGTCTGGAGGGATCTTTAGACATGTCTGTACTGCGTACAAGTCAGGGCCTGTGAACACGCTCAAACACTGTCCAGTGATTGTCCGTATAACTTAATTATTTGCCTGCTCCTCATCAGGTTTGCCTCAGGTTTGCACACTCCAACACATGCTGGGGCAAAATATGTAGAGAATGCTTCTGAGAGTAATTCAGATTATCTGTTTATTTACAGACCAGATTCATTTTTGAAAATGAAATCTCTTAAACTAGATGCTCTGACCACTAAAATTTTTAATGAGATGGATTGGATGGGACTCACATTATCTAGCCTGAGATGTCAAGTGACTTTATTATCTTAGCATAACTGAACTGTAACCAGAAGTTCTTTTTTCAAAGAATATAGGTGGAATCAAAACAATTAATTCGTATGTAGATGTCAATGACATACATATGTATTTTGAGGGTGGATAAGATTAATCCCACCATTCCCTGTTTTCTTAGCTTCTTCTTTTACACTTTTAATCTCATTATGATTGGTACAGTTGTTCGAGATGAACACCCTTCACACCTTAAAAAAATTCTTGATCATCTGCATTATAGAGCAGTTCAGTTAATCTGTACTTCTCAAATTCTTCCATCCCTAAAAAAGAATCACTTGAAATAAAAGAAGTTCCTGATCTTTTTTACCACCTTTCACCACACAGATCTCAGAAAAGAACTGTAATATTGTCACAGCAGCGGTGATGTTATGGCAGTTCAGCCTGAAATTATGTCATAATTAAGGACCACACAAAATAACACTAATTCCCTTCCTTCTAAAGATTCAAGTACCTACAGACCTAGATAAGACAAATGTGCATTTTTGGCATTTATTATATCTTTCCATTGGAAAGAGCAATGTAGGTAAAAACCCCATTATTCATAACTTAGAGATACATAGCCAGTCCAAGCTGTCTAAAGAGATAAAAAATTGTGGAATTATTTCCCCAAATCGCTGTCATAGTGAAAATAAATTCTAAGTCCTTATGCAAATATTGTACTGGTGAAACTGCTAACAAAATTGTTTGGGTACCTCTTTGCTGTCATTTAATTTTAAGTCTTCTATGGAGGGAAGGCTGAGAGCAAAGTTACTTCCCTGATTATTCAATATATTACAGAAGATAAATACTAATATCAGTCCCTGTGCATTTTTCAGCAACAGGAAAGCTATGAAATCCTTGCATTTTCTTCAGTGGCCTTTGAGACAGGAACAATATAATCAGGAAGACATAATTTTGACTTAATATATGATGAGCAAAATCAGAGGTGCAATTTATAAAAGGAAACTAGAAGTGAAGAACACAAAGGGTGCTCTTTCTGTAAGCAATTCCTGCTATTAAAAATAGTTAAATATATAAAACCAGTAATATGTCTGGTCTAGGATAGTTTAACCAGTAATAGGGCTGAAAATATCAGCCTTATGAAAAAGAATACATATTACAGTTTTGCAATATCCCTTTTTAATAAATAAATCTGTGATTTTTATTCTATAAAACAGCAACACCTCTCTCAGATTATATGTAAAACAATGAAGCCTTCCTTTTCTTCTTTGCCTTGTTGGGCCTTTTATCCCGCAGTACCAGAGACACGCATAAAACGGGCCCTAGACAGGAAGTAGAAGATGGATAATAACATGAAAGCCCAGCTCACACAGTAATGTTATGTCTTGCATACAACAAACACAGTAGCATATAGCATAGCATTTGCCCCTCTCTGTACTCCTACAAGTTCCCTGCTCTTAATTCTGATATGCTCTTGTCAAGCAGCGGCAAAAGCTGCCCTCTCAGACAAGTGCCTCTGCAGAGCCTTGTCAGTGGGGCCTCACATCAGCATCTCAGCACTTCAAGGGCTTGGGCAGAACAAAGATCTATCTATCTATCTATCTATCTATCTATCTATCTATCTATCTATCTACCATGGCAGGCACTCCACTCACAGAAATATAGTCCTGAAGCAATTTCACAGCATCCAGTTCCTGAATTCCTGCATCCACCTTAATCCACAAAAAACTTTTCCAGTCCCACTAATACACAATATCTATACCAAAGTGTATAAGCCATAAATTATAATGTGCCATAAAAAGAGACATGAACTTGTGGGTATATTCAGCAAAGTCACCTAATAAAAAGTGATATGTTCCAGATTTCTATATCATTTTCCAAGGTTCTCAAGGCAGCTTTATAAATGTTGTGGTTTTATTATTTTGGCAAGTGAAGACTGTATGTTCAAATAAAGAACATCGCAAACATTATGTGTTTTTATAAGGAATCAAAAGGAAGTATGCCAGAGCATCTTGACATTAGAATCTCAAAATCTAACAACATCATATATATCCTTCCGAAATGGAAAATTGGACTCATACCATGAAAATGGTGACAAAATTTATTTGTTTTCAAAGTACAACTACTCTATCTTCCTTATTACAAATAATTTAGAAATGTGTTCTAAGTTTCATATTTAATATTTTTAAAATAAGGAGTATTAATTTAAAACAATTTTGCCATTTTAAAATGTTATACAAGAAACAGTCTTGGTGTAACTGCAGAAGATAAAAGGCTTAAGTCAGAAATAGATATCTCAAAGTGTATTAAAGCCTTGTTTGTCAATGACTTAGGAAAAGTTAATACATTTATAAGCATGCATAACTAACAACAGGTTTAGAGAAAGGAATAATTTTAACATATTAACTACTGCTAATGCATTATCTTTATTTAAAAAATGCATATTTCATTAAAAATGGCTTGCTGAATTATGAGATGGCTTTTATATCTCTTCATTTAATTTTGACTGTGTTAAGGTTTATTGTAATCTGCCAGCAACTACCACAACCATCCTTACTTCACTTTCAAAAAATGTTGTTCTCATTACACATTGCTGCTAAATATATTTAAAGTATTTATAATTAATTTTGAAACATGAAAATACATTTTATGTTATTACACTGGGATTTTGTGTCAACCAAAGGTGCACTGTAGATGTTTACAATTATATTTTTTATGGGTTTGTCTATTTTTATACCCACTTGAAAATGTATACATGTTACTAATACTGTAACTGATGCATGAGGGACTGGCTGAAGGGCAGAGTCCAAAGGGTTGTAGTGAGTGGGGTAACATCTGTCTGGCGACCAGTCACTAGTGGCACTCCTCAGAGCTCAGTCCTGGGGCCAGTCCTCTTTAACAAGAATCTGGATGCAGGACTTGAACATGCCATTAGGATATTTTGCTGACAATACCAAATTAGGAGGTGCTGTTGACACTCTTGAGGGACAAAAGGTTTTGCAGAGTGATCTGCATGCATTGGAGCATTGGGCTATTATTAATGGGATGAAATTTAACAAGCCCATATGCTGGATTCTGTAGCTAGGACAGAGTAAAGCTGGGCACAAGTGGAAATTGGGAGAACGGAGGCTGGAGAGCAGCCCTGCAGAAAGGGATCTGGGGATGCTGGACAGCAGCAGGATCAGTGTGAGTCAGCCAAGTGTCTTGGCAGCCAGGAGGGCAAATCCCGTCCTGGGGTGCGTCAAAAGCAGCATCACCAGCCTGTCAAGACAGGGAATTATCCCTCTCTATTCAGCATTGGTGTGGTCTCACCCAGTGTGCTGTGTGCAGTGCTGGACCCACAACTTAAGAAGAATGTTGAAGTCCCTCAGTGCATTGAGAGGAGGGCAACAATTCTCCTGAAAGGATTGCAAGTTATGTCCTGTGAGGAATGGCTGAGGACTTTGGGCTTGTCTAGTTTGGAGAAAAGGATGCTGAGGGGCCACCTCTTTGCTCTCTACAGCTTCTTGGGGAAGTGCTGTGGAGAGGGAGGAGCTGATCCCTCCTCCCTGGAATGTCATGATAGGATGTGTGGAAATGGTCAAACCCTGGAAACAGGCATACTAGACAGGTGGGCAATGTCCCGGCACTTAAGAGACATTTGGCCAGCGCACTTAATAGCATTCTTTAACTTGGTCAGCCCTGAAATGGTCAGGTAGTTGAACTAAAGGGCTGTTGTAGCTCCCTTTCAAATTGGAACTATTCCATTTATTCTATTATATGCTGTGCTATTCAAAATGAATGAAAATATAGTTGATACTACTGATGAAGTGTAGACCACATCATCATCAGGGAAGCACACTGGATGTGTTTAAGTTGCTTAAACATTTGAGATGCTTTCACACATGCTGCCAAGCCTCCAGCTGTGAGTCCAGAAGAATACAGTTCTGTTGTAGGTCTAGCATAATATCTGTCATGTCTGAGAAAATGCTTCTGGGTACTTAAAATGTTATGATATTCTTTAGCTTATGTATCTGAATATCCCACTCATTGAACCATTCTCTTACACGTCATGGAGGTATTCCTTGAGGCTCTGTTGAATGTAGTGGTAATTGACACAGGTATAGCTCAAGTGTAACTAGCTGCACTCTTAATAGTAGGGCAGGTTGAACCTCATGCCCACTGCTTGCCACTGAGTCATTTTCATATGATTTTACTCTTTTATGTCACCTAGAGTTGAAGTCAGAAGATGTTTGATTTCTTTGTTTCATAAATATGAGGTTATCATTAATTTCTCAAATGCCTACAATACAATGTATTTGACTGTAAATTTGGCTGGGTAAGAATGATTACCTATATCACAAAATTTTATCCCTAAATCAATCCTATAGGTATAAAGAGATTTGAAGATAACTCAAGGTGAAACAGTTCTCTCAAGACAGTTCAAAAGGGAGAGGAAAATGAGTTTTAGTCTTTTGTTTCCAACAAGTGCCTCCAACTGTCTTCATTCTTTGTTTGTAGTTCTCTTGTTAGGTTCTGCAGATTTTAGCATCACAGTGGCAGTTGATACTAGGACATCAAAAAAGATTAACCAAAGATTAAGTTGGCACATTAAGAGGTTTTTCCGACGCACTAAAAGTAAATGCCCAGAGAAAAAACCCACCAGCATATGGTAATACTTCCTCAAGCCTACAAGATTTCCTGAGGCAGAAAAAGTTTGTATGGATTTTTCTGACATGAATTTGTCTAGTCTTCCTACAAGGCCATTTACATTTTTATCATCCACAATACTCTGTGTCAAGGTGATACACACTCTATCCATAACCATGTTTTGAACCTGACAGCTGACAGCTTCATTTGATGCCTCCTAGTGCCTTTGCTGTCAAGGGGCAGAGAACAATAGATCAGCTCTCTACATGCTCTATCATTTCCCCCTCAGTCATTTCTTCTTCAAGCAGAAGAGTCCCAGACTACTTATTTATTCCTTGTAAAGACACCATTTCATACTTCTCGTATTCTTTGTTGTCCTTCTCTTAACCTTATCCAATTCCTCTCTATCATTTTGTTTTCTGGGTACTTAGAGTACAGAAAGTAAGCAAAATCCTTTATGCAGCTATATAATAATATTGTCCATTTTATTCTGTGCTTCATTTCTAAAAACTCAGTAGCTATTGTTACTGAGATTCACCTAATATCTTAACAATTTTCTCTGGTATAAGTTCAAGATCATTTCTTTGATTGATAGAAATTGACTCAAAATTCAGAAGGGAAAGTGATTCTTTGCCATGAACATTGCCTTATATTTACCTACACTGGCTGCATTATGCTAGCTATTTTCTTCCCTAATTCTTTAAGGTACTTTGTTGGATCCTTCATAGTTGACCCTGGTGTTCGCTATCTCAAACAGCTTCACTCCACTTTTCTAGGACATTTACACATATATTATATGAGGACCAACACAAAGTCTTATGGAAGATCATTGACATTCTCTGCCCACAGTGAAAACTGGCCATTTACTGCCATTTTCTCATTCTCTTTTAGAACCATATTTGAATATTTACCAAGAACTGTCTGTAGTTTACCTAATAAACTTTTGTGATACACATAGTGAGCCAGATCTCCTTCAGCACCTGCTTGTTATAACCCCAGAAAGTTAGTTGTGACAACATGGGGGTAAAACTCTGTATATATTTACCTCTAAGAAGTGAGACTTTAGGTGACAAAATATCTTCCTTGGCCAACAGCTCTATGAAACTCTGAGGACAGCTGCCATCTGAGAATGAATAAGAATGTGAAGAGCATGAACATAGGGGATTCTGTGACTGTGGCTAGATTGTATTTATAAACTAACAAGCCCATAAAAGTATTACAACTAGTATATTTTAATATTAAAATGTGATAAAATCATACTGAATCCTCACATTTTCTTCACATGTCCCAGAAGGCTTTCTACAGAATGAACACAAGAACAGCTATGAATCAAGTATAATTCTGGCTGCAATAAATAAGATCAACAAGCAGCCCTAAGGGTAGCTCCAGCACAGTAGTTTACCATCTTTTTTATGAGTTATATAAACAGCCTCAAGATATTTTGTCATGTGATATCCCCCTGGCATCTTTAAAAAACCCGAAACCTTTTAATCTGCCTGTAAAAGCTTGTAATGTGTAGCTCAATCTTGCAGCCCTGTGCCTTATCTCCATGTACAGCAAAGGCTAATTTGTCCCCTTTAAGCCTTTCACTGCAACCTGATGCTCTCTTAATCACCCCCTGAAACTCTGCTCTGTTTATCCTCTTTTACAGAGACAGGTGCAAAGGATTTTATTAATGCAATACCTTCTTAAGTGGTTTAGTTTATCCCTTACTATTGATCCAATGGTTTAAATCCATTAGGAGGGTGCAAACGGACACTTTTATTCTTTGCTTAGTAGAATCCATTCTAGAAAAAAAAAGGACATAGTATTCTGTCCTCTTCTACATCTTTTCTTTTTCCATAAAACCTGGGACCCAAAGTAGATTACAGTCAATCTAGTTGCTATGTATTTTGGTTGGCATTTGTTTTTCTGTCTGTTAATCTCCAAGTAATTTATTCACATTTTAAAAATTCATATATAACATTTTTGTAGTAATATTAATTTTATAAGTATGAATGACTACACACTAAAAACCTGGTAAACTTTTCACACAGGCTATTTGCTACACAAGACATGGCCATACTGGATAGACTGCAGTGAAGGGCTACAAAGGTGATTAAAGGTCAGGAGTATCTCATTTGTGAGGAAAGTCAGAGACTGCTAGACTACGCACGCTGGAGAAGAGAAGGCTTGGGGAAAATGTCTTCAATGTGTACAAAAAGCTGGAGGGAGGGTGTGAAAAGAACAGAGATAGGCTTTCTTCAGTGGTGCCCAATGACAGGACCAGAGTCAATGGGCAGAAACAGAAACACAGGACATTCCCTCTGAACATCAGGAAAAAATTTTGATCATGAGGGTGATCAATTGATCACTGGCACAGCTTGCCTATATAGGTTGTATATTCTCCATTCTCAGAGATCTTCAAAAGCCTCCTGGGTGTGGTCCTGGGCAGACATCTCTTAGTGGCCCAGCTTGAGAAAAGGATTGGTCCAGTTTTTTTTAATTCTGCGGAAGAGTTAATGCAAATTCAGTCTTTTGTAATCTGAGCATATAAATTCGTTTTTTGAGAATGCTCAGAGATCCCATTCATTCAAGATAATACTAATTTCTATCAGTCTGGAGAAGGCAATCCAAACTTTTAGTGTTCTCTGCCCTGGAAAGAAATGCAATGATAGCTTCCTACCATGAGCATTTTAGCAGCTAAAGTAAACAAGCATAGTAAGAAATGACATTAAATAAGACAGGTGTAATTTTTCTTTGACTTTTTAGTACCAATAAATAACAGTAATGAGGTTTTGAGTAGTATCTAACTCCTTTCATGCTTAGCCATGGAAAACACCAAGTCTTTATGACAACAGCAGTAGAACTAGAAAAGCACACTGTCTCCATTAACAAGACCTCAGGGATGCAGGCTGGTTCACTGCCTTTCTTGATGACCTTTTAAGCAGTTGTTCCACCATGACTGTCAAAGAATGAGGCATCTATATGTGTAAAGAGAGAGAATTTAGAACAGTTCAGGCTAGTCTAATGAAAAGCAATATTCAATTGGAAGCCAAGAAAAATACTAGCGTGCTACTGACACATTCAGTGGAGATGTATGGGATGTGTGCTTGTTTGCATAACAGAGATACATCTATTAAAGTAAAATAGCCCACATACCCAACAGTAGGGAAACAGTTCTACCAAAAAATATCTAAAAAGGTTTGAAAGCTATCTACTTTTTTAATACAAAAATTTGCTCTTTAGAGGCAAAAATCTTGTTCTTTACCCAGGTTTCATATTTATCTAAGTTTTCTGTGAGTTTAAAAATTTTGCTTATTCTATAAGGAATTTAACAATCTCCAGGTTACTTTACTCAGAAAAAAAAGGACTATTTTCACTGAAAGAGTAGTACTCCCTTCCTGTAAGACAAGAGGAAGTTTTCAGTCTCTTGCACTTTAATACATGCTCTCAATGAGGTTATTATGCTGCTATTGGCTCTGCAAAAGACTGAAACCTGGTTAAATATGAAATGGTTCACTTTAGCTTGTGTGGTGGATCTAGATTTCTGAAAGGCAATATGGTGGTATTTTACATTCCTGCTGTCTTCAGGAGCTCTGTGATTTAAAATCCTCTCAACATCTTGCAGTTTTACAGATGAAATAACTATATATTTATACAAGTGTTCTCAATACCAGAGAACAGAATGACCTTCAAGTATGAATAGAAGAAGCTGAATAAAATGGCAGATGAAGGTTTTGTAGATATATTTTTCTTTCCTCTTTCCCCTTGTATCTTCTCACCTTGCAGTCTGGTTAATGTCCATGTGAGCTGACAATAAACAAGTGACACATACCTGCTGCCATGCAGTCACCACGTGGCCAGCTGACTGCAGCTGGTGCCAGCTCTCACTGAAGGCAGAAGAAAGAATACTTTCAGCTTATTTCTTAAAGTATGGGGTTTCTGTCCTGTGAGGATTCAAGTACTTTAAGCAAAGTCCACAAAGTTCCAAAAGAATGTTTTACAAAGACACTGCAAATCTGAGTCATTAATACTCACAGAATAAAACCTGTGAAGCCTTATGCATGAAGGAGCTAGTGAAAAGGATTAGGGAGGAAGCACAGGTTGTTTTTCTTTCTCTCTCATTATCCTTCTTCTCAGATTTCCACTTTTAACTCCTGCAGGATTTTTTTAGGGTGCTGACAAGGCAGTGCTGGTGCAACTATATGAAATCTTTTTTCACTAATGCGGGAACCAAACATTATATTGGCTCTTTTTTTAATCAGATGTCAAGGGTATTTGGTTATGCTCCCAACTATTGGAATGAGGGGTTACTGTCTAGTATAATTACCACCTTCATCCATTCTGTTATTGCTGCCAGTTTCTACTGAGCTAAATCAATCCTGACAGCTGGCCAGATGCTTCTTGTGCCAGTCAGCAGGACTCTGGTCTCAAAAGAGCATCTGGTTATAAGGAAATTTTGCAGTCTTGTTTTCTAAAAATATCACCATAAACACTGAAGAAAAAGTATTTAGTAGCTTCAATAACACACTGTGTCTTTTAAATGTGGGAGTGAGCACTCGGCTTTTTCACTACAGATTCTATTTATATCACATTAATAGAGACTAGTAAAAAGGTTGGGTTTTTTGTGGATAAGCTAATATCATATCTTTATTGCAGTCTGTGCAGTCCACAGACTCAAAAGCAGCTGTCTAAAGTGTAAGCCAATAGCACAGAACACATTTATCCTAGTATTTGTTTCATGAGGTCAAAAGTTATTTTGATTTGGAAGGTCTTTGGGACATGGACTCTTCAGATGCCTTAGACTTTTTTTTCTGCTACCACACAATTAGCAAATTATAGGTTTGGGTTTTTTACTGATCAGAGCAGTTAGAAAAGTACAACACTTTCCATAGAAGACATCAGTGTTCCCATTCAGTTTCTTTAGACAAACATGGACTTATTTTCCTACAGCTTATTTTCACTTTGTTCACAAAACCGTTTTAAGGGAATAATGAAGAATAAATTATTTCCATATTGCCTTCACCACTTCTGCTTGACAAGCTAGAGTGCTTCTGTATTTCTTAACATAGAAAAAAAAGGCTAAGTACAGATAGGCTGTCTGGTTTTTCATTTAATCATTTTCTTTCTTCAATGGAAGCAGTTGGCATTATGATCTAAAAATATGTGTGTTCATCCGTTGAGTGAAGAAGAGGGGATAAAAGCTCCATGCAGGGCAAAGGCTATTTGCTCTTCCTAGTGTGCTGGTCCATATGTAAAAGAGTATGCTTTGGATGCCTCTGCATATGCTGAAACATACTCACATATGTTTATTGCAAAACTAGAAAGCAGGTACAGCTGGTGAAACCCTACTAAGCCCTCAAAGAGGCCTCCCACTGCCACTTGCATTCAATTGTTCTCACAGTACCACATACAATGGCTTGTTCTGCTTTCATTTTCTGTCATGGAAACAAGCTGATATTGTCTATATATAAGTTCCAGCATCTGAAGTCCACATGCTGGATGTAGTTTTTTTTCTTCTTTGCTGAGGATATTTCTAATGGGTAAAAAAGATGCAGCAAAGTCAGAGCATTTCTGGGGCAATTTGTTTATTGAATTAACATGAATCTTCTTTCAACAATGATGTTTATAAATTGCAGCCTCCTTCCAATGGAAGCCTCAGGTCTTCAGCTTTTCCCTCTTTTGGACTTATTTTGACAGTATAAAACATTCTTTAGAGTCATTATACTAAATTATACCTCCACGAAAGATGCTCCAGATGAAGAGTTCACATATATGGTGCACTTGAGCTAAAAGCAGTGGCAAGAAAAAAGGGGTGAAATGAGGAATTAAAACTCCTAGCTTCTCATGGCACTTCTCACCATCTCTGTCCTGAGTTATTTCAACTTACTTTTACCATATTCAAAAGGCAGCTAACATATGTTCCCATTTTTTTTTCCCCTTTAGTCACACGGCTTACATTGAGAACATATGTTAAGTGATTTTTTTTTTACTTTCTTTTATGCTGTAAATGCTGTCTGGTACTAACTTTTATATTACTATATAATGGATTCTCACAGTCATTGTTTTTTCCATTGTTAATGGAATGTCCTGATTTGAAAAATTTAAATATATCTTGCATTTACATGACTTCAGAAAAAAGGACACAGGAATTTAATATCCTGTTCACTTAACTGCATTTTTATTTCTCCATTTTCATTTTACAACTGAAAGCTGGGAAATTTTGCATCTGTTTACCAATGACCACACACTATTTAACATCATAATACCAGCCAAATTAATCTCTCTTAAGTGTAATGCTGTTACATATGTCACAACTGAGCAGCAGTTATTATTACCCTTAGTTTAAAGGTAATGAAATTAGCTCCTGGGGATAAATTCCTTTAAAGCATCAATTAGCATATATCTCTTTTCTTTGCCATTGCTAGTGCAATCCACTGTGACCAGTGAACAGAAATTCAGAAGACCTAAACATTGGCCCAAACTTTCTACCTATTGTGCTGGGAGACAGTAATTAAACTCTTGGCATTTCCTCTCCTTTTTGGCAAAGTGATTTGAACTTTTATCAAAAAAAAAAAAAAACAACCCATATGAAGTTAGCAGGAGATATTTCTGGTTAAACATTTTGCCCACAACCCTTGTTCTTGCTTGTTTCTTCAATGCCTCACCTCTGTGCTATCCTTTCTGTGGGTTTCCTGCCTAGGATTAATCCCAGGATTAATCTATTTACACATTTTAGATCAAGGCCAGGAGCATCCAGAGCAGCACCAGCTAATTGAAAAGCCTGGTATTGCTTCTATGGGGACCCAGTTATGAGGAAAAATATGAATTTTTTTATACCACTCAGAACTGGAGCTAGATCTACATGAATAGACTAAAAGGCAAATCAACACAGGGAAAAAAGAGCACCTGTGACTTGATCCTGCACTTGAGGAGGTTGGGAAGTATGGAAGCATTGCTAGGAATGCTATGCCAGTACCTGAGAAAGCAAAGTGTTTGGGAGGACAGCTTGTAATCTCGAAGAAATCCAAGGGATCCGGTGTAAGATGATGAACAGAAAGTTTCAGTACTGTTGTAACCAGCCGAGTGAGTATGACTGACACAGCTTTCCACATTCTTAACCATCTTCCAGCCTCTCCTCATGACCTCAACTAATCATAGCCATTTTGCACAGTGTGTTCACTGATGTGGCTGGGCTTTCTGCATGCATTTTTGGCTCTCTTTTCTGTCTGATTCTGGTGGAGCATCATGCTTTCTCCTTCTCTTGTTCAGGCATCTGGCCTGAGCCTGGAGGCAGGTTTTTCTGCTGCTGTCACAAATGTGTTGGACAGCAGCAGACAGGCCTGCTAATTTTCTTTCTGCTTGTGCCTTTGCCTGCTTTCTAGAAGTTCAGTAATGATCTCTGCTCCACATAGCATTGTCAACATGCATGAACAGAGCGTTGCTGAGGACTATAGTATCTGTTCCAGCTGTGCACTTTAAGCATGTGCATAAAACTTCCTGCCTGTGGATAAAACGTATATTTTGCATGAGAAAACTGTGTGAAGTTACTTATAGAAAGAACTAGAAAAATTATCTGAAAAATCACGAAAAACACCAGCAAACCTCAGGTTTCCCTTTTTGATGGGCATAAGGCTTTCCTGGATAGCATAAATTGAAATGTAATATGTTCTGTCTTGACAGAAGTCACTAAATCTAATACAAAGCTTAACTTTGCATCTTGGTGCTCATTCCCTTAAACGTGAGGCTCAGTTAGAAAATCAGATTATTTCAACTTGACTACCAGTTGAATGACAGGCAAAGATATAGAAATGTTGAAACAAGCAGGATTGCAAACTGTAAGTTTTATTTTAGTTTTTTCTAAAGGCCAATTCAAATTCTACTAAGTGCTTTGTGGGATATCATGATCTTTATTTGCATACCCTTGTTGTGAGTTACCACTCATAAGAGAATTTAAAATGACAGAACAATAAAGGTGTTTTTGTTGATAGATATTTAAAACAGCTGTCTATCCAATTTTCAAGTGAAATATTTCTGAAATGCATGATTTAATACAGAAAAGGGTTTTGTTTATATGTGTTGAATGATTTTTATATTCACTCTTTATATTATTTCATCAGCCTTTTGCTATATACACAGTTATTAATTAGCTCCTAATATTGATTTTAATTTTGCCTGAAAATGAAAGAAATCTTGCAAAAAATGTTGAAAATATAGTTAAAACATAGATGAATAGGCAGGAGCTAAATGAGTATAAAAAACTCTTAAAATAAATCAACTGTTTTCAGTCAGTTTATGTGCTTAATAAACTTATAAAATTTAACCATGTGGTATGTAGAATTAATTCATTACAGTCCTACTTAATTCTGTAGGTACCATTTTTCATTAGCATAAAATCTTTGGTTTTTTTAATCTCAGAATTAAATTCCACTTTAAAATGAATTAAGATTTGTTGGCCAACGAAGAAGCTATAAGAAAATAGAAGTGCATGACTCATAGTCTCACCTCTAATCTACACAAAATATTCCATTGAATTTAATTTTGATTAACTGCCACAGATAAGGAGGTTTGACTCTCTCACTTTTGGTAAGTGAAGGAAAGATAATGCCAGGCAGAGAGAGGAGCATCCAAATTCTTGGTATTGTACCTCTCTTCTCTGTCCTGCTGGTTTATGACTTGACTATCTCTCATCATTTTTTAATTGAAGACTCTTACAATGTGACTTCTGAGGAAGGTATTCCTTTGTAGAACTGAAATAAAAAATTCAACACTGAATCTATAGTCAGATTGCTGCCGTGACTTGCTAAGAACCATAATCTCCATAAATAGGAGGATCTAGAAGAGCACAGTGATATAAAGCTGCTCTTGTCAAATGATTAACACAGAGAAATAGGCACCTCTAAAAAGTGGTTCACTTGTGTGTGGCAACCATGGGTCTACCAACAGCAGAGTAAGAACAGGAGCACATCTGACATGAGGTTGATCCAGACTCTTCACCACTCCTGCAGCCACCTGTGGGAATCTAGGACACAGGAATATCTCCTGTGCCTCTCCTGAGATGTCTTATTCCTCAGGAGAACACAGTTTTCAACTTTGGCCATGGAAAAAGCTTCCAGGACTTTGTGAGAAGTTGAGTTTTTGTTAATGTATATAGTAGATGATATTGTAGTTTATCACAGGGTTAAAAAGTAGATTTTGGGTTTTAGTATGAAAGGTAGATGAAAGACAAGATGGAGGATTTTGGGTGTTAACTTAGTCTTCTTCTTCTTCATCTACTCCATTTTCTGCAGTTTTGTTGGCACAGTGATTGGTTAGACAAAGTCGCAATGCAGATGTTACATGACTGAAGAATAATTAGGAATTGGTAGAAAAATAAAAACATTCTATGTGTTAGGTACATTGTAAAACTTAATTGGATAAGCTATCTGTATAAGAACCCTTGAAATCGTCCATCCTTTCTGGCACATGTCACTGAAGGGTGACATGTGTGAGCCTGTTGTTATCTAAAGGATCTGAATTGTGATAAAGAAATAATAAACAACTGAAGACTGAAGCCAGCGCGTCCCACTTGTCTCATTCCTGGTTCCTGATCCTGGCACAGACTTTTTCACAGGGGATTCCCAGAAAGGGGATCCCTCTGGCTGGCAAAGTCTCCCACAGCCACCCATCTATGGAGGTGGTGACAAGGCTTCAGCTTCTCTGATGGAGACAGAAGTCACAAACCTCTCCTAATGCCAGACTGATGCAGTGACATCACTGATTCCTCTTCGCTGAAGAGAAAGCTGGATGCTTGAGTTTCCCAGAGGGATGCTGCAACCACTAGCTGGTCGGCAGCTAGCTGTGCACAGTAAAGTATTTAAAAGGTGTGGAGGCAAAAAGGGACAATAAGAGCAGTGGTCAGACAGTATTTACTCTGCAGCTTTTATAGGTCAAGCTGTGTGTCTCCCTATGATACTATATCTATTCTGGACCAGAGCTTTTTTCTATTCCTGCTCCTTTTTTGTGAGGTATGTAAGGAAAAATAGCATGAGCACAGCTCATTAAAACAAATTCAAAAGCAGGAATGCTTTGAATTTTATGTCTATTTTAACAAATGCTTTCAGATGTGTTTCTGTCAATTACCTCTTTCATATAAATCAAGCAAGAATTGCATTTCCAATTCATATTCGGATATGTTAACACATCAGATCTCATTATGATTCATCTCATCAGAGAACAGAAATATTCCATGAGAACCTACACAAAATAGGTTGATCAGAAGTTCAGAAACTTGCTGAAACTCACACAAATGATAGAAAGAATCATATTCTAATTTTTTTGTGTGTAAAGATTTCTGATAATTTATTCTGATCATTATTAACTATATCTTTAAAAAGTTGCTAATTATTCATATAGCAAAATGATGACACTTACTGAGTATGTTTTGTGAGTTACTCATCTGTGCTAACTTAATACACCAGTTGAGTAAAGTCATATGTTCACAGAGTGTTAAAACAAGAATTTTATTGTTAGGAAAAAGAAACTTAGCAAACCATACATTTTTAATACAATATCTTGCTATTTTTTTTCTGTAAGTACATTTTGCTTTCAAGAACCAAATTTTACAACTTTCCAGAGACTGTTGATTTTTGTATGATTCATTTCATCTAACTTTAGATGCCTAGATTGCCTAAGTTTCTACAGCTAACAGAAAGGGCAGTTTGAAAGCATCCAGGGTATTTAACCTATCTTATCGATACTTCTCAAGATGACCTGGATTGCCTCGTGCTTTTCTTTGCACCTCAGTTAAATTTGATTTTTAGGTGCAGTTTAAGTGCATTCCTGTGAAATTAATGGAAGACCTTCCCCCCACCCTGTTCAGCAGAAAAGCTTAATGTGGTCTCAGTTCTTTGAGGTTGCAAGACTAGGATAAGTAATATCCCAGGTGTGTTTGACTCTGATTCTCTTTTCCTAAACCCACAATAGATAAGATAAACTTATTTTCCTTGCACACTCTTCTAGGGGAGTTCATCTATATTCAAATGTAAGTTCAGTTTTCATACTGCTCCAATAAATAAAGCTCCTCTAGCATGGCTTTCATAAAGCTTATAGAGAAGCTGGGTCATTCAGGAGTGCCACGTGGGAGGACAAATGTATATTCCAAAGGCTACATATATTCATCCCTAAATGATAGGAGAGAAATAACTTCAGCAAATTATGTGAGAGAAAAAAACCAGTCTTTCACTTCGTAATGTAGACTTGATCTAAAGCCTTATGATGCTATATTGAATCTTTTAATATGAGTTTAATGACAATCCAGACATAATTGAAGAAAACTCATTGAACTGGAACTCAGCTTCTATTTTCCTGCACAGCAAGAGCTTACAAAGAAGATGAAAGGCCTCAAGTAGAAATTTATCTTAACTAAAAGCATTGTTTTCCCTTACTAGTGTTTAGTCTTCATTTTATTTGTCTATTTGTTATAGACTTTTGTATTATAATTGAAAAACTAATGAATATTAAGAAATAAATTTAAGTGATTGACTCATTTTCTCATGGAAAAGGAATGGAGCGTTTCTTTAAGGATCTCTGTTTGTCTTTGAAAACTGAGTGCTGTAACTACTGAGCTTCTTACAGTTTTTGAATTAACCCTGATCTTTGAATTGTTACAAGTCAGCCTCCAAGCAATTGGAACCCTTGCTAAGTTGATACAATATCTATTTACTGAAGGTGCAATTAAGAGACAACATTAGAGAGTACGAAATCAAATTTCCTGTTTTTCAAAAGTTTAATATATTTCAATACCACAAGAGTAAGTGGCAAACTTTAATACCAGAGCGTGTTTTCCAATGGTTCTGCTGCTGCACACCAACTGTAGACAGATTTATGTTCCAATTTGATATAGTGACAGAGGTTGATTTTTTATAGACATAATTAAAGAAAGTGTTCACTAAGGTTTGTAAATTCATAGACACTTCACAATATATAAATTTATTTTGTCAACAGTAGCTAACTCAAATTATCCAACAATATTTTATAGAACAGGGTCTCTTGACCCTCACCAGACTTTGATTTTATGAAAAGTGGAGCAATGGCTGTCATGAGGTTTTACAAGGTAGTCATTATTCTTTGTAACAGTAAATCATCTTTCTGGATATGATTTTTCCATTGTTCTGTTTTCAAGTGAAGCAGTGACTTGTGTAGATATCTATATCCATTGCTGGTAAAAGGAATAAAATAATACTGCATTATTCTAGGTTTATGCAGACATATCCTTGGTGCTGTAAATGAAGTTATATCAGTATAAATCTAGTTTACCACCATCAGGAATTAAGTTTGCATTTTAAATTTAGATCTTATGGGATAGTAATCATAGTTGAAAATGCCTTCTCTCCTATTAATGGTAAGATTCTGTGTATATGTATTGAACTGATCATAGTTCTATCTAACAATATTTAACAGTCTATGAATACTAAAATTCTGATTATCTGCTTGTTTTAAATTTTAATATTTCACATCACTAGACTTATATTATATACTCATTATATTGGGATAGTAATTGTTCGTGCTGAGAAGTATATGAAAAGATTAATGGGTTGTGACTCAGTACCTGCTGAGGCTTCAAGCAAAATAATTTATGCATTCTTAAAGCATTTAACTTTGAAATTTACTCCCCAGCAAAAACTATTATCTAAGGTGAAAGCATTCATTGACTTGTGATGGTAATAATGCTATCTGGATGTACGGACAATAATATGCATATTATTGGTACTGAGGATAAGATAAAGGCAGCAAAAAATCAAAGGATGTTGAGGCTAACCGTAAAGGTCAATGGGAAAGAGACAGTCTTGTACAAATACATCAGTGGTGAAAGAATTACGGAGGAGAAAGTAGATCTATTTAAAGAATAAAGTAGTGCAGCAATTAAATAAATGGTAAAAATTGCTGCCATGTTATTTTTATTTGAAAATTTTCTTCACAAAAGAAGTAATATGAGTAATTAGCAAGGAAAAATTGCCTTTGAAGGTAAAGTTGAACCTGTGCAAATCAGTCAGCTGAGATGCTGTGCTGCCCAGGATGTTAATATTTCTGTCTAAGAGGTGGAAGAGATTTTCAAAGCTGTGAAGGACAAATGGTGTCCTACTCTCTGCAAGTCAGTGACAGTCAAGAGCCTCGTGACTGCATGTTTTGCTATGGTCACTAAATGTGACATCGTTTGTCTTCTAAACCTAGAGAAGAAGAGGTCCAGGAAGATCTTATCACAGTTTCAAGTACTAAAAGGGCAGCTACAAAAATTACAGAGACTCTGTCTTCACAAGAAGCCTTAGGGAGTAGACAAGGAGCATGGGTACAAGTTGCATTAAGAGAGGTTTCATCTTGATATAATATGGAAATTATTTACACTGACAAAAATCAATCATTGGAGCAACTTCCTTAGGTATGTGGTGAAGTCCTCATCACTGGAGATTTTCAAGACATGACTAGAGAGGATGCTAAATAATCCCAACTAAGCCCCCTTTTCCATGCAAGGTTGGACCAGATGGTCTTCCAAGGTCTCTTCAGAGAGAGGGCTATTCTGTGGTTTTATGATTTTATTTCTGAGGAATCATGGACAGTGAGGAACAGTAGCAAAAAACTAAAGGCACAAGTAGGTAGTCTCCTTTTTGTTTTTAAAAATCGAAAGAAGTGAACAGTATGGACACATGAGTCACATACATGTGACTTCCATTTTCTGCAGTACTGGAACCAATGCTTTAGGGCAAGAACCACAAATATCTTGAAGACAGTAAGGTTCTGGTAAGCAAGCAGCATGGAATTTTAGAGTCATTTTGTTTTTCAGACTACATTCATTTCCTATACAGAATTTGTGGGTAAAGCCTTCTTACTTTATAAAATTATGGTGATCAGCAAAGTCCATAGCTGAAAAGAAATATTTCTGTCACACAGGAGGGAACAGTTGTGACGTGTGAAATAAGTCTTCTTTCATGTATGCCATACTATTTTAAAGAGCTTGTTTTCAAGTATCTGTCAGTAAATTAGTTTTTGTCATTTGAAAATGTGCTTCCAACATCTTACCACTGACTTCAGTGCTGGCAGTGGGTACCCACGTCTTGGTCTCAAGAGAATGTTTACCTGTCTCTGCTATGCCTTGTGGTAGCCATATGCATGCACTACATTTACAGCCCTGCTCTGGATATGAGTCTGGCTGGGAATATCTCTGAGGGTAGAAGAAGAATTGTTACATAAATCAACTCCAAGCACACCCAAAGGCTTCATTCTGAATCGATCCAGAAACTAACACAACCCTCTGGATACATTAATGATGTATTGTCTTCTTATTCTCAGGCTTTTCACAACTGCACCACCAAAAGGGTTGCCCCAGTAGTCAGAGTCTGCAGCCAAATGATTCTGCTGAGAGCAAGACAGTAGCCTGTTCTGAAAAACAGGATCTCATTCCACAACAATTCACTTTCCTGCAGCTCTTTGGAGTGTGAGCTTTCAGAAAGAATGTATAAAAAGATTTAGAAAGATACAAAGGATTCTGAGGGAGAAAATATTTAAGTTGTTTTGACTACTTAACTTAGGAGAAGGAAAAAAAAAAAAACTGGATAGACATACGTATTACACAGAAGTTACATTTTGGGAGATATGGCATTCTTTGGTGTTTGCCCCTTTCCCATGGTGGTAAAACAATAGCTGGTAAGGAGCAATCTAACTGGGGCAAGGGGAGTGTAACGCGGGCATTCTATGACATGCATCTCTTCCATTTCTGCTTTTTGAGTGGTGCTTTCAGGAAACCTGGGAGTATGTCATGTACGAGGCACGCACAGTTGGCCTGACACATTGGGATTCACTTGAGCGACTGCCTGTGAACTGCATAGATGGCCAGAACACATACAGTATGCTTTACGTGTTCCTGATGCATTGCACTGATTGCATATGCTCAGCAGTCTGTTATTCAAAACGTTTAAACACTTGGCCACTGATCAAAGTTGTAGCTACTGCTCAGACCAGGTCACTTATGTTCAGTAATCCTGGAGAAGTTCTTGTCTCACTGGTCCTAAAGGAAGGGTTAAGGCTGCTTTTCACTCACAGGTAGCATGTGTGGTTATGAGCAATAAGTACCCGTGGGATCCACTACTTCAGGTTATAAAGGGGTGGAGGGGAGGCCGAGTGTGTTTGAAAAATCAGAACAGATTTGCATGTGAACCATTGTTGGATGGACTCACACAATCACAGAAACATAGAATGGGTCAGGTTGAAAGTGACCACATTGGGTCAAATGATCCAACCTCCCTGCTCAAGCAGAGTCATCCTAGAGCACATGGCACAGGATTGCATCCAAACAGTATTTGAGTATCTCCACCGAGGGAAACTCCACAACCTCTCTGGACAGTCTGTTCCAGTGCGTGGTCACTCACACAGTAAAGAAGTTTTTCCTTATATTCAGGTGGAACTTCTGTTGCATCAGTGTCTGCCTGTTGCCTCTTGTCATATTGCTTTGTGTCACCGAGAAGGGCCTGGCTCCATCCTCCTCACACCCCGGTTTAGATATTTAGGGAAATGACCTCTCTGAGTTGCCTCTTCGCAAGGCTAAACAGGCCCAGCTCCTTCAGCCTCTCTGTGTAAGAGCTATTCTCCTGACCCTTGACCAACTTATTAGTTATCTGCTGGACCTGCTCCACGAACTGCACATTTCACTCATGCTGTGGAGCCCAGAACTCTTTTCATTTTATTTTATGTACTAGACACTGGCATTACTATATCTGTATCTCCACAGGAAAATGCAAGAGGACACTCAAAGTAACATTCTAAATATTGGTGCCTCTCTCAGCAGCCACAAGAGTGGTCTAAGACAACTTTAGACCACAAGCATAATTCCCTCAGCTAAGTATTGAAAGTAATGAGGGTGAATCTCATAAGATATGAAAAAAAGAAATCCTTTGTAGTTAAAGTAGAAAATGTTTAATTTTAAAAAAAGAAATATGGAAAAAACAAAGGGTCCGTTATTGTCTGTGTATAGGAATAAACAGAGAATATTCCATGTGCAAGCACATGGATGCCTTTTTATGATGCTCCGAAGCTCTCAGAAATGGTTGGGCATGACTTACTGAGGTGAATCAATGCTACCCTGAAGAACTTCAGGGGTTAATGTAGTGTAAAATAATGAATGCTATTCATCAGCATCATTCATTGGTTCTCATTTATTTATAGCAAATAGACAGTGAGGATTAAAGTACCTAACACTTGCAATTGAACTCAAGTCCTTTTCAAAATCCCTGTGAGAAATGCACCACTGTACCTTTTATCTAGTGTGATATAATCTTTTATTATATCTGTGCTCCACTTCAGAGTTCTTTATTAGCTTCCTGTAAAACTATTTATTGTTCAGAATTACTTCAGGTTCCTTTCTGAATAAAAGTATCCTGGATCTAGTGAAAAGAGGAAAAAAAACCTCATAGAAGATTGTCATGTGTGTAAGGCACTTTAAAGAAAGATAGTGAGGCAACAAACACATCAAACATATTGTCATGAATATCATTCAAATCAAGTATTTAAATATTCCTAAATTAACACAGACTACAACTCCTAAAACTAGGAAATTAAGGTAAATAATATTTCAAAATCACTTTTATTACCTGTGATTGTCCCCACTTTGAGTTCATCAGCATTTTAATAATAAACTTGTATTTCAATAATTGTTTTTTCCCTTCTTAATTCTAAAGAACACTGTTGATTTTGAAGACTGGTGATTAAAGGAATTATGACTTGTCATAAGGGCTAATTCTTCAACTGTTGCTGTAATTACAAGAACGAAGGCTTGGCCTTCACAATTTTCATAAAGGTCAGACTAATTCTTGGCCTGAGAGCGCTGCTTTACTGGATACCTTCATTTATGTTTTTTGAAACAGGCATTGTTTGAAAAGTCACTGTTTGTCTCTCTTTCTCTGACATATTATGCAAAATGCTTGCAAAGCATGAATTAAAGAACAGCTTCAAAAAATCTAAGGATACAGTAAAAGTGGAGTTTTATTCTGCCTTGTTCTGAGGAAGATTTTGCCTCTCCTAGCACTGGTTTGAAATGTGGCCAACAGTCCTAACAAGTTATGGGATTCCCATCCTCTGTCCTAGACATCATATTTAGTACTTTACAGTTATCCATCTGTATTTTAAGAAACAAAACAATTTTGGATTTTGATCATCTTCTTTTGCTGAATCACTTATCCTAGGCTAGCTTGATCAGATACATTTTTTATCAGTTTTCTCCTTTGAATCAACTCCCTGGATGGGAATGTTCCAGGGCTGAATTTTCATGGGGTTGCCAGCAATTCTGGCTTTTGCCCACATATAGAGGAACAATAAAATTACCTACATCTTTGCTTTCTTTGTATGATGACAATTATAATTTGAAATCTAAGACTATTCATCGTATCTGGGATTCAATCCTGCAGGGGGCTGTGCATGTCTTAAAAACTGATTTTTCCTTCAATGTCTATTGGCTGTGGTTCTTAGGGTGTTTGACATCTGATAGGAAACACTTAGCTTTATACAGAAGAGGAAAGAAGGCTGCATATGATAATATCCCATAGGACAGTTCTTAATTGCCATCTACACTTTTATGTCTTTACTGAATATATATATAAATCCCTTTGCATAGGTAAATCTATTAGAAGGTGACCTGCTAGGTTTTTAATTAAAAAAACCTAAGTTCTGCAGTCCCCCACTGTCCCCTTTTTATGATCTTCAGGTTAGGGAAAATAATGCTTCAGGGATTCATAATATCACAATTACCTTTTAAATGCAAAATTAACACCTGAATTGTCCGAAAACCAAAGAGTTCCTTATAACAGATTAATGAGTGACTACACAAATGGCTCAATTTAAGACCAGCACAAGCAAAAAGGACATAAAATCATATCTTTATATATTTAAATACCAAAGTTGTCAATTTATCTATCTATACAGCAGTATATTTTGATATGAACACTTGGAACGTCTGCAATGAAAAAATTCACTAAATCTGAATCCTTTTGTGAGGTCTTGCTCAAAATCTCAGAAAACAAACAGTGGAAAAATGGATTTATTGACATCATTAAACTTCTTTTTTGATCTGTCTTTACAATATATTTTTATTCTTTACATGCTGTTCTGTGCTGTAAATATTGTTTATGTATTTATTAGTCTTTAAAAAATAAAACAGAGCTTTTGGAACATAGAATGGAAAACAGATTTTTTTTTCAGCTGGGATGTAGAGGCCAATCTGCACTTATTTATTATATCCCTAGATTTATGCATATGGCGTTTATTTTTGTACAGTCTTTCAGCTGAAGTGAAAGGCTTAAAAATAGTCTCATTCAAATCTTCATCCTACCAAAGAGTAGGATACTTGAACCTGCTTAAGAGAAGAAATACCTGGAGCACAGGTTTTGCCACTTGTAGACTAGCTCTAAACATGACTATTCTTTGTTTCTTATCCTCCTGGGACACATTGATCATGCCTCTCTAATACCTGATAAATCATCTTACAGATCTGTCTTCAATGACCTGAATTAGTCAGGCCACTTGAACACAGGTATTGTGGAGAGTGACTGCCTGCATTGAAGCAGATGCTGAAAACTGGTTTGAAATGCTTTTGCTTACTTGTCATATAGACAACAAGCATTTCTCATAGCTCAGATAGCTACCAGTAGAAAAGGGAACACTTCGGTATTTATAGTACCCTAGTCTTTATTTTCCTTATGGCTCCCAGTATTTTGGCTCTTTGCCAGTGAAACATTAAAATCTCTTCCTCTGACTTTTTTTTTTCTCCAAGTATATTGCATGAAACCAGCCAAATAAGACAGAGTTTCAAGATACCAGAATTTGGGTGGAATCTTCCATTTTATTTGGCAAATAAATTGTGCTAGTGGAAGCTGGGGTGGCAGAGAGCTGCTGGCTCTGTGTGCGCATATGTTTTATGAGAGAGGAAAGGGAGGTGGCTAAGTAGCAGGACCCTGGCTTGCTTCCATGGTAAAGCAGGAGGTAAATCTGGTACTGTCTAATTGATTTGCTCAAGGTGTTTGCTGGAAACAGCTGCTGTCTTACCTATATATTGCATAATGTGAACCTTGTATATTTGTCAGAAAGATTATTCTGGGTTTTCGCAGTGCAGCATGGGTTCTTTCTGAAAAAAACTGTCCTAGGTCACCAAAGCAGATGGTGTCACCAAACTTTTGATTGTGGGCTCTCATGGACTTTGTTTTGCGTTAAGTAATAAATATTATTCCAAAACAGATGTTTGAATAAGGGTGGCAAAAAAGAAAAATCCACATTAAAGTGTTGTAAGTGTGTAAGTAAAATCCTTTTTGTCGCAAAAGTGATCAGATAAAAAATCAGGAGTAATATAGGTATAATACAACTCTCTTTATGGATCCAAAGTATTGGAGACCAAATTCAATAAATGTTCTCATTCTCCCTCTTGCTTTCTTAATATTTTTCAAAGAATTCACCCTAAACACACAAGATGAGGAGATCTGTTTTGAAGGTTGGGCAGATTAGCCAGGAGTTGGATATGTATTAGTAAGTTTCTGTGCTGGAAATTCCCTAGTTGTGAATATCTCTAATGGAAGCAGTGATTGCTGAAAAAAAAGAAAATGGTATTTCAAGAAGAACCATGACTTGGTTAAGGATTTGAAAGAAACAAAGGCAGAACAAAGAAAGAAAATGGGTTTATGTGTCTAGCTTTTCCAGATGCAAATTAAAAATGCATATAAAATACAAATAACTGTATTACATGTATATATACACATATGATACAGTTATATTATTATATTATATTTTCTAGAACTGAAGTGAAAGTATGGTTCTAGAAAAGTTTAAGATTATTTAAAGTGGTGCTGCTGCAAATGCTTCTTCTCTCCTGTACTTGTTCTTGCATTTCTGACCCTTTGCAGTCTCTGACACTCTTTTGTCCTTAGTTGTGGTTATTTCAGAGAACTAAACTAGAAGAAAGCCAATCTCTGGGTGGCAAAAGAACACACTGTGAAAGGCCAGAATAATTAGCAAAGTGTTGGGAAGGAGGAAGATCATCTTGGAATAATCTAATGAATTAAATTATGGTTTAGTTTTATGAAAACACCTAGGATTAATTACTGACACATATTGTCTTTAGGAAGCCTTGTTTTCCAGGATACAATAAACTTTAAAAAGTTGAAATATAAACATGATGTGAAGAAAAATCCTATATGGTTGTGAAAAAATAACTATGCTTTTTCACCATTTTTAATAACTTTTATTAATAGAAAAGATGATGAATATTAAGCAAGATTTAGATATTTCCCACGACTAGAAAACTGGTGGAGGAATTGAAAGTAGAAAGAATCATTCCGTTCTAAAACTGCATGAACTATAATTTTTATATTATTAATAAAGACTTTTTAAAAATAAAATACTGTGGAAAAAAACCCCACACCCTACACTACAGAGGTCATTGCATTGGTTATTAATTATTACAACTTTTATTAATTGCTTTAATTTAGAGATTTGTTTAATTAAAATCAGTCTTTCCAGTTCTGTGCATTAACATATTTATATTATGTGAACAGCTTGCACCCATTTCTTTTTAGAAGAAATGTAATACAGCATTGAGTATTTGAAGCATTCAGTGAAAACTAGTCATGGAGTTGAATTAAGTTACTCTGGATATATACTGATACAATGGATTGCCAATGAACACAAAGAGCTTGGAATTCAGCCACTAAAATCCATCTGCAGAGCATTAATTTAGTTCCTAAAGGGGAAACCTGGGAAGTCCTACCAAGAGGGAGTCAGATCATTCTGTGTGAATGAGGGCAACTGAGAAATGATTGATTGTGCTGTCCTTGAAAGGAAGGACTTACAGCTGTATTATACATCTTCGAGATGGCAAGAATTAAAAGTTTTTCTTGTGAATAAAATTTGAATATTTCTTTAGTTGCAGTTGCATGCCGGGAACCATTGATAAACTCAGGTAATTTAGATGCTTGTAAGCAAAAGACTTGCCATTTCTGTCTGTTCTTTTTCTGCCCCTATTCCTTTGGTTATCTAAGTACCTTCAGGGCTGCTCCTCTTCTGACTTTTCCCAGCTGCTGTGGTTAAGGCACCTTGAAGGGTACCTCAGGCAGGGGTTCAATGCCAGCTATGTGGTAGATTCCCAGCAGGAGTTATTTAGGATGGTGACGTGCATATTAGAAAGTAGAGCTTGTTCAGAACCCTGATTAATTTCTCTTAAGACTACAAAAATTGGCGTGTATAAAGCCATTAACTTAAGAAGTCAATAATTTCACTTTATTGGAATCTCTAGGCACCATTTGTTTTATTCCATGTACATTCACTTGCTTATTGTTTGCATGGCAAGGAAAAGTATTTTTTAGTTTTAGCTCTTTCCTTTGGTCTCTAAGATTTAGTGTTTCATCTAGGCTCCATCAACAGCCCCAGAAAATGATCCAGTAAAAAAACAAAGTAAATCATATGCTGAGTAAATATTTTGTTCAATAGACTTCAGGCAGGTCTGTCAAGAAAACATGCTAAACTCCTCTGACACGGAGTTTTAGCTACCCAAAAATCTCATCAGCAGAAGAGCAGTTACAACATCTCATCAAATATGTTCTGATAGAAACAAATTCAGATTTGCAGTTGAATATTCCACCTTGCTGCTACTGGAAGTATGAACCATTATTCATCAGGACTGATGCAGAGAAAAGTGAATAGATTCTGTATGTTGGAATGTTCACAGATTTTCGACATTATCATATGCATTTTGAGAGTGACTAGGTTTTATTAACAATAAATTATCTTGAGCTGTTATTAAATAGTTCTCTTGGGCACAACACTGATAATGCCATATGTTACTTTTTTGTGTTTCTTATTCTCAGGTTTTTTAATTAACGGTGCAGGGGTGAAAGGAGTGAAATCTCATTAATTTAATTAATGGATTGAAAGGCCACATGACCATGAATTAACGTGAATTACTCTATGGAGACAACATTATTTTTTAGAGGAAAGAAACATTGCATTGACCTCTAGTCACCTAAGTAAAATGAGCAGAGATAATCAACAACCTGGACTCACTCATAAAGAGATCAGGAAATTAAAAAGGACTTTAAAATAATACTTAAATGTGAATTTCTTTTAAACTTGTTACTTCAGTGTACTGAAGTTTGAAAAAATCTGCTAATTCATGTTGGTTATCATTTATTACTCACTGAGGTACTTGCAAAGGAGAAAAAATTGGTTTTTATTTGGGCTAAGAGAACAGAATTCAAGATGTATGTGTGAATTTTTATTTTACTTTTTTTGCCAGTGAAATGGGACACTTGATGAGAATTTTTTTCTGTACTTTAAGTTTCTAATCTGAAAAATTAGGATGTTCCCTCATAAGCATGTTTTTAAAGCAAATACTAATGAAGAATGTGATATATGGAAAAATGAGCCTTATTTAGCATGCTAAGGAATTTTAGAGGAAATAGTTTAATTTTTAAGGTATGCACTTGAAGGATATTCAGAAACTCCAAGACTCTTCTTTCTAGTGCAGTAGTTGATACCAGCATTTGATCAACAAAACAAGAGCTAGTTTTATTTAGGTTTTTCTTGTAAGATTTAGAGATTTTGTCAAAATGTGTCTGCAGAAAAAAATTGTAACATGAATATACATTAAGCAGTAAAGTGAATATTTAGAATACTCAATTAAAAAGAAGATGTTTCTATAGCTAATCAGCAATAAGTTATAATGATATTTAAGATGTAAAGGGTTCTGAAGGACAAGTTATACATTTGTCTTGTCTTTGCTTGATTTCTTAAATAAATAGTTCTAACGGATTTAAAATGTTTTGGTTTTTATGTGTGACATTTGTCATGGATTTTTAAAGGGGTGAATGAATACACTGTTATCTAAATATTTGGACATCAGAGCTTTTAATGCATCTGGTCCCTTATTCCAACATGATAACATATCTTCAGTAATACAAATGAAACAGACATGAGATTTATATAGATGTAATAAAAATGCCTTGGTCTTGTCTCAGAAACGAAGGGAAGTCATATATCTAATAACAAAAGAATACAAAAGAATAATTCTTCTCAGTTTGCCTTATGACTTGAAGTACCTCCAATCTTTGAATGAACTTTTATCAGAATGCTTATGGTCTTGATGCAAGTATGTGTTGGAGATTTTTTATTTACAAATTCTGCCGGAGTCACCAGCAGACCACTTACAGATGTATGCAACTGAAGTGAAATCTGCATCTGAAAACCACTCAGAAATGTATTTATGAAAGAATACGCTTGCTCTGCTACTGGTAGTGCTTTATGTGCAAAGAACTATTGCATCAGTCCCGTAACATTTTCTGTGTCTTTGGACTTTTTTTTTCTAAGTACTGTTCAAGGTACGGTATTTTGCCCATAAAACCTTTTGACTCCTAAGTATCTTAAAGACCTGCTCTGTCTTTTTCACTTTATATCAGTAGTTGAGATCAACTGAGACTTTTAAAGTGACAGCCTTTATATTTAGTTTAAATGTCATGGGCGGGTAACATATTCTCCTTAGATTTCTACAATTCACTTCTCCTGTTGTTACATCAGAATTAATTTTAGGCAGACTTTATTCACAAGCTGTATTCAGATAGAGCAGGTTGCTTAGGAAGACTTCTAATCGACTGGGGAATTCTTTTCTGTCATTTGCCATTCTCGTTTTCAATCTATATTGTTATGAGACATGCCTTCAAGAAGTCTTGCTGTATTTGTGCCTATGTCTTTTCTTTCCCTTCCATTGGGAAAAAGAGCAGCTATACTGGGAAGCTGCCAGGACAGCAAGAATAGCTTCCTGAGTGGCTACACAGAGCATATTTTGAGACCTCTGCTGAATGGAAAAAAAAAGCAGTAAAAAGCATTCTGTAATTTTAAATGTATAGAATAACTCAAAATATTCTCTGCAGTAGGCACAGAGAATGCCTCACAAAAATGAACCCATAGCTTCTATTTTGATCAGACTTTCTTATCTGCAATACATTTTCGCCTCTCTTACACCTTCCATTAGGCTCTGGAATATATGAAGCTCACCAGCATGTGAAATACTCTTCATGATACCCACTGAGCTATTTTAGCTACACTGTTTAGCTTTCAGCTGAAATACAGGAAACAGGCAGGTTACAAAGGAGAAATTCTCGATGCAGCCCATCTCTCACCACTGCCTGCAGTGTATATCAAGTTGACAGTCCAAATCCTATTAAAGTAAATGAGGATGATGTGATCAAAACCTCTCTGATGTAAAAGTTTATCTCTCACTGAATTTCTGACCTGCAGTTTAGGAGGGGCATGACTATCTGATTTGTGAGTAGTCATTTAAACAAGGAGCAACTATCTTTCCTGTCCACTTGTGTAAGTCAACCGTGTTTCACTTGATGTGATTTAACATCATGGAGCCCAACATGAACTCCGGTCAAATTTGCTAATGTTAGTTCACCCCAAGTAATTTCTACCCTGCACTTAGGAGACTTCAACAGTTACACAGGAACAAAGTTGAGCTGGGCCAAAACTGAAGTTTATAAATCTGTCTGAAGTTCTAGCCAGTCATTGGAAATACATAATATTAGAGAGTGCTCAAGAAATTTAACACCTATTTTGGCTGGTTAATGTTTTAGTTATTTCTTTTACTTTTGATACAATTCTTTTTATCCCTTCATTTTAACTTGTTATCCACATTTTAAACAGTTTCCCATGGATTCAAAAAGGTAAAAAAAGTAGAATTTCTTCAAAATTCCTTGCAAGTTTACCTGGGTCTTTCTTTTTAAGTATCTTCTGCACTCCAATAATCAGTTTTCTTTTCTATTTTTCCATTGGTTCTAGTATAACTTGTTAGGAAGCATAAGATGGGCAACATATTATCAACATTATGATAATTTCTCTTGTGCTGGTGATCTAAAATTATGGAAACTAAAATCAGGAAGGTTTAAGGACTGTGTAAAAAATAAGTTTATATATCTGTATCTGTGTATACATACATATGTGTATATGCTCTCAAAAGAATCCAGAAAATACATTTTCTAATGTATCAGGAAAAAAAATATATATATACTATATTAAAAGTACATTTTAATATTGTATTTTTAAATTATGTATCATACACATCATATAAAATGCAGCTGATAAGAGATACAGTTATATTGCCTAATGACTACATTTTCAATCACAAATCTATTCACCAGTGGAAAAAAATTGATTGGTTGTTTATACCCAGCACAACACAAAGTTATAGATTTTTATATTATAGGGCAGATAGTACTGAAACTGTGCCACAATAATGCATGTGAACTTCAAACACAGTTACAGGAATATCTGCCTGTATTTCTCATCTGAAAAACAATAGGTTTACTGGAAAGTTATAACACAATCATGGTACTCTAGTGGTTAAAAGGCTTTTTCTGATTTCCTCTTTGAATCTATCTTATGTTCTTCAACTAAAGTAAATCTTCTTTGAAGTTTTTGCTTCTTCTGAATTCCAAAACATCTATAGACAGCAAATATAGCTCATGGGGCTAAAATATTAAATAAACTAAATTATTTTAGTTCTCATCCAGTCATCCAGTCTTCTGGATCATCTAAATTGTCTTTCTTTGTAGCTATACCAACCTAAAGATATATTTGTCTACACCACAAGTAGACAGTACTGCAAAGTGCATATAAGCACTACCTACAGCACTAAGCTTTTCACTTGATGTAATAACATTTCATTCTGCAGCCGATAGAGAAATAATCCAAATAAGTTCTAAATCACACAAAATACCTTTCTCTACTGTGACAAGAGAGAGAATACTAAAGCAAATAAAGTCATAAATTAAGCATGTTGTGATCTTTATAAATACACGAAATACAGATGAGTACTTTGTGTGCTGAAACTGACTGTCTCAGGCCTAACCCGACAAGGTTTCTCAAAACAGAGGTTTTAGCACAAAAAGCATCTTGCTTCTCTGTTAGGATACAAATAGCATCTTCTACACCAAAAAATGGCAGAAAATGCATTGTCCATCTTTCAAGGTTAATTTTACTGTTTCCCACCCAGCCTTAGTTGGTTTGATCAAAAAAAAAAAAAAAAAAAAGAGATTCATGCAACATTTTAAATATATTCTTACTCTAAACAGTAAGGTTGGAGGAAAGTAAGGACTTCCTCAAAATTAAGGAAAAGGAAACATTATTGAATAATGTGAAATCTAACCTAACCTCTTCCTATGCCAGCATTTATGTTTATTTTTCCTTTAGAAAAGAAAGTGTTGAAAGAAACTGGTTCTATATAAAGCTTAGTGCAAGAAGTTATGATTCCCAAGATAACGTAATTTCATTTATTATCTTAACTGCGACAATATTTTTAAGCTGTTATCTTCTTAGAATTCATTCTAATATAAATTATTTTATTCTAATTAGCCCAACCAGAGAAGTAAGATGTTTGGTATTTCACTATTTTGCTTGAGAGTAGAAAAAAGATTGCAGGATTTGTCACAAAATAAATTCTGGGATTCCATAGTTTATAGTAGTGTAAGTCAACTTACAAAAAAATTATTATGGAAACCTCCAAAGCATTTCCAGCTCTAAATCATTAGACTTGCTGTTGTGAAGTACATTTCATTCATCATATTTTGTAAAACAAAAAGTTATCTGACTTGTGCAAACTCAGCAGCATTCTGATGACAATCACTAATGGGTTGATTCTAGCTCAGAAACTTGTTGACTCCTAGAGGATAAATGAGTCTTTAGAAAGAAAGAAATGAGCATCAGTGACACTCCTTAACCAATATGGTTGTCTGACCTATGCAACACAACAGGTATTCTTCAAATTTACTGTCCGCTGCCATCTCCCACAGCAGAAAGCTTCAGGGAATGATAATGAAGTGTGTTTTAGGACACAATTCTTAGCTCTGCCAGTGGGATTCATTAGCAGCAACGTGAAAATCAGATAACTGCAATGGGTTTAGAACTGTGGGAGTAAAACTGTCATTGAATCTCAAGGTTGTCGGAACTTGCTGACGATAAGTATTCTGCAAGAACTTTAATCTGTTATTTCCAAGTATCTACTGCAAAGTCTGTTCTAAGTATTCTGGAAAACAAAAGCAAAAACAAAAGCAAAACCAAAAGCAAAACCAAAAACACCCTGCCCCAACAACAACAGCAAAAACTCAAAAAATAAAACAAAACAACAATAAAAAGAAAAATAGGGTCATTTCATATTTGGCAAAAGTGGCTACACAAATTGGTTGACATTGTCATAAAAACACTGGGCCATCTGAAGGAGTTACCACCCAAGCAGCTCACAGACATGCACTTAGTGTGCCCTTGAGGCAGGGACAACCAACCTGCAGATGAAAATGCAATCTCACAGCTGCCTAAGCAAACTTGCATCAGGCTTTGTCCCTGCTACAGGCTTTTCTGCTTCCCAGAAAGAAGAGGTACCCTCACAAGCCATCATACTTTCTGATTCCCCAGTTCAGTCTGATGTCAACAAATGTTAAACATCCAAGGTCTCTTGCCTTCTGGGGCAGAAAGAATTATAAACATTTAACTCAAGAAAAATAGGCACAATAAGCACATACTGACAGATCCAATATAGAAAGATTGACCTCAAGTTGCCTTCCCAAAGTTGGGTTTAAAAATCTATGGCAGACACTAGACTGAAATCTTGACACATTTTTAAACAGTGGCAAAGATCAATCATCTTTAATGACATTACTATTAGATCTCCTCAGTTCAGTCTTGGGTCTTGGTTTTAGATTGTGTATGACATAGTATCTAAAATCATTATGCAAAAAGGAAAAGGCAGCGTACATAGGCATAAAGTGAATTACGGGTCTGGAAGTCTTCCCAAAGCCAATGTGGAAATGCCAAGGTTGTCAAAACCTGATGATGGGATATTAAGAAATCTTTCATCTTATATTTCCATGCTAGCATTAGTGAGTGCATTCTAAATATCTAGGGAAGTCATAAATACATGTAGTACAATTTTGTATATCATAAGAGTGACAAGGAGTAGCTACTGCATTAAATTAATTGTGAAAGTATGTTTTTTGTACACTTCTTAGGTGTTACCAAGCACGACCTTGAATGTCAGTATCTCAGAAATCATTAATTGCACCCTATGCTAAATTATCATCTAATGTCAAGGAAAAAAACGTTAAATCAGAGTGTATGAATTATTCATCACCTCCAATTCAATATGAACACTGTTCTAGCTGAGTGTTAAGCACTTTTGAAGAGTATCATAGAAGGTGAACGCTTTTCTGATAACAGAATACCAGAAACTGACCTGACCTTTATAAAATTCAGGTCCCAAAGAATCAAGAATATATACTTAAGGGAAAAAAAAAACAACTTAGGATTAAAGATATTAACTTTGTTAATAGGGTCATATAGGTATTTGCATAACATGTTTCATCAAATCCACTCACGTAGGATTCAGACTCTCAAAAATAATGTTAGAATTCTCTTAATATATGTCTCTCCACTATCCCAACAGTTTCTTCAATTGTGTTTTCAGTTAAGGTACAGAGCCTGTTTGCCATATGCCCATTAGTAGACAAACCTCTTGCTTCTGAGGATATTCCTAGAGCAATTGTTCCTACTGCCCTGGCTTGCTAGGATTTTGCCTCTACTTTGCTGAAGGTGCATATGTTGGGAGAGAATGGTGAAATAGGCTGCTGATTTTATATCTGTACATTCTCACAGTAGCTATATTTCCCGAGAGTTAAATGTTTGGTATGAATTATTGAAGGTGCTATTTGGATAAAAACATTATTGCCACGTGACTACACTGCAAGCTTCCACATGTCATACTGCACACTTCAGAAGCTCCTTTTCCTATCCAGATAAACTCAGGTCTCACAAATCTTACCTTCTGGACTGATCATTTAGGTGTGGGCATGGAAGGAAAAGTTAAAAAAACAACCATAGCACAAAAGATAAAAAGAAAAGACACAGGAAAAGACTGTTGTCAAAATCCAATTACTGTGTGAAAAGCGGAACTGAAAAATCCCATGACCTGACCTGAAATATCTATGGTGACCTGATGATCTGAAATTTGAAATTTCCTATCCAGGTAAGATTATGAAACTTGCTTTCTTAAGCATATTTAATTTTTTTAAACTTATATTAGTTGATGTATAGTATTAGTGTATAGGAAAAGCATCAGATGACTTTAATTCACCACAGTAAACACTGTTCCACAGAGGCTGCCTTACATACTCTTTAGAAAGTAACTAACCTCCAGCTAGCCTATAAGTCTGCCAGCTAAGAGGAAAAACTGTAGAGAAGTAGAAGTACACAGCAACAACTTCATAAAGTACAGCAAGAATGTTTAGTCCAGGAGAAAGTAGAACTCTTCTGCTAGCATTTGTGTTCTCTCTTTGTCATTCTACATATTATTATTGCTCTGAAGCTTTCTTCCTACTAGTTATTAGCTGTCTGTTAATCTAAATTATTTTCTTTAAAAGTTTATTGTAAATATTACTATGATAGAGTTCTTCTTTTGCATTTCCAGATACTATGTCCAGTACATGATATTTGCTTAATACAAAATAGTGAAACACTCTTGTGAACGTTAAATTTAAAATATCTTCACACAAGTTAGGACTAGGAAAGAAACCAAGAGATTCCCTAAAAGCTCAAAAAACTCAAAAATCATCTATTCCCGAATAGGGGAGAAATATGTAAAGAAATAATTTTTTCTTGTTTTTCCTTTTCTCTTCACTTAAAGCATTGACACAAATCTATGGTACCTTCAGTTTCCTCATGAATGCATTCACTTATGCTGCTAGGTAAAAGAGACCCAGAGAGTGAAACTGGGGATTAGATGCTTGATTGAACTTAATGCTTAAATGATAGCTTCCTCTATATTTAGTTTGGACCACTCTGACTTAGATCTCAGAAAAAAAAAATTGGTTTAGAAGACACTAGGTCTAAGTAGTTTAGGTAGAAGTTAGTAGTATAGATGTGTGAAGCCTGTTGCACTCAACTCCAAGCTTAAAGAGTCGTATCTGCCCCCTTTCCTATTTAGTGGGACAGACAGAACCTATCCAGATTCCTAAGCACAGCCACACCTTGAAAACAGCTGTCTGAAGGCTAGGTCAGCCACCTATTCATCTCACAAACAGAATCTACTGAGGAATCTTGCCTGAAGATAGATCTGTGGTCAAAATATGTCTATCTCTAATTTAGTGTCTAAAACAAGATGGAAAAAATTTAATTCCAAAAATGATATGGTAGAGCCATACAGTGTATGTATTCATACTCAAAATTTAGAAGTAGCACTAGAGCTTCAACAAACCTCAGTGTGCAAGGGAGAGAGGAAAACAGGCAAACTGGATAGCTCTTTAAAATAAAACAAAAAAAAAGTTATAAAAAATAAATTTAAAAATGAAGTAGTAAAAAATTATTATTATGAAGTTTCACTTGCTTCTATTTTATGATAATTTTTTCATTGTCTGCTTAATGGAATTCTAGTTTGTGAAATGCTTCCTTAAGATCTTTTAATGAATCAAACAGACACATAAAATGAAGGAATGTCATTCAGATGATAACCAGGCATTGGATGATGTATTCTGGCAAGTTACTGGATCTGTTTTAGGCAATTGTGTAATACCAGGATTATCCAGCATAAACTGATATCACATCTGCTGTGCTTTCTAGCTATCCAGATAAATATTTATCTACAGTAAATTCTGGTACACTGTGAAACTTGAACAGTGTGGAAGTAAGAGTTCTGTGTTAAAAGGAAAGTGACAGAAAATACATTAATGGATGAATTTGTAGCTATTTTTTTGCTTTAAAAGGCCAAGGGTTTTAAAGGGCAGGCATATATGAAACAAAAACATTATGGTATTTTGTATATCCTGAAAATAGAGACATCATGTATACTGGCCTTTACATGATAATACAGCAGTTCTGATTGTCCTGGTAGATTTTTTTGTACAAAAGAGTAATAAAAGCATTCAGTTAAAAAGGAATCTGAAAGTTCCAGAATCATGGAAAATGAGTGCAATACCTGGCATCTATTATTATGCAAGAATGGTTCAGAATGGTAGAGAGTATCTTCTTGTTCAATATTGAAAAAAATTTACAGATATCTTCACAATGTGTGTTTCCTCTACAGACAACTTAGATAGGAGTACACAGATTTGAGGCAACTGTCCATATGTAAGTAACTGGTAAAATCTGAGATGCTTCAGGGAAGGTGAGACACATTTATCAGCTGTGACACAGGATCTGTATGAGAGCCTACCGATGAGAGGATCATCTAAAGCTGGCCAGACTATTCGCAGCCGCAAATCATACCTTTAACCTTCACCTCTATGTGAGCACCTGAATTGAGTCCAGGGTTAAGATGTTAAACAGCAATACAATAAGAAAAAGCAAAACTTATTGGAGAGCAAGTTATTTTCCTGCATATAAATGTCTTATGCATTTTTATGTGTTGAGAGTTCTCCCGCCTAGTTTCTATCTCTAGAAAACTGTATGTTTCCTATTGTAAAAATAGCAGTTGTAGAAACACTGGCTCCCAACTCAGGATTAAGTACATATATAAGCAGCTTCCTCAGATGTCTAAAGTTGGTGGACACCTATGCCTGGACAACTGAATACAGTCCCTAAAATCATTGTCGTAGTATAATTTTATGCCAAATCATCTCTGATGGATCTTATTTCCACTCCTTCTGTTTTTTCAGGTGGTCAACTACTTTTCTGTGTTTGTGAGATCTTTTCTGAACCGAGACATCTCTCCAAGAACTGGAAGTGATGCCCAAGTATCCCAACCACTACAAAGGTGTTAAATCTTTCTGTGATTCCAGAATAAAAATAGTTGCACCAGAGACAACAAGAGTTAGGAGAAAAAAAAGAAAAAAAGAACCAAAATTACCTAGAGAGCTTTTCTATTTCATTATCCAAAGGATTTCTCATCAGTATGCTGATAAGAAAAAGACACAGATATGTGTTTCCCATATCAAATAGTGCTTGTTATTCTGTTCTTGAAGCTGCCCCAGCAACCAGTGACCTGTGTGAGAACCTGTGCTGACAAGCTCCACAGGTATCCAAGCTTAATGTAGCTCTGGAGTGCTTTTAATAGATAAGCATAGTCTATCTGTTCTGGCAAAGAAAAATAGGGCAAGCAATCAGACAACCATCTTCCATAACCTGAGTGGAATATTTAACACAAGTCAAGGGTAAAGAAAACAATCTTCCCAGAACAATGCCTTGAAATGCCATTGAAAAAAAGAGCATCTGTGTTTATACACATTTGTGTGCATGTACATATATAAATCTGTGTGTATATATGTATGTACGCACATATATATATATATAAAAGTGCATGTATGCACTTTTAATAGAAATGAGAGATTGCTCCTTTCTTTGCTTAGGTATATTATTTGACCAAACAGAAGCCCTTTCTCCATAATAGTCTAGATATTCCACCTAGAAAAATGGCTAGGAGATATTATATAAAACCAGAACAACATAATGACAAAAAAGTGTTGACCCACAAGAAAATGAAATTTCCTTTACTCATTCTAATTGTCTAGAATTGAAAATTCTTATGCTGCTGCGTAAGATAGCACACAGAAAAAAAACCATGAGGTTTTATTTTTTTAACACATTTTCCTTTTTATTGAGTTTTATTTCCTTTTTATTGCCAATAAAATCTACAGTAAGATGATTCTGGTGTAATACTGTGTATTGCAAATTCCCTCCTCCTGAATTGCTTTTTTCTTTTTGTTAATTTATACACAGAGACACTTGAAAATACAGTACAACAGATTTTTTAAATTTTTTAGATGACATTACTACTATGTATTTTAAACCCTAAATTTTAAAGATTTACCTATTAATCTTCATTTGCTATGTACATTTTAACCACGTTTCCATAGGGAGTAAAGTCCGTGATCATTAATTTAAAAGAACAGAAAACACCTTCTTAGCTTATTGGTTAGAGAAGCTCTAATCATGTTTGAAGTACAAGACATCCTGAAAATTAGAAAAAATATCTCCTCTGAGCAATGGAGCTGGAGTACCAATATGCTGATAAGACAGAGAGAGAGACAAGGAGTTTGGATGCTCCCATTTTCTCCAAATGGTCATCTCACATGACATAATCCATTTCTTACTTACATTAGTATGAGTGTAAGATGAATAATTCTGTGGAAGTAGATGCTGGCATCTCGTCAAGTTTTTGAAGTGTTACTAAAGGAAAATGGTGTTGTTGGAAAAAAGAAAAAAGAAAAAAAAAAAGAATGAATAAGCAGAGAAAAAAAGGCAGGAATGAAGAATTAAGTCAGAGTCTGACTGAAACAGGGGAAGACTTATGATATAGGGAAAAACTGCCCAAAGGTTTGTAATTCCTGATTCCCAATGTCTTAAAATCATGATATTTGAAAGCCAGCAAAAGGCTCTAATGCTTCTTTGGCATATAGACAGTCAGATACCACTCTATGCTCTCCAAAACATGCTTTGACACAAATTTTTATAAGCTAAAATCCAACAGTAAAAACACTCTCATTTTCTTTCTATGGCATATATTTCAAGCATAGAGGTCCTGAAATGTAATTATTGTTCTCTGGTGAGACTTTCAAGGACTTGTCCTGTCTTCTTACTCACTCATCAGTGGAAGCAAGCTAGCAAGGACTGAAGCCAACCCCATGATAATTTTGCGCTGTTTTCCAGGAGAGCATTTAAAACAGAGTGTATATTCACTGGATAAATATTCTAAGAAATTTCTGTCAGTAAAAAGCCTGAAACATTTCAAGAGCTCATTTGCTTACGAGCACAGCATCTGCAGGAGTGATGGGAAGTTTATGTGGTTGGCTGCAAGAGGAGGGAAAGGTGCCACCAGTTTGCTCCATGGAACGTTTATTCAGCCAGCTTATTTTCACTGCATGTGCAACCAGGCTCTCTATGTCCCTGCCTGGAGCATACTTAGCTTTAAGCTACCCCTTGTCACTTTTTTTTTTCCTGTAACAGTTTACTCATAGGTCATCCAGAGGTCAATCCAATGTGTATATTCCTGAGATAGGGCTGTAAGCCATATGGAAGAAACAATACACTGGTTCATGATTATTGAAAAGCACAGTGTACTTTCTTCCTCTTATTCTTCCTTTCAGCTTTAATGACAGTGAGGAAGCTAGATTGGTAAAAGCTACACATTAGGCTTCTCCTTGGGGAAAGAAGTGGAAAAGTGAGATTTTATGCAAGAACAACGGGATTCAACTAAAATGAACTAATGAATTTTTTCCCTGACTGACATTGAAGTCATGAACTTTTTATAATATGTTTTATTAAGGCTTTAATATTCTCAATATAAAAAGTGTGTGTAACACAATATATGAAAAAAAAAATTGCTTTTGCTAGATGTTTCTGTAGATTATATGTAAAATAATGAGTTTATCACACATTATCACCCCATATGAGTTTCAAGATATTGATGTATTCTGTGGGGCAGAATTGGTCCTGGATTTAGATCTTCTTTTGACATATCTTTCCTTAATAAACAAGCAACTTGATTCTGACACAATGGAAAAAATGTATCTCACTACAAATTTGTCTTTCACCTACATTGTATAACACCTTCAAATTATTTTTTGAAGTTTTTTCTCTGTTGGGCCACACTTGAACAAATATTGTCATTCTTGCTGGCATTTGTCTTCCTTTTGATAAAACGCAACTCATCCTGCTTTTGATTATGAAACCAATATAAAGCACATTTTGCTACCCTTGCATCTTGACATTTGAAATTACACATACCAGGTCACATTGTACAAGCTCATTATGATCAGAAACAGGAAAATCTATTTTTTTTTCTTTAAATGAACTATCCAGAAACTGGTTAAATCACATGCACACACTGCCCAATTACTTCATTCTCAACCATAACAGCAACTTTTACTTTCTTGTCAATAAACTCCTTTCAAACAATCAAGTCACTCTCTTGAAAAAAATGATTGGCTGACCTCTGATAGCTGTGGAAGACAAATGAATCAACACAAAGATATCACTTATGCTTTAGGGAGTCCCTGTAGTGCACATTGTTTAAAGCTGGGAAAATAGCCTAAAAAAAGCTATCACACTTTCAATTTTTTTCCTAGACATCATCTATAAACCATTATTAGATGAATGACAATAAACTTTGGTTCATGTAGCACACTACATGAACTTTGGTCTGACCTGTGTAATTAATATTTTTTTGAATTATTTGTTCTGTTTGCAACCTTCTGTTTATTATTTACTCCTTCATGCAGTACCAGTTTGAAGGAAGAGGGAGTGGGGTAAAGAACTTAGAACTAGTCAAGAAGCAATAAATTCAAGTTTTCTACAGTGTCATATAAAGACTAAGAGATACAAACTGAAACTGCACATATTAAAAATGTGTTCTGAACAATGAAGGTGTCAATTGACCACACAGAAGAATCTGGTGCTATTTGATATAACTTAAGGCATCCTGGACAGCACACAGTGTGGCAGATATGAAACAGGGGTGGCCTGTGTCCTTCTAGAGTTGCAAACAAGGGTCTAGGAGTATTGCCCAGGGTGGCCCAAACAGCTCTAAGTATCTTAGGTTAGGCAAAGCAATTGAATCCGTTGGTAGAGTACCTCCTTTTGCTCATTTATCTTTGTGAACTTGGAGCTTTGCTCTGCAATCTGCCACTGAGTAGTTTCTACCTGAGCCACATCTTGCAAATTTAGATGTTTTTCTTTAATTTTTAAAGCTTCATTGATTTACTGTAACTCTATCTGCAACTTCACCTCACTTGTATATTTCTATTATCACATCCACAGGTTTTCTCAACAAGAACGCCATATGTTGCTATTTTGTTCTTCATGACAAGTGCAATACCTGGCAGTCCTGAAAACAGATTCATGTAGGCATTTCAAGCAAGGACTGTCTTTGCTGAAGTTGTGCTTTTTTGTTAGAGGAGGCTGCACTGATCATGGAATCAATAATAAATTTTCATTGACTATTTTTGTAGTCGTTGATAGATGATAACTCTGAAATTAAGCTGCCAAGGCTAAGCAGTTTTAGAGACTTCTGATGACCTCAGATATTTCTGTACTAAGACACTTGCAATTCACGTATCTTTATAGAGAGGAACTTCGGGATATTGTGAGAATTTTTTATATAACTAATTTTATTCCTCTGAAGAGAGAGAACTACATTACAAATCTGATATTTAGGATTCTGAATCGCCTTTTACTTTCATGTTAAATTTCCCCACGGTTTCCTTTACTACTTTACTGAGTTTAATTGTCCTTTTGCTCGGCTCAAAACACCCTGAGCTTTACAACAGACAGCATCTTCCAGTGACAGTGTTGTTTTGCTTTGCTTGAATAAAAGGTGGCATTTATGTTCTATTAAAGGAAGAAGACAGAGGATAAAAAGACGTTTTGTTTGCTTATTTGCTTTTCTCCCATTTACCAGAGTCCATTCCAGGATGCAAAATACAGAACACAGTGGTAGAGACTGCACTAACACTATGTGGTGCATTATGAAAAACCTTTTATCACATTGGGAAATAAAAGCAGGAAATTGTGTCACAGTTTGTTGGACATAAAACAGTCAGCCATCTCACTGTGATTGAAGGAATACGGTTTATAAGCGCAGGTTTTTCCAGGTCTGTGTGCCACGATCTCTGCTGGAACGCCTTGAGCACTGGGAAGGCTGACACCCTTTTGCATCTCTCCTGTGGACTAAAGGAAAATATTGCATCATGAGCCAAATGCCTTTTCCTTTTACCTCCTTTTATAGAACCTTCTTTTCTTTCAGCAAACAAGCAATAATACCTTGCACTAAGACACTGCCATTTGAACTGCCTGCTGCACAAGCAAGCAAACAGAGTGGAGTATATACTGTTTACTCACCCTCCGCTGCTCATTTATATGTAAGGGCAATGATGAATCAGACTTGGGCAGAGATCTGTTTAAATCCTGTTTTTTAATGCCAACTTATTTAATTCTTGGTGGAAAGACAAGCCAAATTGCAGGACTTATCAGAGCATTACGTGAAGTTAACCTCCAGCACTATTCCCCATAAAACTCTGATAAGCACATTTTAATAGTTCACAGTCAGCTAGAGTAAGATAGTCACAGAGAGTTTTTCTCAAGAAATTAATATTCCCTGTAAATCAACAGCATTGAAAATACCAAGGAAGACGAGTATATGGAATTCACTAGTTGTGCTTTAAAAGTAGGTACAGTCCGCTTTGAGAAAGGATTAGCCACAAAGTTTATTGGTGTTTTTATTCACACTCCACTGCTTTTATTGGTCAAGTACAGAGCACCATTGCATGCTGTCAAGTAGTTAAAGAGGGAGCAGCTGTACAGATTTACATCTTGCTCAAGAAATCTGCCGTTCTTCTGAGGCATTATTGTCTAAAAATTCTACTTACCAACTGCCACTATGCTGAGAAAAAGGAATGGCTCTTTTTTCTCAAAACTTTTGAAAAGTTTTGCTAGAGAATTTCAAAAGTCATAGATGCACAGGCCTACTCCATATTTGATTCAAAATAATGTTAAAAAACAGCATCAAACTTATTGTCTGAGTTTTAGTGCCTTTTTTGATGGAGAATGTACATGAAGAGTGTACTACGCTTTTTGCTAGATTTTAATTAATAATTATCGGATTATTCAGGAGCTTCCAAATAACTGGAATATCTTGCCCTTTTGCAGCGACTAGTTCATGGACTAGGAGTTTTCAATTTATTAATTTAAAATAACAATGTGATAAGATTATCCTTTTTCTTCCAGTCATCTCAAGTTTTGTTATGTATATACCATGCTACTTCATCAGAAATAAATGAGAGCTTTGCAAGCAACTCAGCTGTAAAATTTCTCTTGAGACAAAGTTTGGATTCCAAAGACTGTGTCAGCACAGGGGCTTGTATTCAAATTAAAATACAGCAGTAGCTTTAGTTTCTAATGACTAATAACAAACTGAAAAATTAAACAGACAACAGAGGGAACATACAGGAACTGTTAACCTAACAATAAAGTATACAATAACCATGGATTAGATTCTTACAAACTTTAGCATGAAAACAACTCCCATTAAAATATCCTTCTGATATAAGAGACTTAGTGTCACATGCAAGTTGTATTTATTGTAATGAAAACTGAGATGGTCATGATTATACAACCTTAAGAGCTAAGGAGATAGCAAATATCAGGCTCTTTGTATTTGGAAATAGAGCTGCTATCCCTAGAAGAGGGTTTATATATGATCATGTTCTGAGTGACAGTACTTGTGAAATATGAGGCAAAAAAACTATGAGTTTATGCTCCTCCCTGGGCACGTTTTTTTGTCATTAATGTGCAATATTGCCCAAGATGTCGTAACATTTCAGAAGAGTAGAGATAAAGGATTAACTACATAAAGTATCACCTTCTTCAAATAATTGGCTTTTGGTGTTGAATATATTGATTTTCTTCTTAATATTTCAGTCTTCTTTTTTTTACTTCACATGATAACAGCATTTCTCCGCGCAATTTGTTTGACATATTATTCTTGTCTTATACTTTACATAGTGTTTGTAGTCTGCTAGTGCCCTATCAGTACAGGAGATTCAATTACAGAAATATTGCATGCATAGCTGAACTAAGAGTATATTAAGTATAGAATATCTGAACCAGTTTCATATTGTAACATTCATAAAAGCTTAGAAAAAGAAACCTTTTCCTATTAGAGGAGCATCTTCAATGATGTATAAAAAAGAAATTTGGTGTGTAAAAAAGATTCATAACACAAACAGGTTTTATGGTAGGACACAATGTTGAAACATAAGCATAAATTCCAGACAGTGCAAAACCCCAAGAATGTGAAAGTACATTACCTTTTATTTTAAAAACAATTAATTCTAGTTTGTTGGGAAAAAACATCATCCATGCTTACGCTGTATAGCAGAGTGCAGTGCAAGAGAAGCTAACACAGACCTGATTGAATTTGTTAGGCTCAGAGTTACAAGGTAGACTTAGCAGCAAGCACCTTAAATGTGTGCTGGCTGTACCAGCCAGTTGCTGCATCCTGGTAAATACAGTGAATCCAATATTACCTGATCACTACACCAGCCTACTACCATATCAATGTAGTGTGATGCATGGCTTATATTTCAATGAAAACTAGCTCAGAGCAGCACTTTGGTTTTATATTCCCACTCCAGGGTGTCTTTCTCTACTTTTGCCAGTAAGACTATAAACAGATTGGTCCAAATTGAAATGTCACATGAAACTGTTGCACCAAGCCCCCGTACAAAATTACCATAAGTTTAGATTATAATGTCCTTAAGGAACAGTTTGTCCCAAAGGGGCACATTTTGTAAGTCGTTTCTACCAAGAAAAGGGGGATTTTTTGAGGTACTTTCCTAGGAATTTTCATCTGTGAAATAGACAAGTAATAGAATTTAATCTCTAAATTCAGTTCATCCAATATAAGGCCAATTCTCTACTGCAACACTGTTGAAGAAGTGTTCCAAAATAGAACATTTATAAATTACAAGCATGGACTGACTATCTGGAGTTTCATTTGCATATGTTTCATTTTATATATCCTTTTGTTTATTTATACAATCAAACATATATAGAAAACAAATCCTAAAATGGAAAAGTAGGGAAATGGAACATCATTAATATTGAAGTAAAACAGTGTTTGTATAATAAACATAACAGAGGAACTAGTTGGTAGATTTAAAACAGAAGCAAAAGTAAAGCCTGTTCTGGTTTCTGCCTGTAATAAGTACAGTGAAAGCATTTTTGAATTAAGATGTTTTTCCAGTTTAAATTCAGCCATGAAGAATGATCCATCAGATGTTCTTACAAAGCAAGAAAGATGACATTTGTCTCCCCATTGCTGGACTGCAGTGCTCCTGTGTGTACCACCTGCTGGTTAATAATGTGAGAGGACTCATTCTTTTTGAAAAAACCCAGCTTTTTGTTAAAATAACCAGCACTGAAAAGACAAGAAGCTTCCCTCTATGTTTGCAGTCTGCTTTCTCTTCTGTTTGCTACAAAATCATTGCGGCTATAATTTGGGAGGCTTCCAGTGGGCAGGCTCTAATTGTCTGCTTTCTGCTAACCCTGTAATCCACCAAAGAAGTAGAGGTCATTACATCCAATCTCTAACATGCATTCTGGTATCTTTCAGGAAAGGAGAACCTTTTTCAGCCAAAGCACTTTGGTGTTTTCCTTTGTGCTCATGAAGAGGGCTAGTAAAGCCTTTTATTGAGGGCTCTGCTCCCATTACATATGGCCAGCAGTGTGAGGCTGTGCAACACTCCGAGTCTCGGCACTGGCATGGATGTTGGAGGATGTTCCACTGCTCTATAGCTGGCCTCAGATGTGCTAGATATGCTTTCAGACCTGGGGACTGCGATGTGAAGGCAGCTTAAAATCAATTTTGCCCTAAAATGGAAAAAGGATGGTGATCAAGCAAGGAAAAGCATAAAACAGGGAGGCTGAGATTGACACTGAACAGAGCTGCCTTTCACTTCTCTCGAGCTTTCCAGGGAGCTGGATTTGCCCAGTGTTGAGACAAAACAGATCAACCAGAAGTGGCCTCCTTATCATCAACATCATTTCCCTCCCCTGAAACTTCTTTCTCAAAGAAAGAGTGTTCTGATGGATAGAGCTTTGGTCCAATCCTACCTTGGCCATCGCTGAATTATTTTCTGAATGCAGATATGAGATACAAGAGTTTCTACAGGAGTACCACTCAGTTCATAACCTTGCCCATCACTCCAGTAACTATGTCTTGAAGGGTCCCCTATGCAAAGTTTAGCCAACTGTGGAGGACCAGAATGTACAGTGTTGTTTTCCTGCATGAAACAGCCTGCACTTTTGATGATCTGAAGCTGTCCAATATTGTTTCCTAATATTTAATAGTCAGTAACGTGCTTTTCTTTCATGAGTTTGATAATTACTTAACATCTTCTTGGCAATGATGGGTGAAATGGTTTACTTAGGCATATATATTTTTTTAAAAGTCCACTATTATGTCAAAAATCATGTTGATCCCACTTCCGCTGCTGAATAAGAACTTCCAGTTTAATTTCTCATGTAGGTGATTTCATTTCATGTTATTCTCCAGCTCCCTCTTTCAATGAGTTCTATTATATTTAATTTCTCTTTGCACAGAAGTTATTGTATAGAAAGCTTCAATAAAACTTGTTTATTTTCTCCATCTCTATGAGTTCTACTGTATTTTCACATGGAAGAATCAGAAGTCCATATAATTAAGATTCAACACATTATTTTATAAGGGTGATTTCATCTGTTTTTATGTTTATTATCCAATAGTTCTTAAAATTTCCTTTTTTTTTTAAACAATGAACATGAATTCAAAATGTTCATATAACCATCTTTAGTAAATCATAGCTCCCAGCCCTCTGTGGCAGTAGCTGGTTAGAATCAGTCATTGCATATAGTTTGGTTTGTTTTCCCACGTGTGCTAATTTGCACTAATCAACAATGAATTTCATTTGCCACTTTATTACATAGTCAGTCGATATTTTGACACCCTTCTACACATCTTTGCAGTATTCTTTTCTACTTTTATAATCCTGAGTAATTGAAAATTGTCAGCAAATTTTATTCTCACTATTTACCTTGTCTTTCAGATAAATAATGAGTATGCTGACTAACACTAGTAGGAGAAAGAGGGATCTTATTATATGCCTTCTATTGGCACCTTACTTTATGGGTTTTTTTCCAAATTTTATATCTGCTGTGACTGATATACTTAGAGGCTTTCTGTTTGGTTTGGTTTTCTGTTTTGTTTGGATTTTTATTATTCTTTCTAGGATTCCCTGAAATTTAAAATGTATGATGCTAATAATTGTTTCTATGATTTTTTAGGCAAGACCTCCTTCTGGAAAACTTTGTTTACTTATCCCTCTTCAAACATAGTTTTCATTGTGATTTTTATAATACCTTATATTCTGGGATAATGCTGTTTTGTCTATGCAGTATCCTGCTGTTACAGCAACATTTCAATACATCTGAACCTTCAGTTCTCAAGGTAAAATGTTGGACAACAGTAGCTGATAATTATGTGGCACTCAAGGCTTCAATCCAGTATGTCTCAACTGGTTTAAAATATATATATTAAATCACACCATTTCAAGACTAATATTTTCTAAAATAATACAGCTATCCTCTAAATATAGGTGCTTCTTTCAAAATTTTCCCATCAAAACTGAAGGACAGTAGAGGTCATTTAAGGTAGAGATCCACAGGTACAAGTACTGAATACAAGATTGTTTGAAGCTATGATTTGCTTACTGACAAGATAATTCCTGAACACCATTAACAAATGTTGTTAGTCATTCAGCTAAGAGAATATTACTACTAATTTCTCCATACTTGTGCTATCCGTCTCATAACCTGAAGTGGTAGAATGTGTTCAATGTTTACAGTGAAGAGAAGACTGTATTTGAGTAGATAGAATCAATGTACTTCTCTTCAAAGTGAATGGTAACCTGTGCTTGATAAAGTCATGTTTGCATTATAAACACCACAGTACCGGGAAAAATTCGTTATCTCATTGAGGAGGGAACAAGCTAAGAGGGATGGAATATTCTGTTTTCATATAAATAGCAAATAATACAGAAAAAATTATATTTTAGAATAAACAAATAAACCCATCTTTGAATTATAAGAACACTGGAATAGGTGGCTGGGAAAGTTGTATAGCCTCCATCATTAGGCAAGACTAGCAGGAAAATGATTTAAAGATACCTTAATTTTAGTTCCACAAGTATAGCATGTGGAGAGAAGTTAGGCTATACGATTACTTGCATTGCCTACTAACTAATTTTTTTCTGGTTCTAACATAATTTTTAGTCACTCCCTCAGTAAGCTCTACTTTTTGCATTAAAAGTAGAATTATCACCTTAAGATAAACAATATAGCCTGTTAAAAGACCATGTGCATGTCACTGCTTCTTCTTTTATCTGTAATTGTGTCAGACCTTCTATTTGCTCTGAAGTTTAATTTTTTAGCATTCGTTTAAGACTGCATACAATAAGCTTTTAGAAACTCTTGTTCTATTCATGTATTAAGCAAAAAAAATTGTTTTGTCACACAGCTGGAAATTCACAGACTCATTTTAGTTTTGCATGTTTTGCAGTATTTTCTCACAGAAATAGACTGTGGATTCCTGAACTGTTTCCACAGAAAAGGCAATACAAAAATTTGTTTTAAGGAATTTTGATGAGGGCTGAACAATAAAATAATCAATTAAAACATTTACCAAAATGAAATCCTTACTTGAAGTCCAGAAGTCTTTACTTTGCATTTCTGCCTAATATTTTCATTCTAGTATTCCCTTGTAGAAAGTGGAATTCTATTCAGACACTTAAATTCATTTCCTAAATGGATATGTCACCTACCACTTGGCATGTTGCAGTGTTTCTAACATATCTACACAAGCCTGGCAAAATTACATGAGTCACAAGAGTTCTTCACCCTTTGAAAGGAGCAGCTTACAAGCCAGTGAGGATATCTTAAGCCATCTCAAAGCATCAGACATTTGTGGTTAGACATCAATTATCCCACAATAACTGAGACATGCCTTTTTAGGTCTTCATTTTACCACAAGGCTGGAAAACAACAGTCAGATGGTGATTTCCACAGCTGATAGAAAATCACTCACTGCGTTTTGCTTTTCCTGCTTCACACTATCACTCTGCTTATGCGAACAGTTTTTGCTTTGTTGATAGTGCTTTTGCATTTTTTACCCAAAAAACCCAATCTTGTTTTCTGCCACTTACACTCGTCTTTCTTGACTTTTCTTTATTTGAGTCCAGGTGCAGTTTAGCACAGAAGCTCTTAAGTACCAAATATCCACAGTCATTTGCAAGGTGCAATCCACTTTCAAAACGTGTCTGTGGTGATTTGCTTGTTAATTATAAGCAGACATAAACAAACTCATATTCCCTATAACTAGCTCATGCACTAAGAGTTCACAGGACTTCTCAATTTTCTCAAGGGCACAAATAGAAATGCTCTTACACTTCTGGATGAAATGGTTTATGAAATTATCCTTCACAGCTGCTTGTTACCAGCCTTGCAGCTGAGATAACTGATCATGGTAATTTCCAGTCCATTTTTGTGCAAAGTGAAATAGATTAGTTTAATCTAACACTGAGGCTTTCTTAAACAGATTTACTCCTTTGCATTGAAATGAAGGATGTTTTTCCAGTGAAGCAGCTGTGACTCAAATCGTTATTGTTACATGGAAAGGACTAAAACTAAGAAAAGAGGAGTCATTTGGGTAAACAGCACACTTCAAACTGAGATTTAGTCAAAAAGTAACGAAAGTTTTGTTTTAGGAAAAAAAAAGATTTCTTATATATTTTGCCACATACTCTGCATTGTGCAAAACACACTCTTTTTGACTGAGTAAATTGTTCGTTTTATTAAGCCAAAAATTAACTATGATTTTTTCTCTGAAACCCTCCTAGCCCAGAATTTCCTTTACAACACTGACATTTGGAAAGTCACAGAATAATTATACCAGAATGTTTTTTCAGAGCTGTAAAAAATTGACAGTAGGTGGCCTGAACAACTAGCCATCAATTGCTTTGAAAACATGTAGCAGAAAAAATAAATCCTCTGGGAAGATGCCTATCACTATGGTTCCACATCTCTCATATTTTTCCTTTCCCTCTGGCTTGCTTGAATCGTGTTTCCTATGCTGAGGCTATATATTCTGTTGTTAAACTTCCCCATCTATGATCAAGGAGGTAAAGGGAACTGATTTCCCTGCTTGCCTTCTTCTGGGCCTATTTCACAGGCTCTGTGGCTTCCCTTTGGAAACTGAAAGTCAAATCTTTTATGTTCAGAAGGCTGTATATACTCTTCATCTTCTTAAAGAGTCTCTGTACCTGCATAAGTTTATACTCAGAAACATGAACATTCACACCACAGCAGCAGAGACAGCACCATTGGACACTGGATCTGTGTAACAACTAACATAACTTGTATTATGAAATACGGTGGATTCCAGTGTGAGCATCCCTCACACACCACATATACTCTTATTTTTACAAAGAAAAAACCCTTACCACCATCAAAATAATCCAGTCCTTACCAGTTATCAGCTCCCAGATGAAGAAGTCAAGCAGCTGATACTGAAGGTAAAAAAGGTAGTTGTGACAAGTGCACAAAATACTTGGATGTTCTTGCAGCTACAGCCAAGTGTTTCATGGCCACGATTAATTAGGTTGGGAGGGCTGCTGGATTGCTCTCTGAGGGACATCAGCAGTTATAAAAATGCATTGTATCCAGTTGCTCAAAGCCTAGCAGGCTATGTCCTGCTCTCAGATATATGTGTTTTGCCATCTGGACTAAGACAATACAACATACCTGGGCATCAAACCATCAGCCTGTAGGAAACACCACCTGCTTCACAACTTACAGCATGTCTTGTCGCCAAATGGATCAGCAACTGCAAACATTCCCAGTTCTCTCACGTATCTTTGCTTCCTCAGAATACTGAAATATGACAGAGATGAATTTTGTAGTCAGGAGCTCCCAGGGCTCTGGGAGAGACACTACGCGTGGTGAGTTAGCTTTTTGAGAGCCCACTCTTACTGATTGTGCATAAAGCCAAAGTGACAACATCACCTTTGTAGAGATGCAAAATTATGGGGTTTAGCCTATGTATTAGTGGTCTGAGAGTATTTCTGAGAAGCTGAGAATTTGCCATTGATACTGGGTCCAGAACACAGAGGCTGTGTTCTACATACTTACATAGTATGTATATGCTGAGGATCTTGACCATTTCTTTAGCTGAAATTTTATTTCTCAATTTGGTTTTTATAGGAACAAGAGAAATTATCTTATGTTCACAAGAACTGCCTAACAAGAAAATAATAGCAGGAAAAGTGAGTGGTTAAGGTGATCTAAACACTGATTTAATCATGATATGGATCAACGAAATGAAAAAGGGTTGTTGGAGATCTCATTTTTCCCCTTCACTTATTTTACTTTTCTAAAGCCTTGGAATAGAAAATAGAGATGTTAGACTGAGACTAAGCTTAATAAAATGCTAAGGTTTTGGTTTTTTTTTTTTTTAATGAAATTACTTTGAGTACTGCTGGGGTTTGTGTCTTCATAATCCTTGGCAGATAAATTACAAAGGCAAGACTAATATATTAAAGTATAAGGGGTATGAATACTTTCCTTTGAAGTTTATTTCAGTGACCTCAGGAATGGGTAAGCAAAAGGTTTTCCTGAACGCAGCTATTTTTCTCCTCTAATCTAGTTTTTCTGACTTCTAGGTTGCATCCACTCTGTGCTAGTCCAAGAATAAAGAAAAACTGTCTCTAAAATCAAGCATCCACTTTTGATACACCTTTGAATGAAAGCTCCCTAACCATTGTATTCTGCTTCTCAGGCTTGTTAAAGATTCTGTGATGGAGCTTTGATCTTGAAATTTTTCTTTCCCGATTTGTTCGTCTTCTTTCATTCTAAAATCAAATGCAGTTATCAGAGAAGTCCAAGGCTTCTTTTCATCTTGGAGATATAAAGGAGCTCAATCTGCATCTAAAAGCATGCTCAAGCCATACAGTTTGTTCCCATTATAGAGACAGATACTGAATTATGCAACAAGTTCCCAGTGAGCAATTACATTTTAATCACAGTAAAGATTTTTTCTGCAAAGATACTTCTATAGATGATTTACTTAAAAAGATAGGAATTGTACCCATGTAGCTTAACTGGGAAAGTGTTCAACTTCCCCTGACAAATTTCCTGGCAGGAAGATTGTTTGAGGAGGCCAGTAACTAATATTTAAATCACCTTTCATTTTTTTTAATTTCCTATTTTTTTTTTCAGTAAATCTTTAGCACGACTTGACCTAAGATAGGTCTTAGTCTGCAGTTCCATTTGGTCACTCTTAGCTTTCTTTCTTGGATTAGAAACTCCATGAATTATTTTTACTTTTCATAAATGGATTGTGGTGTTTACAGTACTTGCCTTCTGTGCTGCTAAATTGAATAACCATATAGTACTTCAAAGAATGGCTGAAAATAGAAGTATATTATAGACGAATGTTCCAGTGCATTTACTATCAAAATGAAGGTCTTGCTGTGGGTAAATAAATGTGATATTGTTCAGAATTAGATATATGCTTATCATCATGCATTAAATATAAATTAAATGATATAAGAAGTTATTTAAAAATTATTAAAGTAAATATTTAAATTCAAAAGTCTTTAAAGATGCTTATAAAGTTCAAGCTGTGCTGCCACAGTACTACTAGAAACATTTGGTTCATTCAGCCAAAGGAGGAAAAACATAAAAGAGGTGAGTGCATGAAGAAAGAGATGAGAACTCTTCCTTTGTTGGTCTGTCTTCCAAGAATTTGACCACAGTTTATAATTGGTATTTTTGTTTTGCTCATGAACAGAAATATCCACATTCAGGTGCTTGCACAGTTACTGAAATTCAAAATATATTTTTGGTTTTGATTGGAAAAAAAAGTCAGATTGTGCTAAGAAACATGCCAAATGAACCAGTCCTTTTTACAGAACATGCTTTTCTAGCAAATACAAACAAGCTTTCCTGTGACTGTTTAATCTGTCTGTGGCATTTTCATCAGCAGAAAGGAGAAAGCTGTGAAATGGCAAATGCCAGCCCCTTACGGATTTACAGAACACACTCAAAAATTTCAGCAGTCTGCTTAATGCTGTTCATGGACTTCAGAATTCTGCCAGATTGCTGCAGCACACACCACCCTGAGATTCCAGATAGATTTCCATCAAGTACTTTCTAATTAGCAAAGGCTGCATAGCTAGTTGCCTGAATCCATGTGTATGGCCATTTAAATAAACACATAAGTGAATAGATAGACAGACGCTTAGCATGCATCAATGCTATGCATTGCGTAACTGTGCAGTTTCCATCACAAGAGGAGGATTCAGGACTTAAAATGTAAATGGATGAAGAAATTTTATAACCTGGACTGCAGGATCCTTCTGATCTTCTCTTAATGTTGAATATTTCTAGCGGTTTTGTACAAGGAAAGAAAAAAGTGAAATAAAAGCTTTGATAGTTGCAAAGCCTAGCTGTAAACAAAACACACTGGGACATTGGGGAAATCACTAAATCACTTAGCATAGCTTGTTCCAATTCTTTTGTGTCCTGGAAGAGCTAGTTTGAAAGTGCAACATAATAGATATTATTGCAACATTACATTCTAGAAAAATTATCTCGTTATATAATATTCAGCAATAACCTGAATGTAATTATTTATAGGTGTACAGTAACTTCAGGACAAGATACTTTTAGCAGTACATGTTGACTTTGGTCTTTTGAAATATTATTGTCCAGCTGTTAGCTGAAGTCTTTACATTTTCTTCTTGATCTTTAAAAATTTTTAAAATCTTAAAGAAATACCCAGGAGTAAAGATAATTCTTTCAGTAATCTATATTATCCACACTCACAATTTTAATGTGTGAATGAAATTAAATAATTTTGATCAAACCACAGTTGCTGACACAGTAGTACAAGAATCTTCTTTTCTTTTCTTTTTTTTTTTACTTTTTCAAATACACAGCCAGATGATAAAACAAGTGTAATTTAAAACTCAGAAATGAGATGGCAGCCTACACAGAGACATCACATCTATTTATATCATTTCTTGACTATTTAAAGAAAATTTTATGATTTTTGTGCCACATTCTCTATTTTTGAATGTTTGAGGTCGTCAGTATGAAGCTGCGATAAAGCTGTGATGGAAGATTTTCCTGATGAGACCCACAACATTTGGTGTGCCAAATAAAAATAAGCAAAGTAAACAAACACACATTATTAGGCAGAAGTGTAAAAAAAGTGAGGAAATTGAAGTTAATGCACTCAGATGTGTTAGCAGGGTTTTTTATGAACAGGAATGTTGAAAGTCTAAAAAGTATTTTTTTCTCCTGTTTGCTGAAAGTACTCTCATTCTTATTTTTTCATTTGTTTTTCTAGTCTATCTAAAAATGCATCTTGTCTGGATTTTTTTATTTCCTCTTCTATAGTCAACTTCTCCATCTTCTTTTTAGACCCTCCATTTTTGACCCTTAAGCTCACACTACTATGAAAATTTTCCTTCCTAGTCCTTGACAGAAAAGCTTTTCTTTCACTAAGTACAAATTTATGAGCATGCCTATTGTACTCAGTCAGTGTTAGCTCAAAATTTTGAAGATAGAAAGTGGCATGTTAAGGCTTAGTGCATCACTCAATACAGTCAGACTCCATTTAAATAATGCACCCACTGTATTTATAGAATAATTCAAAGGTGCTTGGATCCCTGAAATAACAGAAGCATGTTTCATTTTCCACCATCCCAATTAGAATATGTCATATTATTATAGGTGGACTATTTTACTTAACTGAAATGGGAGGAAACCTGAGGAGTGAAGCCAACACAAAGCTTGGTATTAGCATAAAGCTCTGATAGAGTCTTGTATTGCTAATGGCACTAGTAAACCAGCTTCTCATTATGCTTTCATAACATGAGACTTTTCAAATGTAAAGGGTAAAAATACTAGTTGCTTTATGATTAATGGAGATTTTTCTATTGAATATATAGGGGTATGATTTCATCCCAAAGGCTTTATTGCGGGAAACTGCCTGATTTATTTATGAAATACATTTTCATTACAAGTGTGCTTCAGATTAGTAAATATGAGGGCTACAATCAGAAGGACAACCCTACCACATACAATAATGCTGCTATTTTATTATATGAGGAGTATGAGCATGCTACCTCTGAAGCTTCAAATTTTGATCAGCCTCCTTAGTTTTGCATTGGTTTTCCATAGATGTTGTCCTGCAGCCTAAGGAAAGGGATATATAAATAGGTTGTCTTCTAAAATTAAAAGGTGAACAGTTATTATTTTCACCTTAGTTTATTAATTCTTTTTGTCCTGTCAGCTTGTGAAGCCACAGTAACCTACCAGACAACTTGCCCTTGCTGTGGATTGCCTTTTGCCCCAAGCCCTGCTTTATTTATAACACCCCTAGCTAGTAAGCCCTTTAAAATTTTATTCACGGACACACAACAAAGGTGACGAGGAAATCTCTTTGTCTCTTCCTCTAGTTTCACTGTGATCTCATAAATATACCTAAGATACATTTGTATAGCATCTGTACTTTGATACTTTTCTTAATATATATTTCAACTGAGCATTTTATCATTTCAATAGATAGCATCCCTTCACTTGCAAAGATTAGTTAGAATGAAGTCATTATGTCACTAGAAACAGCAGCTTTGATTAACATTTTACACTCGTGAGAATAATTGCATGGATTTAGTTTAAGGCACAACCCTTCCCCCCAGACAGTCAAAACTCCAAGGTGCATAATATCATACAGAGATGTAAAACTGGTGTGGGAATAACTTGTAGTAAGAGATTGAGTAGCCATAAAAACTAATTTACTTACAAAATTCCATTGTGACTTTCCCTTTTTATGTAAAAATTAAGTGCCTTTACTCTTAGGTCACTACCTTAGAATGGAAGAGAACATTGCACAAATTTTTCAGCCACTGTCAAGAACCTGCACTGAGCTCTTTGCTCTAGAAAAAAAGTGAGAAAAAATTCAAAAACTGTATACTCTATATCAAAGATCATGAAAATAAACATAGTCATAAAAAGATGGTATGTTTTCTCTTTTTCTTTTCATTGAAAACTATTTTCCCAGTTAATTTCCCAGTTAATTTTCCAACTATTCCATGCCCTGAGAATAACAGAAAAAAACCTGACAATTAATGGATTCACTTTCCTTAGAATTCTGAAATATCAATTTCTCATTACTAGAAAGATTTAGAAAAACTATAGGTTTTCAAAAATCTTTGTCAGATGACTTTTGGAGGGCTGGCATTTTGGCACGCTGATACAGAATTATAATGACACAGAATTATTTTCCAGCCCAGTGGCTACTGCTTGAAGGATTTTGAGATGCCTTCTTTCTTGTACATTTTCCCTTTTTAACTATTCTGCTGATTTTGTGAGCAATTTGGATTTCAGAGTCACTCTAACTTCCAAATCTGTTTCTAGGCTTTCATTAAGAGATTAGCAAGACTTTTACAGATTGCTAATGATGCAATAATGTATTGCAAATAATACTGAGGTATTGAATCATTGACATTACAGTAACATATGTTTTCTGATACTCTTGTTATTTTCTCTCACTTAAAAAATAACCAATTCAGACAGCCCAGAAATAGTTGTATTTTCTAGCAGAATACAGAGAAGCAGCACCATGTTTCCAATTTTTGTTCATAATCTCTTTTACCTGCTAATGGCAAAGGAAAATGCACAAAAGTACCTGGCACAAGGACCAGGTCCTGGTACTGTCGTCCTGTAAATAATGTATCTTAATCATCAGGTGACAGAATCAGGCTCCTTATTTATGGTTCACCCGTCTCAGACTGAAATGATGCCTGTCTAGAATAAGAAAAGGCAAGCATTTGGGCCCAGCACAGGCAGTTTAATGCACTTTTAGTGACCATGAATACAAATTCTCCAAGCTGAGAGAAGGTGGGGCAGAACACAATTTTCTGTGTCTAGAATGCTCACTTGAACCAATTGGCCTAGGGATACTTCTAACAACAGATTTTTACTGGTGATGTTTGAAAAAATAAGTAGTCTTAATTGCATCCTGCAGCTCTGAATTTATTTAGGCAAAGTAAATTTTTCCAAGCTGGTCAGCTTGGTATGGCTCATGCTCCACACATACTGACAGCAACAGAGTGTAGATTCTTTACTAAGAGGCCAGAAGCATTGTCTCAGGGGCAGGATAAATGCAACTATGACTTCTGATCTGGGCCATGGCTCTTCAGCTCAAATTGCAGAGAGAGAGGCTCGTGTCCATCCTAACCGAGACAAATGTGTCTGAAGTCTGCCTGCATACACTTGGGCAGAATATGATACTCTTAATGTCACCTTTAGAGATTTGGAATTGAATTCTTCTCTTTGTGGGAGTTAATATATGATATCCATGGCTTCACTTAAACTTTTAAAATATGGGATTTGGGAAAGGATAAATGGGATTCATGTCAAATAGTGTGAATAATTTCACTCAGAGATCATGAGAGTTGAACTTTAAAGTGGGGGAAAAGGTATTAAAAGAGTTCAAATTTATCTACAATGTGAAAAAACAGGTATGTGCAACTGACATTAGGCAGAATCAGATGGAGAATTATTGTTACATAAAAATTGTCAAGATAGAAAGTGATGTGCTATGACCTCACAGAGCTTTTGGTCCAAGAGCATTTTAATTAGCATTTTTGGGGGGTGAAACACAGAGGAGAGAAATCCAATTCAAAGAGGAAAAAATTGGAGAGGAAATTGCAAATACTTTTGAGGTAAATGCTTTTAATGAAATAACTTCAGAAAATTATCCTCTTGGTGAGCTGGAGGAATTGCTAATGTGGTTGAACCTAGATTCAATTACAAATTTATAACATTCTCTCTTCTCCTAAAGGAAAATCAAAACCAGTAAACTTTTTGCAGAGGAAGTCAGGAAGGAAGAAATTGTTATACAATTAGATATGTCCTTTTTTCTTCCTTCACTCATATTTAATAAAAACTTGTTGCAATTGTGATCAAGGTTTTATTTTTTGAAAAACACCTTATAATGAAGTATTATGTAGACAATAGGTACTGCAAGAGCAAAATCAGGCTCGGAGAAAATACATGTAACCCTCACCTTTTCTAAAGACAGCACTTCTTTACACAGTTGCTGCATTTAAAATAAGACATGCATGCATATGTAACAATATTGTAGATATTAAATAAAAGATAAATCATCTTTTGTTTTCACCTCTCTAACACTAAAAAGCTGCAAAAAATTTTGAGGTACTACAAATATACTGACACCTGTAAAACACATCTCACTGAGTTGTATCATAGTCATTATATTTTAGTAGAACAGCCTGCTTAAGTTACAGAAATTCACATAACCTTTTTCAAAACAGAAATAAGAGTCGATCTTGTACACTTTGTATTTTTACTACAGCATATATTTAGAGCTAAAAACATCATTCTTTTTTATAAAGCTGCAGCAAAATCTTTGTATCACAAAGCTGGCGATGGTATTGCATAGATTCTTTAACACTGTAATGCTAAACACGTAATCAATAAAAGCTCATTAAATACTCCCAAGCAACAGCAATGACAACAACCCCCCCCCCCAAAAATGCCAGACTAATCATGGAAATCTGCATGCTCTAAACAGCCAGTTGAAGGTCTTGTCCATCAATGTCTATTTCGACTGCGAGGGCACCATTGACAAGCAGTTCTGTGCTTCACTAAGAGACACTGGTCTGTGAACTGATTTGGAGGTCACCTGTCATTTTGAAAACACAATCAATACAATCCTGAAATGGTCCTCAGATTCATTTAATAAGTGAGAAAGGAATAGGTCAGTGATGCCCCAGTGAGTTGCCTGTTATTTCCTGAAAGGCTTTATTTTTTTATCAGTGTGCATCACATTCCCTTTGTAAGTAATGGAATTTGCGTATTTTCACACTGAGAAAATCCCTAAAGAGGACATATTAATATGTTCTTTCCCATATTTTCACGTCCATGAACTTGTTTACAGTTCTAAAGTGAAAACAAGCCCTTTCACTGATTGCTTAATGGTTTGTCAGCCTTACACCAGAGAAAATAACATGAAGTGCGTAGTAGGGGGCAAGGAGAACTTAAATGGCATTTCTGATTTTATTTTTGAAACCACTAAAGTCTACAGCTGATAAATGGTGTTTAAAATAAAAAGGACAACGTCTTGCTTAACCAATTGTCAAAACCATTATTTTCTGCTAAATGTACCTGATAAAAACAAGACTTTCTTTTCAGATGAAAAAGTTAATTTAATCTAAACCCTTTGCATGAAAAAAATTATTATTGCTGCTTTTTGACAGGAGGAAATAGAAGTTTGCACAACAGTGATGAAAAGTGATTTTCAACCCATGATGTCTAACCATTAGATTGATTGCTCCACCTATTTTTATCTACAGGTGGAGATTTAAAAATTGCGCATATTTTCTTGAAAACACAGAAACTAATTTGCAAAGTACTGTTAGAAAATAGCAGCAGAAATTCACCAAGCCTAACTGAGGGGCCATATCTCAGCAGAGACAGCACCCTTGAGCTGCATGTGTGGTCCCAGGTGAGCACAAATGAAAGCCCTCACTTCTCACTGGCTCTGGGTGGCTCAGCAGGATCCAGACATAAGGGAGTAAAGAATGATGGGGAAAAGTCAAAAGAAGGTGGAGCCCAGGCTGTGGGCCTCCAATGTGCTCTGGACGACTGGAAGATGCTCGAAGTAGACACAATGTGACCTCCCTTCTTCCTCACCTTGTCCCTTTCAAAGATAAATGAAATAAACACGTGCATGTCATCTTGGCAGATGCCAAAACACCTCACTCACAACTGTCTATTAGCAACGGCCTGTCTTCCACCTGGAATGCAGCTGTCTCCTTTTAAATCCAATGAGATTCATCCTCAGCAACTTTTTAGCAAAGTCCAACTCTATACACATCCCTCATGCCTCATCTCCTCTGGCATTTGGTCCCAGCCATTTGACCAGCCTTGAACTCTGGCTTTCTAGGTGCTTTGTTGGATTGCCTGCCACTGTATCAAAGGTGGGAATTCATTGTAACAGGTTGTCAGAGTTCTGCTTGTTCTGCAGAGTTAGCTGTTTAATGCTGTGGAAGAAAAACGGCACACACAGTGTATTTGCCACGACTGCTGACTTCCCTGGCCTCTGTCCCTCACACTGTAGGTCTCAGTCCTAGAGCTGGATCAACTCACATGACCTCAGCAGTGGCTTCATCTTGGTGTTTTCCAAGGACTCGCTCAGTCTGCCTTGTAATACAGTGCCTACAAGAGCTGAGCCAGGGCATGACCACCTCAGCTGGTGAAAATGCCCCCTGCATGTGCAGGAAATTGCTGAAATAATTGCTATGGCCTACCAGCTTTTTGTTCAAGACTACCTGTACACTGCTTTCTAAGCCACTTCCAGCTGCCTGGCATGGAATTGGAGAGATGTAAGATTTCAGGACTGATACTTTTGTTCTGACTTCCTTAGCTTTTTGTTCCTCTTTTTTGGATTGCAGCAACATGTGGTAGTTGTCTAAGGGTTTGCTTCAGATGCGTGTGTCCTGTGAAGGATGGCTTGGCATCCTTGCTGCTCACTGGATTCTCTTCATATCCTGTAGATGTTACTTTTTCTTTGAGGCTCCTGTTAGCCAGAGTTTCTCAGCTATATAATATTGCTGAGCATTTGTCCAAAATATGATCAGAGACCATGTTCAGTATCGCTGGGAATAAAGCAGCACCTCTTCTTCATTGTTCTATGGAGTGATCCTGAATCCATGCAGATCTTTTGAACTGTGATGTTTCATACCCTTTCAAGGCTTCCAGGTACACTAGTAGCTAAAGTAATTGTTCTTCTTACATTTCCCAGATAATAATCTACAAAGACACCAGTAGGAGCTATGGGATATTTCTCCTGGCCTATATCTAACTCTTGCTTGCAGCCTACTCTTCTTTTAAGGATCTCCATTTCAGTTGCAATTCAAATAAAAGAAAAGGAAATTCCAAAAGAAACCACATAAAAATTCACATTTACTAAAAATTATTTTCTTTTGAAAACTTTACTAAGTCATCTATCTAGACATTCTTGCAAGGAATTCTGTTAAGAAAGCAGACTGTGGTTGCCTTGTCAGAAGAAAATGGTGCTCAGATCCCAAACTCCAGGCTTTTGTACTTGGCATAGGACATAACCAGTTACCTCATGGGGTTGTTTTGCCTCCCTATACCAATTAGTTCAGAACCACAGACCAAAAAAAGATGAGTCAGATTCACGGCCAAGGACTAACACAGCATTTAATAAAAAGAAAAACCAAAACCAGGCTTTGGACAGTGGATTCAGTATAACCATATCAGTAAACATGAGACTCCATCTGGCAACCCACAAAGCTGGCTAACTGGTCTCATTTAATACTGGGTCGTATTGGAAGCAGGGGATTGTGTTGAGAACTCTTGCTCACACACACCAAATCAGTGGGTAAGTTTTGTTCCCTTCTTCAAATTGTTTCTGTGTGTAAGTAAAAATTCATGTAAATTAACTTACTGTTCTAGTAAGAAAAAATGAAAATCAACCCAGTGGAGCTTTTTAAAATTTCTTCTGAATCTAGTGACACTAGTAGTAATTTGGCTTTCACAAGGAGAATAAAGAATAGAATATGTAGATTGACAGTCCAAGTGAGAGGTTTTTTTTGTTGTTGTTGTTCTCATAGCACTGGCAAGAATATATTGCCTCATGCTTTTACATCCTCAGAAGTTGTGTGGTGCTTTTTTTGCCTTTTTTTCTTAGTTTACTAGATAGGCAAAGCTGAAAGCCGTATTATCTTCTGAATAGATGAATTTCTTCTGGTTTCAGCTGGAAACTCTCTTATCTTGAAAAGCCTTTATCTATTTCAAGAGCTGTTCATATTGCTAAAGTAGGAATCTTTCTTCAGGTGACAAAAACGGACATATTCTGTTTGTTATAAGGAAAGGAATGTGATTTATATTCTCACCTCTTTGTACTTCCTACATTCTCTGCTGTTAAAGTACAAGTACTTTTACTGTAGCTGTAGACATTTGCTCTTTCTGTATAAAATAAAAAACTATAGACACACTATCACCACAGAATTCTTCTGGTGTCAGTTAGTGGCTTCTCCAGATAAAAAGTCAGGAAAAAAGGAGTAAGTGTTCCCTAAAGAAAGGCAATTGCACCAGAGGCAACATAGAAATACCTCAACCTTGGAGGTATCTATTTAAATGTACTTGAGCCAGACAGAATTCTAAAGGTGCAATAAAGCTGCACAACAGCCAGAATAGCTGTTAAGGCAGACACAAGTGAGAGGGAGGAGAAGAAGTGAAAAATCCCCAAATAGTAATTGTTATGGATTTCTCTGCAGCAGTCGTTCTCATGAGTCTTACCTGCAATATTAGCATTTGAAAATATTCTGGAAGACCCACTTGTGTAGTGTACTTGCACTCATCTCTACCTCTTTTTTTTCCTCCTTTATCCAGTATGCAAAATGTACTGACAAATTACAGTTAGTAGGGATTTGTGGTGAGCCAATGAGTCTTTCTCAGAGCACTTGCAAATCTATTCACGAATTCCTGATTTCTGGAAGTAAACCCTTGCTCAAAATCTGAATACTTTATTCATAAATAAAATTATATGAGATGGAGAGAAAATAATTTGGTTTGGTTTATTAAAACTCCAGGTGGCACAGTGTATTCATCTACAATTACGCTTCAGAAGTTTATCTCACAATGCTCTGTATACTGTACATGAGAGAGATTGTTATTCTAAAAACAGCATGTGCCAATTCAGCATGGATTTCCTCATATGAAGCATGAGGATTCGTATTACTGTTATGGAAACTTGGAGGCTCTTCATCCAGCCATAGTCCTAGCTAGACTCATCCTTGCTTTGTCTGTGTCTGGATGACACCTAGATCATATCTAAGTGCAATGGTGGGTCACATCCCATGTAGCTTTTTGTCAGGCACCTGCACCCAAGATGCTCCCTGTCAGGAGCAGGCAACTTGAGCTTTCCCTCCTCTTAGTCATTCCTGAGGGATATCCAGTCTCATGGGCAAAAACTCCACCACAGAGCTGATCCAGTCAGCTAGGGCCTGGTAGGGCAAGGTTCCCTGGGGGAGCCGAAGACACCCTTTGTCCTCAAGCGCTAAAATCAATGCTCAGGTGAAGAAATTATGCCAGTGTAGTTGCTTTCTGCTGGCTAAAGAGCATATAATATGGAGGATCTGAATAACTTCCCTGTAACAACAATATTTCCTAATAGTAGTGTTACAGCTGGCGTAATATAAACATAAATGCAAGAAAGGCTGTAGGAGGAATATCTACTATTATGCCAGATGCTACCCTTGAGGAAACATATCCAGAAGACAAAAGCTAGCCTCAGACAGTACGGTTTAGTTATTTCGCTGAATCCTAGTGAATCTGGACATGCAAACAACATCATCTGTCTATTACATAAGTTAAATATGAGTAATATGAGATTTAAATGCTTCTTCTGTTTTTTGTTTTGAGAAAGGTCAAAGGGTCTAGCAACTAAATACTGAAAATGGAAAAAGGTTTGTAGTTATTAAGTAAATATCTTTTTCAGGACCATTTTTTGTTTTTTTTTCCACACTCTTTTAATACTGTGCTCACTTTAGTTCTGCATTTGAATCATTTAGTCTTTTTTAACCGTGTTGTACTTTGCATCTTCTTTGTGACATCCAGCACTATGTGAACATTTCCCAACTTCCCAAAGCAATTTCCACTTTAAATATATTTCATGAACATTAGCGTTATTTTACAAAGTTCTTTAATGTTTTGTCTTTGATTTTCCAGGCAAGGTGCTTTTTGTTTGTTTGTTTGCTTTGCAGATTTTTTTCTTCACTTCTTTTAAGCTCTAATGAGGCATCACCCTTTCTTTTTTTTTTCTTTTTTTTTTTAATTGGAGAATTAATAGATTGGCAAAAGGATCACAAGTACTCATTTTATACATTTTCTAAAAAGCTTTGCGGTGCTGATTACTAATTATCCTGAGAGTGTTCTCTGCTTTTTAGGAACCTCATTTGCAGGGTACCAAGAAACAAGCAATCTCAGCACAAGTAAAATGAGTTACAAGTTCATTGAAAATGCTTTCATTTGGGCTTCATCTGTTATGTGTTGAATATTTCTAGTGATCTGCTGAGTAACTTGCACCTCATTCAAAAGGAACTAAAGAGGCTGCACATTTTGCTGGACTGCTCATTTCTTTGTGAGCCTCTGCCACTCTCACTGAACAGCATTAATAGCATTCTGGCTGGGGATTTGAACTTATCCTTGACAAATATTTTTGACTAAGAAGATATTTCTAGGCTGCTTGTAACTTGCCAAACATATCTATTTAGAAAAGAAGAGCTTTGTTCCTGAGTCTATCAGCCTAAGGTGACTCATATACTTTCTGAATACAAATCAATGATCTGGATAGGAGAGGATGGGCTCCAGCATTCACTGTCAGTCAGACAATGAAACGAAGCAGATGTCGGACAACACTCTGCATTTAGCCTGGCAGTTTGGGGTAGCTATCTTGCTTTAAGCAAAATAAAATAGAAATTCATAAATGGAATTGAAAAAAATGAAATGAACCAAAGAGTATCCTGTTGTGCACACATATGCATTTATTTCTAGGTTTCTGTAAATTATATAGAATAAGTCTTCCTGTGCATATGAACCAGGGAGCTAATTTTCCTCTTCCATTTGTCCAGCCTTGTAATTTTGAAAAACAATGGCATTATACATTATTAAATATATTTCAGACACAAGCGTCTGAGCGAATGATAAAAATATTGCAATATGGTGAGATTGTTTCAGAAAATAAACATTCAGGTTAATTCTCCCAGATAAGAGTGTATAAACTATTGGGACTTTAATATCTGGCATTAATGTACCTGAAAATGTTAGAGTTTAGGTTGAGTCAGCTTCTGTTAAAAGATATTTGTGGTACTAAAACAAAACATAAATTCATGCTATATGATTTTGGGTTTTTTACCCATTTTGTAACAATATAAACATCCCATTTTTTTTTCAAATTTTTAATGATAAGACAAATAGGGATACAAGTTCTAGTAGTAATGCAAGTAGGAATAAGTAATGTGATGACATGTGGAAAGTAAACTCCTAACAACCAAATAGGCACGGTCACCCCTCATGAATAGGTATAACTTAGGGCTGGAGACATAAAGGTCTTTCCTCATGTGTGAAGACAAATCAGAAGGAAATCCAAATCAAGCAGTAACTAGTGCATTCATACCACTGCACTACAGGGATTTCACTTAGGATTGCAGTCACATTAGGTTCTTAGATAGGCAGTGAAGAAAGAAAAGGCACTGTTGCCTAAAAGCCTCTTTTATGACTTTCTAATTTGCTCTGTTGAGGTCTTTGCTACTTCCCATTAACTATAAATGAAACCATGGGTGACTACATTGCTGCCTTAGGGATTTATGTTATGTGTCACAAATAGGTGAAATGAATCAGATCAAAGCAGTCAAGTACATGGAACTGGTAGTGAGTTTTGAGATATCTGAGAACATGACGTATATAGAGCACTTCCACATCACTTTTGGGAATCTCAAAAGCAGACAGGGAAGCAGTTCAGTCCATGCAGCCATACAAGGTTTTGGCAAGTGCTTGAGAATAAGAGAAAGGCCAGGGGAGTAAGTTGAAAGCATCAAAAGAGTGATTTTATCCAGTGAGCACAAAAGTGCCAGAGCAAGTACTAAAATGGTGGAATTGATGTTAAAAAGTGAGAAAGAAAAGCAAATATGAAACTGCTGCAGAATGTGGCTGAGCATCCAAGTTAACCTTTAGCATGTTTACTTCATTTAATTTCAAAATGAGTAGAAGTTGCAAACTTGGAGAGGACACACAGTCCATATTAAGAGAAGACCAGAAGCAGTACAGCAACAGAAAGGTCTCCTTTACAACTTCAGCCAGGAAGAAGAGGAAGAGAACCTTCAGAGGAGATGCCAGAAGTGTCTGGCAAGGGATTGCCTGCTCTAACCTTTCAGTGCTATCCTCAGTGGTCAGGAAAGGTAAATAGCAAGGACTGCTCAAGTCTTTCCTTTCACTAAGGAAATTATACCTAGGATTCATCTTCCTACATGAGTGGTGTATCTATAGAAATCTTGGTTTTATCAGTACAATTTGAATACTATTTTGTAAATCAATTAGTCAAAAAGCATTACTTGCAATATTACACACCTACTTCAACACCATGTATTAGGGTACAATGTATAATTAAGGATACTCTAAGTGGATTCACCTTGAGATTGTGAAGAGTTAACTCCCTCTGTTGACTTTGGGCATGATTTCTTGGTTCATTTTCCTAGTATTGATTGGATTGGTATTTGCTTTTTGTGCTCTCAGAAATTTGGCTGTTTGCTTTAAAGCAGGCAATATTTTCCCCCTCCCTGCATCGCCTACACTCCCCTACCTGTACTCCCAGCAAAAGACTGATTAAGAAAACACTCTCTATATGGAACATTGGTCTAAATCTTCTGCCTTTAGAGAACTATCCTCAGGAAAACAAGTTGAATACATAAAAGTGTTTTTCTGTCATCAAATACATGAATCACCACTAAACCTGTTAATTTTTTTTTAAGTTCTGAGTCCACTCTTTCCCGCTGCCAACCTCTATTTAAAATATAAACATAGGAAACAATAGTCTTTTGGAAGTGTTGATTTTCTACCAGTTAAATTCATTTAGATAAATCCAAGACATATGCACTGTCAAGAGCAGGAATCTTGCACCCAAGCAAGATTCTTTTAACTTTTGCTGGAAGCTTCAGACATCAGGTGTTTTAGCACTGTGCCTAAAAAGCTGTACTCCATTTCCCACTGGGGTGGTCCTTTACTTTTGCTACTGCTTCCAAGGGCAGTATACAAGGGTCTTCATGGGTGTCTTGGACTCTCAAAAATCCAAGGGATCAAAACTGAGCCCCTGGTAGCCCCTGGGCTATGGATAGAGGTCTTTGGGGTGGATTGGTGTCCTCAGAGACTCAGTGCCTACTTCCACTGCCATGAACATCCTTACTCTTCACAGCAGCTTCCCAGCGTGGCTAAACACTTCTCAAAACCTGTGTGATTCCTTTCAGGCATCCTTCACCATTGGCCACTCGCTTGAACTCTACACCTGGTCTGCTGCCACAGACTTGTAATTTATTCCCAAAAGAGCAGAAAAAGGCTTATTTGGCTTTTGTGTTGGGGAAAGCAAAACTCAATTTTTTCTTGTGGTGCTGAAAAAAGCTTTTTACTGATTTTAAAACTGAAAGTAATTGATCTCAATGTTGAGTAATCACTTCAAGATTTAGTTTAAAATAAACAGTTTTCATCAGACTAGACACAAGAGTAAAGGATGAAAGGTTTAAAAAAAAGATAGCTCATCTTGATTGAACAAAACATCTATAATTTATAAAACATTTGGCTAGACAGGTTAAAGCCCTTTCTTGGGTATTTCAGATGCCATTTGACTGTTAAATGATAAATACAAAGTGTCAAATTTTCCAAAAGTTCATTTTTTATTTAAAAGTATGTAAGCAGTCTTCCCTGGAAGCTTCAGGAAAAGCTCATCACACTGTGAACAATTTCCTGGAGCAAAAATACTATGTCTCTGCAGTAAAGTCACAGCTTCCAAAATATATCCATGGTCTCACTTTTACAATATCCTACATTAATGATCCTAGATCAAATTAGTAATTTTACACAATCTGACCAAACAGTACTTTGAAAGGTTCTGCTAGTGGAGAAGGGATATCCTGGGACATAAATCCAAAGAAATCAATAGATAAATGAGAAATAATTTCAAAGGGGCAAACACTTCCTCTTAGAATTCAGTCTAAAATCCATCTTTGGAAAGTTTTATTCCTTATTTTATGGAAGAAGTATCAATTCCTCAGACAGTGCTAACCCACAGAGTTCTCTTATCTCAAAATTGTTCTGTGATTTTCAGAGACACGTAAAAAAAAAAAAAGCTGAAAATTATAGTAGAGTAGGAGAACTAGCCATAAAATAATGACAGATCAAATCTCAGAAAATTAAGCCTGATTCAGCTAAATTCAGCTAACAGCAGCTGTGAACTGTCCTGGAGAGGTTTTTCTGTGTAATTGGGAGCAGGAGTCAAACCTCAATTGTGCAGCATCCTCACTGCTGGCAACACTTGGGACAATCCACTTGCCACCTTTCTGCAGCATCTGCCTACAAGGAAATTAATCTGCTTTTTAAATGGAGCACCATATCCATTGTTCTGTTATTCCCACCTTTTCCTGAGTGAGGAAGTTTTACCATGGTATTAAGCTATCTGGATATCAAGATATCTCATTGCTAATCAACTGGTGAACTTGCACTTTAAGTTTACTTTGCTGAGTAGCATTCTTTAGAGTTGAGGTATGTAGAGAAAGCTAACAAGTTCAATTATAACATCTATTACCTTTTTCAATCTTTCCCCATTGACCATCATCTGCAAACTCTTCACTTTATTCTTCTTCCTTATCAGATATTGTTTCAAAACAACAGTTTATTTCCTGCAAGCTTAAAATTGTGTGGGTGAAAATTGCACAACTTCAGAGACTGGGAGCTTCTGGAGGAATAATGCTTATTTTATACTGCATTCTTGGAGCTTGTCTATAACATCATGTTTATAGAATCATACAATCAAGTAGCTCAAATTGAAAGAAATGTTTAAAGATCACCTAATCCAGTCCTTCCTTGCCATGGAGAAGGACCTCTTTCAGTAGATAAGGTTGCTCAAAGCCTGATCCACAGTGGCCTTGAATGCTTCCAGAGATGGAGTACCCATAACTTTTCTGGGCAACCTGTTGCAGCTTTTTACCATCCTCATCCTAGAAACATCTCATCCTTATGTGCAATTTAAATCCACCCTCTTTCAGCTTAAAACCATATCCTCTTGTCCTACCACTACACACCCTTACAAAAAGTCCCTTTGCACCTTTCTTGTTAGCCCCCTTCAGCTGTTGGAAGGCTGCTCTAAGGTCTCTGTGGAGGCTTCTCTACCTGAGGTTGAGTAATCCCAACTCTCTCAGCCTATCTTCACAGAAGATATGTTCCAGCCCTCTGACTCCTTCTTGTGGCCCTTCTCTGAAATCATTCAAATGGCTCCATGGCTTTCTTCTACTGGGGAGCCCAGTACTGGATATAGTAAGTATTTACGTTAAAAAAAAAATACTTTTGGTTCAGTTGCACTGCCTGTGTCTTGTGTGACCCAGTTAACTATTTTTGGGGTGGACTGCTTAATGCTCCATCTTGAAATATGATCTGGACACAACTGGATCTACTACACCATCCGGTTTTGAAAATTCAAGCCTGGTTTTAAAAGCTGTTGCAAAAACCACTGTGTGGTGCTATATAGTGCCACAGCTTCACTGTTCTTCTACTATGGAACTTGCTTTCTCTGAACTGCAGAGCAGGAAGAGAGTAGGAAGCCCACAGAGCTGCATATTGTCTGTGATCCTTAGAGGTGAATGAGGCTTCTGTGGAAGGAATGCACAGAAGTACCTGACCACTGAGTGGACAGATCTGGTTTCAGATCTTTACATAGATTTCAGAGATTTTCCAGATGGATCTGGTTTCAGATCTTTACACACATTTCAGAGATTTTCCAGTTTCTGAAGTGTCAGAAATAGAGAAGGACTTGGATGGGAGAAGAGACCACTAGGGAAAACTCCTAACCTTCTCAAAAAGGTTTTCAGAAAGAATGTAAGTGGTTCTGAATTATTATTTCCAAGTTTTACTATGAAATGCTTACAGCTGTTGAAGCGGATCAGTGAAGTCCTGGTAAAATGAGATGAACAAGGATGAAATGAGAGCATTCTCCATTTTCTTATTAACAGGGAAACTGAACAGTACCAATTAGATCTGTATCTCTAGCTCATTTTTATTTTCTTAATTTTTTTTAAATTTTGAATCTGAAAAATAGGTTTTTTTTGTAGTAATTCTCCATTTTTTTATTGAGTATATATTTTCTCTGCCAGTGAGAAGATGAAAAAAGAACCCACATCATTAAATGAATTCCTATAGGAGTCAGCACTATGATGTGTGAATGCTGAGCTGCAAAATGCATCCCATGAGCAGCAGAAAAATACATTCTTTCAGATACCTTTGCCCCTGTTACTCACCTTGTTCAGATTCATGTTTCTTGGACTGTGAGACTGGGCTTCCTGGGGCAGGTATTGAACTATTCCTTGCAAAGCATCAGGAAGCCATTCATTGAAAATTAAGTGAAAGGAGCATTTTTTCCTTTCGTGTGGGTGAGTTTTACTTATGAGGAAACAAACAGAGAAGTATCTCTGTTCTTTAACCAAAAAACCTACTGTATCTCTATACTTGCCAACTCTTAAACAGAAACAGATTGAAAAGAAGAATAAAAATTAAACTGCTCTCCTCACATGTTTTTTTTAACAGTGTCAAAAAAAGAAGCAATTAATTTTGATATTTTTACCAGCATAGTTCTCAATATTTTTTCTAAAGCTTTGCTTATATTTAGTGTGCAGCTTGTCATATTTTTCATTACTGCAGAGGCAAGCCTAGCTTCCATTAAAAATGTGGGAAATCCTACGTCATCAGATAGATAGGTTATCTCCAGTTGCAAACTGCAACATTTTTATCCTGTTTTGTGGTGCCAGATTTCCTCAGAAAGCTTTTTGAAAGCATTAAATTCTCATTTGGACATACTTAGGCAGATAGGTAAGGAGTTTCACCTTACCTGCCAATATCCTTACCCTGTCTGTGTAGTGTTTGAAACTCTATCAGAATAGGGCAGGACACAGCTCTGGTAAGATGCAGGTGACTTGAGCAGAGTTGGAGATATGGGAAAATGCAGTGGCACTGCTGAGGTCAGCTCATTGTAGCACCTGCAGCTGGGAATGTAGTGCCAGGCAACATTCATATGTCCTTCGATCCCTATCAAAGAGGAATGGAAAAGGCCAGGGAATCAAGGGAATAATCACTAGGCACTAATCAGGCTCTGTTCTTTCTGCCCCTTATTTTAATCCAACAGCAAATAGCTTACCTGTTCCTTTCCTGTGCCAAAGTCTGAGCAGGGGAAAAAAAAACCCCAGCAGCCTCTCTGAAGCATAGCTGCATTAGTAGTTTTACTCACCATCTGTGGCCCTGCTCAGAGTCACCACCTAACTTTGTAGCATCTTTTGTGTGTTCCTTGAAGACTATGCTTTTCTTTTTGGGTTTTTTAAGCAAAATGAATTGCAAAGCAGCTCCCCTTCCCCTGTCACTACTTCCAGTGGTGGAAAAATATTAAGCAAAAGCCTGAAGCACTATTCTGCTCTTTCTTCCAGCTTCTTCTGAGTACTAACAAGCATTGCAGCTAATGGATACCAAGTGCTATGACATATGATGTCTTTGAATCTTCAGAAATATTAATTATCTGGGGAAAATTATACATAGGGCTGCACCACTGGAAAAATATGACGTTGCACTCTGTGAGAAAATAATTCGGAATTTAGTGTAAGAGAAGGAAGTTGTTTTACACCTTTAGTCAAAGATTCTAAAGTTAAATGATTTTATGGGAAGTCTGTCTTCTTTATTTTTACTTTTCTTACTGTATCTCTATTATAAGTAGAGTTTATCTCTGTGTGCTGATATCAACATAGTGTCGGTAGAAATTATTTAGTCTCAGCACTGTGCACACTAACAATTTTTGACTTCTAAGAAAAGCACAGCTCATCAGTTGTATGACCCTGCATTTGCCTTTGTTAAATTTCAGATAGTTAAAGTGAATTAAAGTGTACTGCTAAATTGTTTTTAATTCAAAGAGACAGGCAGTAATTTCTAATAATCTTTACCATAGCTAATAATAGTGAAATTAAGGATTCAATTAAATACCTCGAGTAACCATGAATTTTCAGAAATACTGAACTCTACCACTCTGTAATTGGTAACAATACAGATATGGGCAGAAACTACAACTCTCCAATTAAACATCTATTACATTTTAATGCTTCCTGTGGATAGAGGGAGAGTGGTGTTTTTGTATTTCCTTATTTTAGAAGGATTTTGGAAGTTATCACATTATAGTCTTATAAAAAAACAATGGAAATATTGTCCAGAATAAATAACTGTAATATGGACATGAAATTAGTGGAAAACTATTTTAGGAAAGAATTAAAAATGACTCTTTGTCAGAGTGAAAAAACATTTGTTGTGGTATCACAAAAGTCTGCCCAAGGCTCTGCAATATTTTTCACTCATGACAGTGGAAGAAAGAACATCTTCATTAAATTTCCAGATACTATGAAACTCTAGGAATGGAAATACTTTGGAAGATAAGATTTTCTTAAAAAGCAATTGATCTCTTTGAGTAATGTGCTTAAGTAAAATATAAGTCAGCAGGAGGAAAGGATTGTATGGTGGCAGGGAAATCCTGTGATACAAATGCAAACCAGGAAATAAAGTGTTTTGCAGAATAAGACCTGAAGGTTATTATGGACTACAAAATGAAAATTTGCCAGTATTTTTTGTAGTATTGTAAAGAAATAGGTTCTCTGACCATACAATCCACAAAGCCACACAAATTTTTTAAAAATAGCTTTGACTTTCTTTACTTCCCTTCCAATTATTTGCTTTGAGCAGAAAATTCAGCTACAGTTTCCTTCCAATCTGAATAATTCTCTATTTCTCTGGATCACTGCTCAGACTCTCTGCAGTACTCTACTTCTCACTAGTCTCCAGGTAAGGCGTGACCCATTAGCCCAGCCATCCAGGTATTGTTTTTATCAACCTCCATTTTCACTATTCTGAACCCAATGAGGTGCAATTTTAGGAACGGACATGAGCCAAATGAGCGTGGGAATATTGGGAACCAACAAGCTCTAGAAAACAGGACCTAAGGCAAAAAATTAAATATTTGGGTTGCAGAGTCAGACAGACAAAGAAATCCGGGAAGTTGCTGTGATAGCAACCTTCAAAAGTGTTATGGTAGCTTACAGAGAAATTGTAATGAAATAAGTGTAATTGAATTCAAAGGCCTTCTAGAAAAGGAAGGTGATTTCTATCCCCCTTCCGCCTTCCTCCTCCCTCCCCCCACAAAGTATAATAGATTTATTTTTTGCACTTTTAATTTAGTAAATTTTATTCATTCAATATGCTCTCATACTCTAAGGGGTCTGTTCAGGATCACTTGTGTGCAAAAGAGAACAGCGTACAAGTTCTTGTTCTGTCTTTGTTTTTTTTTTATTTGGTGGCAACACACCAATTTTTTGACAGAGCTTTCATGGACTTTAGGAGTCAATGGGTGGGTGGTCATTTCTCCCAGCATCTTGCTTAACTCAGCTTCCCTAATTCTTAGGCTACTTTGCCGCCCATTGTTTGTTTTCACTTTCTTGACACACCAAGTTTTTCTCATGGGCTAAAAATTAAAGGACTGATATACATGATATGCTGTAACCTTGCTGGCATCCTCCTGGCCTTGTATGCAGGTTGTTCACTGATAAGACATCTCTTACCAATACAGGCCACTCTTACAACTCTGTGATGTGCAGCTTCTTTTGTTCTTTTTCAAACACATATTTCCAATCATACTTGACTCATAACAACGTCTAGATTTTTCTTCAAAAAATCTTTACAACAGATAAAAATAAAGTTGCATTTATGCTCACTGTGGATAGGGCAAGAATTGATGGGCTTTAAGTTGTAGCAGGAGGAATGAAACTAAACATCAGGAAACTTTCTAAAAAGGCAGCCCTAATCTAGATTACCGCTGATGTTGTACAACTCTATCACTGCAGGGTTTGAAAATCAGTTGTTATGGGTTGAACTTGGCTGGGACTTAAAGCCCTCACCCAATTGCTTATTCATTCACCTTGCAGTTGGAGAGAGGAAAGAGTCAGAGGGAAAAACTGAGGATAACTTGTGAGTTTAATAAGGGAATGAAAATGAATGGGGGGGTGGGGGCGACCTCAAAAACCAGCAAGTGATGCAAGGGCATTCACTCATCACCTCCCACCAGCAGACTGTTATCCATTTGGTCTCTTGAGCAACAGCTGCTTCAGAAAAAGCCCCTGCCCAACACATGTTGAGTTTTATTGGTGAAAAACCCCAATGTGTGGGATATCACTTTGGTCAGTTGGGGTCAGCTGACATAGCTGTGTCCCCTACCAGCCTCTTGCCCACTCTTAGCCCACTCCCTGCTGGGGACAGAGTGAGAAACAGAGAAAGCATCTAACTGTGATGACACTGATCACCAATATCTAAAACACTGGGGTGTAATCAACACTATTTTGGTCGTGAATCCAAATCACAGCAACATAGCAGCTGCCATGAAGTAAGCTACTTTTATCTCAGCCAGATCTAGTACATCACTTTACTCAAATATATTCAAGAGATATTTTACATTTAGCTGCTCTTTTTTCTCAAAGAGAAAAAAGATTGAAACAAACTAAGAGCAACACATAAAATCACAGGTACAGCTTGGCTCACATCCACACATCTAAATCCTCTTACACCCAAAAGAGATGGTGACTGTACTCAAATTTGTGGGAGATATTCCTGCCATAAATTATCAGTGGAGCTATGTTCATGCATCATGTGGAACTTTAATAGCTGGCAAAGACCAAAACCATTACAGAAACCATGCCAGAAATTAAATAGCATGAACAGTCAGGGACTAGGCCTTTTACTTAATTGTACAGACACATCTTCAGAGTTTCTACCAAGCTGCTTTATTATAAACATAATGCATTGAAGCAAATATTTGTATCGTTTTACTTCTTTTGATAAAAAAATAAGCGTGTTGAATAATTGTTCTTTTGTCAGAAAGAAGATCTTTACCTTAACAGCATGATAAATTGTCTAGCAGTGACATGTGGAATAAAATTGTGTTCTGGAAACAATTTTTCATTAACAAAAAAGAAAAAGGAGGCAAAAAACCTTTGGCAAACAGCTCTTTCTTTTCACTCATATGGGAGACAAAGTATAACTTTATATGTCCCCCCCACAAAAGGTTTACTCAGAAGCAAACAGTACAGAACAGAATTCCTTCTAGAGGCATGTCTGTACCTCTGTGCATTCTGCAGGTAGTATTGACATGTATATGGGAATTGTAGGAAGGAAGTCCCCTCTATGCATCTGATATGAGATGTTAATCACACAATGTTTTTTACATGTAATTTTTTTTAGGTGTAGTAACTTCCTGCAACTTTCAGAGGGGAATTAAATTTTAGTCTGTTATAAATATTTTATCCATTGTGTCCATATATTTCTAGACAGTTCTGTTTGAAGGTTCAGACTACTGTTGTTTCTAAAATGTCCTAATTTCTCATACTGAATAGGACATCACTACAGCACAAAGAAAAAAACTTCAGCATATTCATAAATAAGGTCTATCCTCATTTAAGAAGTAAAATAAGTCTACTTTTAAATTGACGATATTTATAATATTTTAACATTTCTGTTGCCTCTCAAAGAACAATAGGTTTATTACACTGAAAATTTGGCACATGCATACATATCAGCAGTTTTCACTGATTACTTTAGTCTCCAATGTATTTTTTCTTTGATTAACATCCAGATCTCTATGTAAACTAATATATGACAGATTAATTAATGTAATTTCATCTGTAACTTTCTAAAATTTGCCTATTTATAATTTGCAGCAAAAAGAAAAAAGCATATTCTCTGCTAAACCTAGTTATAAATTACAGCTTTCTATTTCCTTTGAAATTACTCTCCAGCTCACTTTAGGTCTGCTTCATCTGTTGACTTTTTAGGTAGAAAAAGATTGTGTACTGCCTACATGTCAGCTATGCCAATAAAATAAATAAATACTCAGATCAATGTTCCTTAAATTTAAATTTCCTTTTTTTTTTATTTTTTGAGACTTTATATTGTCTAGAGAAAATACCATCTAGTTATTTTTCTACACTTTTTTTGAAATCTACCTTTCCATAATCTGAGTTTCACAAAGAAAGAAATACTAAGCCTAAGAATCAAAATGCTCGATTCTGTTAAAGTGACCCATGTTCCCTTGGATCTGAAGATATTGGTATTTCACTAATCCAACCACATAATTTCTCATGGAAAATAATTGTTCCAATGCGCAAATGAAATTTAACTTGCAATTCACTAAAATTTACTCAGAATTTCAGTTTTGTTTGCTTTCAGTTTTTACTTTGCATGGACTTGTAGACCTTGCTGAATTAAAAACTGAGCGTAGTTTAAATAACTATTGGCAAAAGCAGGGGAAATAACGATTGATCCTGTTAACATTTCTCCTTTAGCGTACAGAAAGCCATAGAAGCCATTGCATGTTGTTGAAAACTTTTGAAAGACAATTTATTAAAAAGTGAAATGAACACACAATAGATTCCTTAGTGTGGATTTAAATACAGTTATCCTATAATCTGAGACACAAATTCATGTTTCTTGAGAGAACAACCAGTAACTTATGAGAGCATCATTAGTAGCAAACTCAGAAATCACTTCAATTATGTCAGGTTTTTAAGACTTTCACTCATTATATGAATTTTAAATCTTGTCAGACATGTAGAGATATCTTTCCTACTATCAAATATGCCAGTGGTGATTGCAAAAATCTAAGTGTTCACAGACAATTGCAGTCTATTTAACAGATTTTTAGCTGTAACATACGGATTGGTGCATAGAACCCCATGTACATTTTGGCACTTAATCCAAAACCGCATGAATTTATTTCATCTCCATTCTAGTGGACATCAATGGATTAGGCAATTTATCAGAGAAGAATAAAAATATTTTGTTTCCCCAAAGGTTTTGGGGTTTTATACTTCCACAGATAAAGCTATTATTTTTCTTGGTGCACACTTTTCTGAGAATCCATGCATTATTTACAGGAAATATTTGGTCTCTTTACTCCATTGTGATGCAGCTGTTCCTAAAAACTGGCTACATTTGTACAGAGAGAGGATTACATTAACAGAATCTGTAGGATTAATGCATTAACTACCTGCTTCACAGAAAATATGGAGAGGTTTTACATGAACACTAACCATCTGAAGCTCATGGAAGGGTCAGACACAGATGGTAGTCAAAATATAAATGTGAAAATAAGCGCAATGAAAGCACAAAGGTAACAGAGAAAAGGATAATAGCCTGTAAAAAATTATTATTTTCTGGTATCCTGATGGCTTGGTGCTTTGCTTGAGGAGTGGTTTAAATAATTTCTGGGGGAAAAAAAACCCAAAATGAAACCAAACTCCCCCCACTCAGTTTTATCTGTACTAGTAAATTAAACCTGACAGGTCCAATTAGAAGATAAATATCAAGGAATTGTAAAGTCAGATGAGCAAACTCAAACTCGTCCTCCTTTTCACTCCTAGAATAAAAAGATGTTAATCGTGTTGCGAACAGCCTGCATTGTCTTACTCAAATGACCCCTAGGTTCTGTCTGGAAATGTGGATTGAAGTCATACTATGGAGTGTGCTAGCCATTACTGAAGACAGATAGCTATGTGTCAGTGATCAGACTTGTGCTTTTGGTCTGTGTAAATTGCTGCTACAAACAGAGTTGGGGCATCATGTAAAGAAAGTGTGGGAGAGTAAGAAAGATTACTAGATCAGGTAAGGGAGGTGAGATAAAGACACAAATATATTCAGTATAGTGGCAATTGATGACACAGAATGGGAAAAATAATCTGTTTCAGATGTTTAGACTTAGTAGTACCTTGATATCTGGCATGTGTTAGTGCCTTCATAGAAAGTAGATCACACAAATCAAGGTACTACCTAAAGCAAGCAAGCTCTTTATTTTAACAAACCTCTGGTCCTTTCAGAAGGAAAAGTTTGTTTCATAGAGAGGACACTAAAACCTTATCTTCTCCACTGATCTCACCTGGATTTCATTTGATTTCTTGATTATCCCTTTTTTTTCTTTTTGTGGTTTTGGTGGTTTGTTTGTTTTTTTTTTCCTACGCTAGCTTGCCCTTAACTCCTAACAGTACACATGTTCCCAGAGAACAAAACAAGGGCATCTATGTTGCTGTACTAAGACAGTTCAGGATCCCTCAGCCTCATCTACTTATCATCTGTCTCCACTGACTAATAGTAGCTGCTTAAAGAAAAGGATTTACAAAACCAACAAGACTAAAACGGTCATTGATCATTTCCTGGAATATTTTCCCTGTTCTTGTCAGTCTGCAACTCAGGGCTTTCTTGATTCAGAAGTAGTTGCTTCCAGTAGTTAGCAAAACATTAATATACTTTCATTTGGACGTCTCCATGCAACTGCTTAGCTGTGAGCTACATGTCTAAGCTTTAATTATAGGTAATGCACTGAAATATAGTTAATGAACTGTCTAGTCCAGACAGTCAATAGAACCTCAAGAGAGATTCCGTTTCTGCTGAAGTAAACATCCAATGCAAAAGCATGAATGCCTGGTGTCACTTGAAGTACCTAAGTTTATTTCACCAGCTCCAGTCAAAGAAAAAAAGAAAGGCGTCTTTCAGGTTTAACATCGACTTTCAAGTTTCCAGGGTGCCTATAACAACACTAAATTTTGAAGTTAAAGGAAATAAAGCTTTGTTTTAATTGTTCCAGCTGAACTTTCCTGCAGTAGTTTTACCCAGCTGCTTGTTGAACTTAAGTAATTCATTAAGTCCACAGCATCCCATGGCATACATGTTTTGTGTGAGATGATATATACTTCCCTTTTTGTTGTTGTTTCGTTTCTTTGCTAGGTTTTGGGATTGTTTCTGGTTCTTCTTACTCTGTTTTGCATCTAAAACCTCTTTTTCAGCAGGAAGATTGAATCTTTGCTTTCTATTCCATTTATAATAATTTTGTAGATTGCCTTATTGTCTAGTGATCTCTCCAGCCAGTAGGGCTCCACAAGTATAACCACATCTAGTACATCCCAGACACAATTGTTTTATAAACTTTGAAGCACATCTTGCAAGTTCAAATACAACTTTCCACACAACTTAGTCATCCAAACACTCTGCTTATTCAGTTTTGGTCAATTTCCCACTGCTTGATTTTTGAGGCTTTCTTGTCTTGCCAAATTCTAACTGTCTTGGGATCCTTTACTTTTTGAGACAGTCTTCTACATTGTCTCATGCACTGTCTAGTGTCTGCCTCGAATGAAGCTACTTTCCTCTTAAACACACATTTAAGTGCTTTTCTGAAATGATGCCAAAATTGCCAGTCTTCTCAACCAACATGTTTGATTTGTCCAATTCTGTTCTATTGTTGTGGTTTTTTAAAATAAAAACTTCATTACACTCACAGGTGTACAAGATAGAAACACATCTTAAACTGAAAATCAATTAAAATTGAGTTTTGACTAAAAATTTGGTATATGTTAAACAAATATTTTGGAAACTGTGCATCTTTTGTTGGAATTCCAACTAAGTAAAACATTTTTTTCTTCCTCTTAAAGAAGCATATATCTTGAAAACAAGAGATTGATTTTCCTGGAAAAGAAAATATTCTGGAGAGCAATACTTAGTGAAATTAACTCAGGTGAAGCATTTTTCACACTCATGAAGACTTGTTTTCAGGTAGTTAGAAAACTCAAAACAAAATTTAAACTTTAAAACAATGAAACCTGTTATGAAGAGGAAAAAGAAAGGTTAAAAACTCAGAAAACAGCTCCTGCCAAGTTTAGTAAGATTTAGTAAGAATTTACAGATTCAGTAAGAATTCATGCTGTCCTTTGGATGCCTATACCTCAAAGTCAAAAAAAAAATTTTAGAATCAACTATTTCGTTGGAAAGGACCTACTTGGATCATCAGAGTTTCTTTCTCCACTTCCCCTCCTCAGGAAGCTGTAGACAGCAATGAGGTCACTCCTCAACCTCTTTCTGTCCAGACTGGACAAGCCCAAACTTCTCAACTACTCCTCGCAGGACATTCTTTCCAGCCCTTTCACCAGTATTGTTGACTTCCTCTGGACACTTTCAAGGACCTTCCCATTCTTTTTAAATGGTGGGGCCCTGGACTGGCACTCCAGGTGAGGCCACATCAATACTGGATACAGAGAGATGATCACTTCTTTTGACCATCTGGTCATGCTGTGTTTGAAGCACCCCGGGATGTGGTTTTCCATCTTGGCTGCCAGAGCACACATTTTCCATATATTGTAATGCAAATATTGCTCCTTTCCAAATGTTGCAATGAGCACAAAGACACTTCATTCATGTTCTTGTACATAGACTAAAACAAAAAAACAAACAAACAAACAAAAAAACCCCAAAACACAAAACAAAACAAAAAAAACCAAACGAAACCAAACCAATACAAAAAAAACACAAAAAAACCAACCAAAAACAAACAAAACTTTTTTTCAAATGAAAAATACCTTATGAAATTGTGTAACTTTGCATTGCCTAAAGAAAAAAACAAATGAAACAAAAAGAGTAAATGCCATGTATATAAATATGTGTATATGTATGTAGAAATATACATAGATACATGTACATAGCTACATATACATGCACACATGTACAAATATACATACATATTTATGTACATATAGATAAGTAGCCAGGTAGGTGCAAAAAATCTCATTGCCAAGAGAGACAAAGAGGATTATTTTTATTAAATCTGTGTATTTTTTTAAGTCACCTTCCTCTGCTCTATAAAAGTTAGGAGAATTCTAAGGGCCCTTCACAAAAAGTATTCTTTCTCATGAAGAGGCAGACAGTCTTAGAGATGGATCTTGCTTGGCATTTTGAACTAAAACATTTCAGAAAATAATGAACAACAAAGTGTAATGACTAAGTCTTGTAGTCTCAAATGAGATACTGTCACCTAATATTCTACTTGTTGTAGCACTGAGATCAATATAAACACTTTTCTTTCACATAAATGTCTAAATTTACTTGATAAAATGTAGTTCACTTTAACTGGAATTATTTTGCTTTAAATTTCCACATGCAAATCTGATCCTTCTGTATGAGTAAAATTGAGAATAAATGTAATTTTCATACGTCTAGGACAAGATTAAAAAATAGTAAATCATAGGAACTCTATGCAGCTGTAAAATATAAAACCTGTATATAAAAACCTGTTTTCAATTCCATTTTGAATATTTTTGTCTTTGATGACACAGAATTGTGATTAGCCATACTTTTGAAGAATACCCTCAGCGACTCAATAGAGAAAGTTGGCAGAAACAGCTCGAAATACTTTGATAAGTAGTACAGGTTCCTCCATTCAAGGATATGACTGGGGCAGATTGAAAAGTATTTTAGACTTTCGGAATAGAAAAGATTGATTTAAAATATTGTACTTCTCCAAAACCCTAAGTATTTAAGCCAAAGTGTATGTAAGAAGATTAAATTAGGAGTTCTTCCAGTCTCTTATTTCTCCTATAGCCTTCGATTTCATCTTCTGAATACTATGACAATTACAAATAGAAAACTCATACAAACTTAGGGAAACCTTCACTATAAGTGCACGTTTCCTTCCATGGAAATTCTGTGTACTTTTCATTCTCATAAGAGATCAAGTTGTATTATTGAGAGTAATACATCAAATCACACTAAATTTTTGAACACTTATTATCACTGTTCCATGAAGCTGGACTGGAGCATGGAAAAAGAAAATTTGTGCAGCATTATTTTGTTTCCAATTTTCAGTCTGGGACAATCTTTGTCTTTTTTTCATTCCTACAGCATTAGAGATGTGACAAAGTATGATTCCATCATTCTAAAGCCGTGGAAAAGAATGCTATGTTGATTGACTCACCTTGGTGGCTGAAAATGAAAGATGTTTTCCTGTTTCTCAGTTTTTTTTTGAGGGTCTAGTCTTGGGAATATCATCACATCTAACTACTGCTGCTCTGTAGTTTGTAGTTTTATTTTGTTGTTGGTGGTGATTTAAATCTCTGCTTTAAAATGTTTTTAATCCATTACTTAGATTTAACATCTGCTTTGTTTAAAATTTTATCAATTTTACTGGGATTTTTTCAGATTATAAACCTCCTTAGAAATAGCAAGACTATAGAAACTAGTCCCTGTAATTTCTTTATGAATGTTAAGCTGTTGTGGCCATAGGAATCTGCTGCTCTGTGAGGTTTAGCTGCAACAGAATTGCTCATGTTGACTGTTCTACCATTCTGTTCCTGAGGGAAATGCAATCACAATCTAGTTTCTTACAAATGTACTGATATTTCAGCCTATTACTTCTTTACAGGACAGGCTGACCAGTTAGGAACATGAAAAATTATTACCTCTCTTTCTGGAAAAATACCACTCAGTGTGACAGGGGAAATTATAGTTCACATATGAGAACTTATTTTCTTCTATGTTAAGGCAGGTTTCATGCCACTACTTTTGAAGAGCAATGTAAAACCCATAAATCAATTAAAATGGGCACAAAACACATGATTTAATTTTCTGAAATGTATAATTCAAATATTTCATTTAATTTTGTTTTATTTTAAATTTTACTTAAGAAATTATGCATTTGTAATCAATATCAGAATCTAGAAGATTTATTTACGGAAGTGTGATATCTCTGACCGTTTTTTGGGAAATCTAAGTTTATCATCCCTATTACTTTCTAAAAAGAGTGTTTTAAAACTTGCCATGTTACCTTGGTTGTGATAAAGATAGTTTCCGTGGTAAATGCTGTTGTTGAAAATATGTTACAAACTGTATCACTGGACTTTTCATAATGGTTTAGAAGAAAAACAAAAATTGGAACAAAATCTTACAGATTAGGGCTCTGTAGAGGCTGATGGATGCTAATCTTCAAGTCTCCGTTGTATTTAGGGCAGATAATTGAACTTGGCCTTATGTCTTTTCAAGTAATCTACCTATTTATATTTGTTCTCACATTTATGGCCTTGCTGCATTTTTGTGGAAAAACAACAACAACAACAAAAAGCCAACATAGAATCAAATAACGAAGAATAATAGAATCATTTATGTTAGAGAAGCCTATTAAGTTCATTGAGTCCAGTTAACTTAGCACTGCCAAGTCCACCACTAAACCATGTCTCATGGCAGCACATTTACATGTCCATTAAATACCCTCAGGGATGCTGACTCAACCACTTCCCTGGGCAACCTGTTCCAATGCTTGACAACCCCTTCTGTGAAGAAATTTTTTCTAGTATCCAATCTCAACCACCTGGTGCAACTGAAGGCTATTTTCTCTTGTCCTAGCACTTATAACCTAGAGGGGAGACTGACCTCCATCTCATTACAATTTCCTTTTAGGTAATCACAAAATAATTTAGTTTGGAAAAGATCATCAAATCCAACCTTTGCCTGGTCACCATCTTGTCGATCGACACCACAGCCTAAGTGCCACNCACAGCACTAAGTGCCACGCCCAAATTGTTTCTTGGACAGCTGCAGGGAGCTCCAGGGATGGTGACTCCACCCCACCCTGGGCAGTTCATTCCAATGCTTAACAACCCTTTTTGTGAATAAATTCTTTCTGATGCTCAACCTGAACCTCCCCTGACCCAGTTCAAGATTTATGTCTTTTTCTGTCATGACTTGGGAGAAGAGGACAACCCCTGCCTGGCTGCCACCTCTTTTCAGGCAGTTGTAGATGCTGATAAGGTCTCCCCTGAGACTTCTTTTCTTCAGGTTAAGCAACCACAACTCCCTCAGGTGCTTGTTATAAAACTTACCCTCCAGACCCTTCACTAGTCCAGTTGTCCTTCTCAGGAGACACTCCAGCACCTCAGTGTCCTTCTTGACGTCAGGGTTCCAAAACTGGACACAGAGCTCGAGGTGTGGCCTCACCAGTGCTGAGTACAGGGCAAGAATCACTGCCCTGGTTCTGCTGGCCACACTATTTCTCATACAAGCCAGGATGCCACTGGCCTTCTTGGACACCTGGGCACACACTGGCTCATGTTCAGTGGCTGTTAAGCAACACCCCCAGGTCCTTTTCTGCTGGGCCACTCCCCAGCCACTCTGTCCAAAACCTGTAGCATTGCACTGGGTTCTTGTGACTCAGGAGCAGGGCCCAGCCCTTGGCCCATACAATTGGCATTGGCCCCAAAACCTTTATGCTCTTTTCATAACACAGTAAGAAAGAAACATATATCTGGAATTTTTTTTTTTTTAAATAAAAGAATATTCTGGTGGTAGAGACTGCCCTACTTACTTTTTTGTCCATCTTGAGTGTTTAGCCAGATTTTTAAAGACATTTAGTTGCCTTAAGTCTGTTGTATCTGTAGGGGAGAGTTACTGTGTATTTTATAAACCTATTCTTAGATTTCTTTTCTCCTAAAGTAACAGACTCAGTTGGATAGCAATGAGCAATTATTCCACCTCACTGAGTTTAGAAAAAGGCTCTTGTCCAATTTCTGCTGTTGGCAGACAGTGTCCAATCCATGCTTTCTGTCACTATTACAAGCATTCAAACTGGGTGCATTTTTTTCAGGCAGATCGGTGTCATTATTTGTCACCTTGCAGTGCCACATAAGGAACTGTTAGAAAAGGCACATAACAGATGAGGAGATTTATGCTTAGGGCTATAAAGGAACTTCCAAATTTCAAATCTGATCCATCATCTAAGTCTTTAGGATTCTTCACACTCAGCATGCATATCTGACAAGCTACTGGGATCAGTGCTAATGTAAATACAGTTTTCCTTAATTTCTGAACATGTTTCATTATTAAAAATAAACTTGAATTATTTATTAGCAATGAAAACTCTAGAAGCACCTTTGTGGCAAGTTGTATATACAAGTGATTACTTATTTAGGATTCGTAATATTATTTATCCTTGCAATGGACAACTTTAACTGAATTTGTGCAGAAAAAGAGCAGTGAGAAAAAGAGCAGCATGTGAATTTGAACTTTAAAAAACTCTTGGGTTAGTTAATAAGGACTTTTGTATATCCATAAATGAAATGTGCATTGGACCCTTAAATATCAATAAAGCCAAAAAATTTAAGAACAGACAAAAATTTAAACCCGCTTTCCCTCCCAGACAGGCTGACCAGACCCAAAAGCTGCTTACATGTCTCTGCTTCATAACACCTTACAGCCTGTGACTGGAAATGGGTTTGGAGAGACCACTGGTCAAAGACCATTCTGACAATTCAGAATTACAAATCTCCTTTCAGTAGCCTAAAACACTCTCTCACAGTGCTTTATTAGAAATAAAGATGTAATAAAAAATACAAATCAATTCAGTAGAAGTGACTCTGATTCTTACTTCTAATTTTTTCAACTAGTTGATTTTTCAGTCAGATATTAATGCTCTAACATTTTTGGTTTTATGCATTGTGGTTTTTTTTTTGGTCTTAAAAATAAGTTGAAGAAAGCACTTCAGAACAAAAAGAAATCGTGTTGCTTTTTTCCCCTCATTTTTCACACAGGTACTTACAATGACCATCAGTGGGTCTTGAAGTGAGTCTTGAAGTGGGTCTGCAAAAAGTCTGTTTCATCTAAAAGATAAAATGAGAATGAAGTAAACAAATTCTCTAAAGCAGCTGTTATAAAATTTCACTCTGTCTCCAATTCCAAAATATAAGTCTCCTTCCTGCTGTTGGTTTTGGTACTTATTTAACTAAATAGTAACTGATTTTGATTGATCTCTCTTTTCAATCGTCTTCGGCAGTTTCAAAAATTAGCTCTTTTTTAAAATACTACTCTTTTAGTCTCCATCTTGTTCCCATTCTTTTACCTCTTCCTTTCTAGCTTCATATCGAGGTCAATTTTCCCCACCAGCTGATCTACTTCTTTTCATCAGATTCCACTCTATCATTGTTTGCTCAGCGACTTTCTTCATTCATAAATCTGATTTTCCTGTCAGTCCCACCATCCTTCTTGTCACTTTCTTCTTTTGAACTGAATACCCTCTTCCAGACAAAGTTCCCAGTCTTCACTGTATTTTCTTTGTCTTCTAAGCTCTTCCTTCCCCTTCTCTAGTCTCATAGTCTTGGTATAAGCAAATTCAACCAGTGAATTCCCTTCTCAACAAGATATTTGTTTCTACTGTGTTTGAACCAGATTTTGTTTCTGTCCCAAATTTAGGCTGTCTGATGTCACACTGTCCCAGAGGGAAGGCCACCCTTGTTTTCTTTGATAGTGCTCTAAGAATAGCAATTGTGGGAAAAAGTATAGGGGAAAGTTTTGAACTTGTGCCCATGTTAAAAAGGAAAAAAAGTCAATTACCTGACTGTAATTATGCAGGAGGAGTTCAGTCATAACAAGGAGAACTGAAGAAGTGCTTTCTTCAGAAATATAAAGGAAGAAAATCACTTTTCTACTACATGGGCTTACTCAAAACTATGTAACTGGACATAGTTACAGATTTGCAGCAGCAAAATTAAAAAAAAAAACATCATTGCAAGTCATTAAATGTCCATTTCTTTAGCTAGCAAAACCTTTTCATAACCAAACTTGACTAATTATCCCACAAGAGAAGATGTAAATGAAAAAGGAGCAAATGTTTGGGAATCAATGTTTATCTTTATGGATGTCTCTTTCACACATATTCAAATAATTTTGTCTGAATATTTACAAATAAATAATTGAATTTGACTTTATTCTACAGTAAATACTCAGAGATTTTTGAGTATAAATAACCCAATTCTGGCAATTTTTCTTGTCACCATTAATGATGAAACCAGAAAGCCTTAATTACAGAAGACATTGCCAATAACAGTGAATATATGATGGCAGAAAATATTAAGCTCCTTTCAAGATATGCATTTCCATTCTGGAATTATTCAGGATACACAGACTGATTTGATAAGTATTCAAGAAAGGAACTTTTGCTCAGTTTTAATAAATATATGAATTTTGATATCTCAATAAAGGCACTCCGTTGAACTTGAAATGTCATATACACTTAAAATCAGCATGATTCTAGTAAAATAGTGTGCAAGACAGTGGAAAATGAAATAAATTTCACCCCCTGCAGAGATTAAATTTACAGGAAATATTGAAGAAAATACTACAAACAGGGGTTTGACCTGTATGTAAAAGCAATTGGAGCAGAAATTAAACAAGATGCTCACTTTGCTCCTAATAGTCCTACTAGCTACTGTTCTTGATGCACACAATATTTTTTACATGTGATACAGAGGAAGATAGCAGGAAGTAAATGGGTTACTGTAATAGATGTATCACAGTGTACTTAAAAAAAAAAAGAAAAAGGAGAAACAGATGTTTCTTGTGCAGGTATAAAATTCAAAAGAATAATAAAGCTATCAAAGAATGTATAATGAAGTGTAGATTAAACAGCACAGTCTTGTCTGTACAACATATGTTCTGAACTTTCATGAAATAGGATGGTTTAAAACTAGACACATTCTCATGAGAACAAGGAGATTGAAAAGACCTGCAAAAGAAATGTTCTTTTTATGTTCTGAAAGGTACAACCTGCAGAAGGAGATGAATGTAGCATTAATGCACGGTAGGACTTGTAGAGCTGGACTGATGCACTAGCATCCATTATCCAGTTCTCTGCAACTGAAAGTCACTTTGATTGAAGGTCATTATGACCAAGATGCAAGTCTTAACAGTTCTTGGAATTTTTCCTGGTAGAAATACTCTGTGCTAATTCTGTTAAATACCAGTTTCTTTTGATTAACACTAAAATGAATGGACTTATTTCAAATATCTCATTCTTTTCCAGACTTTTTGGAAAGGATTAATTTCAGTTACTCATAGAATGTCCAGTCCCTGATTATTGTGCCTAAAATCACGTCTTCGTGTACTTCTGTGCTAACCAGACACAATATAGCTATCTAGGAAAAAATTACTTAACAGGTAATGGTATTGGGATAAAAAACAGATGTCAGTAACATATGTACATCATAATGTCATTTTTCATTCTATTGTCATCACACTCCACTTAGGAAGTGGCAACAAAACCTGAGTTTCTAAGTAATATCAGAGAATAACTGTAACTGTGTGATGTGTGATTTATAGGAACTGATCATAAACTATAGATATAGAAAAATTATGTGCATACTTTGCAGTCCCAGAATGAGAAAAAATTGAGCTAAAAAGACATGAAAGAAAATGGTTTTGTTATGTATGAAACATTAGATATTCAGTCTTTCTATACACACTTCCATATGAATGCAAGTGAATATCTTCAAATTATGAAACAATCTGAAAAATGAAGAAAAATAGGAACCCACCTTAGCACTTTCAGACAACCAGCATATTATTTTCTTTCATGACTTTCAAATGCTTCATCAACATCAATTATAATCCCGTTTATGAAAGCCAAGTACAGTAGCTGTCAGACAGTCACCAGAACTGCACATTCTTCCTGACAGACACTGGATCTGAAAGACTTGGAAGAAATTTAGAAACATTTTGCTTCTGATAAATGTTTATTTGGATATTCATCTGGATGAGACACAGCTTTGTTTCAATTTCAAGTTGTCATTCAAAGAAATTGATTTTTCCACAGTAAAAGAGCAAGCCTAATTATAAACTGATCATGTCAAAGAACAGGAGTATCTATGATACCTCTAAATATTGGTAAGCAGAGATGGACCATGCAGTGTCAAGATGACAAGCCAAACCAATTTTGATTGACACCAGAGTGGAAGACAACAACAACAGGATTCTTCTACTGTACTGATAGGCACATATCATCTTCCAAGGTATACAAGATAGGAGGCCAATAGGTCTCACAGATCTCACAGAAAGTCACCATTCTTCTCATCTGACAGTAAGTAGGCAAGCAGGATACCTAGTAGTGCCTGAAACAGTCCTTACTAAATGTATGGTGGCAACTGAATCACTTACGTGCCTACATTCAGGATACGAGTGCTTTTTCTACTCTGCCAGACAAGTGGTTCCACAGTTGAGATGCACAGAATATCAGAACGGCCTTAGGAATTTGTTTGTTCCCTAAGGGAATTCATCCTTTGCCCCATTTTCTCCCATGAAGTGTCATTTTACATGCCAGGAACTTTCTACAGTACTATGAGAGGGGCCTCCCACTGTAGCTTGCTGGTCTCTGCATCAAGGCCTCTATTGCAAAAGCACAAATAATGTTGAAATCCATAATCTACTTGGTTCTGTCCGGAGCTCCATTCAGAATCCATGTCTCATCAGCTCCATCAGCATTCCTTCTAACTGCAACAGGCTGCTGGAAAAACTGAGGTACTGCTTATGAAATACCAGTACTCACTCATGAGAGTGAGTGTACAAGCACATGTACCAGGAAAAAAAAAAAAAAAGAAGAAAAATGCAAACAATCACAAAACCACCTAGCAATGAATTGCAGGGAAACAGTAGAGCTGGAGTAGATGTATAAATGTAAAGCATGTATCATGTTCAGGTTCAAATGGATGAATCATCATGGGGATTGCTTAAAAGCACTAAGTCCAGTATCTTTGTTCAGGAATTTCAAGAGCTCAAAGCTCCTGTTGCTGGAAAGGTCAAACAGAAAAGTACATCCTACTTTTTGGCATCAGGGTATGAGAACAACCACACTGGTTGCAAAAACTTAAAATAATTTCTGAAGATTCTATTAATCTAAAATATTTTAGACCCAAACTTGCTCTACTTGTCAACCATTTCCCTTTTTCTGAGCTATTATTTTACTTTATTCAGCCTCAGATGTGATCAAAAGAATGTGTTTACTTGAAAGAGGATTTCCTTCTTATCAAGGTACTTTGCTTTACTTCTGCATATGCTGACACTTCATTTCTTCTTATTACATTGACTGGCCATCATGATCTTTCCCCAGTGTCCCTATAAGTCTGAGAGATATTAAAAAAACCCTCATGCACTGAGAAGTGCTTCAAGAAGCTGCTTACTCATCTGGATTATTGGACAACCAGCAAAATCAACGGTAATCAGGAACATTACTGGGCAGTGGAATTCAGAGATTAGTACTGATAAATTGTTTGAACAGTACTTTAAATAAAATTATTTAAGTATATATAAGTATATATAATATTATAGTAATTATTTTATTTTAATTATATATATTATTTAATATATATTTTTTTTAATAATTTCATGTATGTATGTATGTGTGTGTAGATATATATATATATATAAAAAATAAGTATTTGTAAGCCTATACCAAACTTTTTCAATACATTCAAGGGTACTGGGTTGAGTGTGCTGGAAATGCAGGAATTACTTGTGTCATGGGAGCGACCTTTGGATATTGGAGGCTACAAATTACGCACACAATGCTGGGCTTTTTTGTAGACGAACACATCTTCCAGCTGAAAAGCTTCAATTTATTATTTTTGCTCTGTTACAGGGCCTTCTTTGCCAAATTTGTCCACTTTAGCCTGAAATGTATGTATTTTATTCAGCAATTGCTCTGAAAACAGTGGCCTGTAGTCAAGGCTCCAAGGCAACTTTACTGTTCAGACTGTCTTTTTAAAGGTGCTTTCAATGCTCAGGCAAAATTTAACCCATCATTTGGGAGAATTTTGAGGATCTGGAAGCTCTGAACCTTTTGATTGTTCATCTGTCTCCCCTTACCTGTACAATTTTTTGAGTGTGGATGGACTCCTGTCCTCCTGATAAACCTGGCACAGACAGGAGGCTCGGCTGGGGCTACTCATGCTCTGACTGGGTAGCCAGCCCCCGGGAGCCTGCTCTGATTGCATCTGTGCAGAGCAGCTCAGCAGCAAGCACACAGGTATCTTACCAGTTTTCATCTGTAAGTATTTGGAAGCCTATCTTCCTCAAGAAAAAAACAAACAAGAAAACCTCCACGAACAAAATAACCAACCGACCAGCCAAAAACACAACCTCAAACCAGAAAAAAATGTACTGCTTTTTTAAGCTGAAAAACTATGACATTTGTATTCTAGTTGAAGTGGAGTTTGTATCCACTTTCATTCAGAATTGAAACAAATGGAAAAAAGCTTTACCCAAATATACTAATTTTTCAGACAGGTATATAATTTGCCTGATGTACATGTGTACTCCCAGAAGACAAGTTATACATAGATTTACACAATTACCTGTATTAAATATTAGAAATCCCTCTTGCCCTGAGAATTTTCCTCCAGATGCTTTGACATAATTACATTCAGTTGAAAGTATCTGTAGTTGTACTGTTGGATAAATTGGTTTATTGCCTACTTTGAAATCATTGAATACTATTCCTGTTTCTTCCTCTGTGTGAATCCTTAATTTTATATTCCTTCTTGCCAGAAACAAATTGAAATAGATGTGCTGAACACATGGATATGAAGCAGTCTGCCCAGCAATAATTGCTTCAAGACAGTTTTGAATTCTTCCAGTTCTTCTCCCTTTGGGATGCTTTAGTGGTTTGGATAGCATTAGTAAGAGAAAGACAAAGTACTGTCTCGAGCTAGATATTATTAGTGCAGACTTGATAAAATCTAAATATTTTTGAAACAATTGTTCTCTGAATAATTAAGTGGATTCTGAAAACCTCCAAACACTACTGATTTTTACTACACTTTAGAGTTTTTAAAAGATCACAAAAGAATTCCAGTCTTGGAGAGAAGTCAACTTTCTACTGACACTGGAAATATTTCAAGAGCAGAAGATATTCAGGGCAATAGTTCTTTCCAATACACTTTTTTTTCTAAATTGTCCATTCATAAATATTTACATAAATGGTACCTATAAATAAAAGCTATCTTAAAGTAACTTTTCAGCTTTTCTTTATATTTAACAGAAATAATATTGTCAGGAAATTGTCTTGTTTAGATTTCAATATGAAACAAAATGCAAACACTCAATCTCTAAATAAGTAAATAAACAAATACCATCTGTTAATAATTCTTGTACATCAGCTAGTTATTGTTGTGCAAAAAAAGAATTTGGCAAGGAACAACAAAATAAATTCAATAGAGAATTTTTTTTTTTTAATCTCTTGAAAAAACAAGTTCTCTGTGTCACTAAGCTGTTTCATTTGCTAAACTTTCAGCATTTTCACATTTAATGCTTGAACATAGCCAGTATATCACTGACCCTGTAAATCCAGTCTTGCCATGGCTGGTAGACTCAAAAGTGGATATAACCCATCTCATAGCAGTCTTAGTGGCTCATGCTTTGCTTTCCTTGTCTTTCTGTGGATGCAGAAGGACCACTGGGAGAAGATTTCTGGGTTTTCAGTCTCCTGATTGTTATGGAAGCATGTTTGGGCAGTGAGTCCCTAAATTGCTGTACTGCTTCTCTGTGGGGAGAGTGTTGTAGGGGGCAGCCATAATTAAACCAATTTATGTGAACAGGAGCAAATGGTTATCATGCTAACCTTGCACCTTCTCAACATATCTTAAATATTAATATTAATCTTGATTTTATAGCCTTTCTGTTTTGTTTTGTTTTTTTTTTTTTAATAAAGAAGGTAGTTGTTTCTTTCTCCTTCAAAATATCTGGAAATATGCCTGGGAATTCTAAAAGAATTAATTACATATTAGCATAAAGCATCTTCTTAAGCCAAATGATCATCTCTAGTTTTATTTCAATTTAAGCCAAATCTTTCAGAAAACGTGGGATAGGTTATAAATCATGGTTATGCTGGGACCACAGTATACTGGAAAAGATACCCAAGAAGTAATAATAAATTACATACCTTCTGTTATGCAAGCTGAAAATGTAGTATAGAAGATGCAGATTTGGGTAGCTGTGTTTTCTCCCGTCATAATCACTCCACAGGGCAAAAATGCTGAGCACAGCCTGTAATTTTAATACTGTTATTGAACATTTAGACCATGAACTATTTTAAGATACTCCTTTCACAATAGACAGAAAGGTGTAGAACAGCGACACAATAGTCATGGAGGAAGACTTCTCATATTTAATCATCTGTTTCTCAGGTTCTTATCACCAATAAAGAACCTGCAAAAATCACCTGCACTCCCAGAGGTACAATATCTTTCCAGGGAAAGTATTTGCACAGAGGAACGCTTTGAAAAATGTCATCTGAATACAAAGCATGGGGAAGAGACAAGGTACAGAATTTCTAGTGCCTAGATGATGCGTGGGGACTTGGACAGTGCTGAGTGTAGTGCTTCAGGTAAGTGTGTGTCAGCATTCAGCTAGTAAAGCCCTATTTTCAGGAATTTATCTCTTTAGAAGTTATGAATTCATTTTGTTGCAAAAGTGCTCTTGACAAAAGAGTCTCTTGTGATAAGAAATATCTTCAAAAGATGATTGTCACTTGCAAATTATAAAAGTTCAACAAAATATGGCAAATGTGTAAATGCAAGAAATTTATGGTAAAAATACATATTGAAAATGTTGGCATTATTTTCAATTTTAAAAAAAGAAAAATATTTCAGAATAATCCAAGAATTAAAAATTACCTTCATGGGTCTGGCCAAGTCAAGTTCACCAGTTCAGGTTATCCTGTTTGTGAGTATTTATATCTGATTCCCTATAATTAGAGACTTTTCAGTTGAAGAGATAATGTGGAAGTCTGCCTAATATGTGTTAATTCCAGTTCAAGAGGATTTCAATCTGCACATAGCTTATTAAGTCTACAGCTAAAAGGATTCCATTTTGATCATTTAGTCTGATTTTGTGCATAGTGCAGGCCATTGAATTTTAGTATATCAAGATATCCATACACAGCCCAGATCTGTCATCTGAAAATATGCTTTGGGATGTATAATTATTTATGTCTATATGTCTCCATTTTCCCATTTACAACTCCTTTTCATGTCAGACAAAAATCTGAATGAGACCGACTCACTGTCTCTAATATGCTATTTTGGGTGGTGCAATTTAAGTGTAAAACAAAATGCAGTTTTAAATAACAGGCAAAATAGAATGCATTTGTAATACTTTATTCTTGAAGTCTCTATGTGCCTGATTAAATTAAAAAAATCTCTTTTACTGATGGGTTTTAAAAGAATACCAAGGTTACAATTCACTAAATATAGAAGTAAAAGAATGGGCTTTTTACATTTAAAATTAAATCAGTCCTTAAAATTACAGTTTTATAACAGTGCCTAATCATACTTCCTTTGGAATTTTATTGATATATAGGGCTAAATATATTAGTTGTTCACTGTCTATTTATGAATCAGGATACCTGTGTGGAGAAAATCTCCTTTATTCATGCTTCCACATTTCCATATGCAGAGAAAGCTACTAAAAATAGTTTGCATCTTGAAAGTTGATCACTGTGACAATAAAAGGTTTAAACAGCAAGATATCTCTCTGCTTTCAATAACATCTAGCAATTTTGTTCACTCTGTGTACACCACTTGATATTTTCAAGCATTATGAATGCCACATCTGTTTTTTGCTCCGGAAAACTGACTACATTATTATTAAATTTGTAATATTTAATGTGCTATGGAAAGAAAAAAAAACACCCCTGAGAATGCAGAAAAACTTAAATAATTTGTTTAGAATAGTCAATCTTTTAGACAGGGTTTTTCCCAGGAAATCTCTTTTGAAAGTCCTTTAGTATCTAATTTTTTAAGGTATAATAATATTGTTAAGGTTTTTTTTTCCACCAACCAAAAATTCTAAGAGGGACATAATTCCTGATTATGTTTTTTAAAAATTCAGGGGTTTTTGTTTTTTTTTGTTTGCAACAACTTTATGCTTGATACTACTGTGGTAAAACATTACCCGTAGAAGTCTCCATAGTCTTATCTCAATCCTTTATTTTTTTAATAGGAAATTTAAGGTTTGAACTAAGGAATAGGTTCCCATAGAAAAGACTGGGAGTAATCAAGCAAGAGGCATTATATTATTTACAACACATTCATCTTTCCTTAATCTCAATGAAAGATATGTCGTACTACAAGTGAGATCTCGACTAAATAGTTTAAAGAGAAGCTTGAGGAATGCAGAGACTACAGCAAGAGATGGTTGGATCAAGTGGCAGGCGCACAGTTTAGTGACAGTATCAGCATGCATTTGACTAAACAGGCTATTGAAATCATCTTTTGTTATGCATAAAGGTGAGAAATTACAGTGGTTTTGCTCATATGGCATCTTCTTACAGGATTGTGTTCTTTTGCCCATTTGGTGGAATCATCAAGTCAGTTGAAGACTAAGTACCTTCTCAGAGAGTGCCCTACCAGCTACTAGCACACACTCCCAATTCCAGCAGGAATTCCCTGGGTCTGTCTTTATAACTACCTGCCTCTCTTCCCAAGTCCATAATAATGCAAATAAAATAAAATAAAAATAATGCAGAGGGAGAGGGCTGAGATGGCTGCCTGCACCATGAGGAATGCAAGGAGAGTTCTGCTGCATGAGGGACACTGTACCAACCGCTCATCCAAACTGTGTTGCCTGTGCCTTATTCAGAGGCACAAGAGGAACAAAAACTTTTTGCAGCATCAGGCAACCCTCTGGAAAGTGGATGAGATCTCAAGGTATTCCTTGGAAGATGAGGATGCTGAGGAAATCACACAAATCAAGAACTGATTTCAGACAGCTGCTACTGAGATTTACCATGTTCCCTATTCCAAGCCTTGATGGTCCTGACTGGCCTCACCTGTGGTTCCCACCCACACCTTCTTGGCCCAAGAGCCCCACGGCAGCTCTGTTCTGTGCACTGAGACCTTCCCTGAGCTATCCTGTAGACACAATCCTTTTCTAGTCCTTTCCCCTGAATGCTCCCAAGCCAATGTTGAAGGAAACCTCTTTTCCAGTCCTGTTTCTGGCCCAGTTTCCTGTGCTTGCTCCTGACTGGTATTCCTGGATGGACCTTGGTCTGATTCAATACACCAATTTGCCTTGGTATGATTGAGCAGTGCTCAGAAACGGGTTCAATCACCAATCCAGGACTTCTCAGGTGCTAAGGACTGCACCCCACAAGCACCATCATGGCCTGTGTTAGGGTCACCTTCAGTGGCCAAGTAGACAGAGCAGCAAACCCCGGAAAAATTCATTCCATCTTTCACCTTTCTGCAGCTCTGCTCCCAAAATCAGAGCTGTTTATTGATATCTTTCTTGGCAAAGTAAGGAGACACCATCTCGATCTGATGCCTGGGAGGGTGTTGCAATTTGATACTTTTCTCCCTGCTGCAAACATTGAGGGTCTCTTCTGTTCCCTAATTCCCCGCTGACCGTGGAAACTGCTGGAGCGTGGCTGCAGAGTGCTGAACATGTCCTGGAACTCCTCCTGTGTGGAGGAGAAGCATGACATGATATAACTCATCCATGAGACTGAAGGAAAAAGAGGGGGCACTTAGGAAGAGGGCACACCACAAGGGAAGAGATGTCATGATTACCACTTAAGCTTGCATGACATTCCCAGACTTCTAGTTTATTGATGTATTAAAAACCTTCAGTCATCATTTTCAGCAGTTTAACTCATCTGCTTATTCTGCTGAACTATTTTTGGACAATTTCCTTTGTTGTTTAACTTAAATTAGCATTTGAATGCATTCATTCATTCTGTTCCTATTCTGCCTCTTTAGTCATGTAATTATTTACATCTTTCTATGCCAAAAATCTAATTTGTAGAAGTTCAGTCTTGGTCTTCTTATACTGGTTGTAGATGTTGATGATAGGGTTCAGTAGCCTACTCTTCTTAATGTTTCCATTGCTGCTTTACCTTGAGGCCAAATTTGCAAAAAGCTATTAAATATATGCATATAATTGGCAAAATAATAATAAAAAACCAAACCAAACCAAACCAGAAAACCTAACTTGGCTAAACCTAACTTCCCAAATGAAATGCTTTAGAGTAAACAAGGAATTATTTTAGCACTTGAATGTGTAAGAGAAGATCTAGGTAATTACTTCACTTTTTTGAAGATGCAGGCTTTTTTTCAGTGTAGACTGAGCTTATATGTTTTTTCTTTAGGAGCCAGGCACTCCAAGTCTTCATCTTACACATATACTAATTTTCTTCAGAGCTGCCATTTGGAGTCCCTTAACATAGGAACATCCAGTTGCCCTGAGAAGATACCTTAGTTCAGAACTGTCTATACTGCTAGCAAGAGCAGTAGGTTAGCAAGCAGGTTTAGCTTTCTCCACTTTGAACAATCACCCAAACCTATGCCATCACCTTTGATTTCTCCATGAAATCACAAATCCTTGGTGACACCTGAAAAGCAAACCTGTGGTGGTCTGTAAAGCAGTCATCTCATTATTCAGCTGCCATCTTCTGGAAGAAGACTATTTAAAAACTAAAGCAGTTTCAGGGCACAAAGAGCTACGGTACTTTAAACTGCCTCATATCCAGGCTTTACTCCATGGAATGATTCCCCTCGCTACAAATTCCCAAGAAATGATGCTTCTGCTAAGGTAGGCACATCAACTTAAAAAAACCTCTGGGTAACAAACTCTGGGATGTCAATTATTGTTCTCAGGTAGTCTGGCATACATTTGTAGACTTTTGGGTTGAGGCTTCTGGCAAAACTTTCCCTGTTGCACTGTCTGTGGGATCTGAATCCAATCTTCCTTCTCTACATCTAAAAGAAGAAAAAGGTGAATATGTTGTCTGCCAAGGTCACTGTTATCATCTCCCCTTCTTTTGCCACCTGCTGATGCTTCACAGGGAACAGGAGTGTGGCGGAGGAGGAGGTGGTCTTGGTCTGTTGATACAGTGTATTCCCTGTTCCCATGACTCAGCCATGAATGGGAAAAAGCATTTTTTGCACTTTGACATACCTTTTCAATGACAATGGTACAGCTCAACTTAAGTGCAAACTTATAGTGTCCCTAACTTACAGTCCACACAGAATTACTTTAAATAGAGGTCACCTTTCTCTCTTCTCTTCGCTTTTCAGCCCTCATCCATTATTTACTCAATTCTTTCTCACTTGGATCAATACCTTCAGGCTAAAAACTTAAACTGTGAAAGTTCAGCTGTTTCTCATCCATCTGTGTTCCTGTTCTGTTTGAAAAGCTGTATTGTGACTAAAGTCCTGTTTTAAAAATATATCTAAATTATCAAATTAACAAGAAATAGCAGCTATTTCAGTTTCTTTGTTTATATTTAGGTTAATTAAGTGAGGTAACATGGACGGGCACTTAGTTAGAAGAAAGGATCAGGCATGACAAACATACTTTTAAGAAGAAACTCTTGAAGCCATATAGATTTTCTTTTTATTTTGGCTTCCCAAATGTCCACATTACCAATCTGGGAAACAAATAAATAATCTTTTTCCCTCAAAATTTCTTTTCCTCTTTCTGACATGTTATGTTTAGACCTGTTATTACATTACTCACACTGTTGCTAGCCTGGAGACTGATATCTTGCTTTTGTTGATAACTACTTTTGTCCAGTCAGTCAACCATAGCCAATGAAGTCAGTGGTCAGCCTTGCTAGGCTGTGGGAGCACAGGGTGATCAGCAGCTATTTTCTGTTCAGGGGTGGATGCTTGGGAGCAAAACAGAAGCAGCATTATTTATGTGTTGCTGAATTGGAGCTCTATATTTGTCTGAAAGCTACATATTTATATGAATTCTGCAAGAGAGAAATTAAACTGCTGCAGATATCAGGTTGGTTCTTTGAATTGCCCAGCGGTTATCTCTGAACTTAAAGAAGACACATATTTTGATGTTTAACTATTTATGTTTAGTGACTTCAGATCAAAGATTTTGTACTTGTGGGATGCACTGAGACACAAGACTTCCTATGGCATTTCATAACACTGAACACACTGAGGGATGCAGATCAATATTCATCAGTAAGCACCACAGAATTTATCGCTGACATTCATCTTGCCTGAAAGAAATTGAAATGTTCTGCCAGAAAGAACTTTCTCAGAAATGAAAATCAGGGAGGAAAAATTTCTGTGAAAAACTGTGGTTTTAAAAACTTCATAATCTGATTAAAAAATGCATTTCTAAGAAGATATTGGAAAATTTATTCTTTTCAGTTCTATTCTTTTGATATATTTTCAACATAGTAACTGAGTTAAAACTTGTGGAACCAAAAGTAAGCCTAGAGAGGAAGAAAAAGCAGCAACTGAAGAGAAATTCTGTGTTGCATTTTTATTTATAAGGAGACAAGCTGTGCTTTTGTTTACAGTGAAGGAATGGAGACAAGGACATCTACTTTCTTTACTGCTCTATACTTCCTTTTTTAGTCAGTAATCGAGTCTTTGATGTGGGATTGAGTCAGGTATCAACAGCAGATTTTACATTTTCTTAGTCTGTTTCTGGGTGCATTACAATGTTATGATGAGCTGACAGCTTAAGTTCTTTTCCAAATTATAACAGCATGGTTCTTCTTCCTCTTCCAAACACATACTAGATCCCACTGTGAGATGCTTCTAGAAGTGAGCTCAAGAGGCAGTAAAACCAACTCATCAAGAAAAATCACAGATCTGATCACTCACCTTTGGGGACAAGTTCACAAGGGGGGTCTTAAATGTGCCACTGCACGGCAACAGGTCAATTTAATATCTCCCATCTGCAGGCATGATAAGGAAATCACTGTAAAAAGTTCTCCCTCAAGTAGTTTTAAATTGCAGAAATATGTCATTAAATTTGCTTTTCAGGAAAATTTAAGAACTACATAATGTATCAGTATTTTGGAGATTAAGTTAATCCACAGACTATGTTTCTTTTAACTGAGAGTGGAATGATTGGAATGACTGGAATTCTAGACAGACACCTGAAAAAGTTGCTTGAACATCTTGACAATGGAAATTGTTTTAGTTCAGATTTATTTTCCAGAAAATAGTGATTTTTTTTTTCCTACATTCATTTTAGAAGCAGCAACAAGACAAAAAATTGAATAATGAACTGCTACAGTGAAATTGGGCCATAAATCAGGGGAATCTGAATGATTAAAAAAAAAAATGAAAAACATTTCATTTTGTTAATGATCCTAACTGGTAACATTCTTCCTCAAGCCAAGTTCATACATTAATTTCAGGAGTTTCAGTTCAAATTCATCTCTTTCTTCTATTCTTCTATATGCTAGTTTTGTATAAACCAGAATGCTTGATTATAAATCTCCTACAACAAAATGAAAACAAAAAAATACTATAAAAGAATAATGGGTAAAATGCTTCAAAGGACAGCAATTTATATAGGACATCTGGACATCTGACTCATAGGAAGGAAACTAGTACTAATCAGATGAAAATTCAGAGAATGAAGAATTTGCTTACTTTTACACAGACTGATTTATGGAACTTTAGACTTATTTTAATTTTCTATTGATTACAAAACCTTTGCATAGGTTAATGATAAAGGTTAAAACTCATTCAATAGTGAAAAGGATTGAAAAGATGGATTTCTTCATTTAAAACAGGCATTATTGGCAATCCTGATTCCAGCACCCTAGAGCCTTGAAGTTATAATGAACATGTCTTATAATGAACATGGATTGAGGAACTGGCCCAAGAAAGCAATAGGAATAGATCTAATGAAGGTTACTGTGGTTCTCAAGCATAGTTCAAGCATAGTTATTTTCAGTTGCTGTATGGAAAATAAACCCAAGTCTTTTAGACATCTAAGACTTGCTATTTTAGCAATATAGTTTTAACATATATGTTATTTATGTTAAAACTGACCTACAAGTTAAAAAAGTACATATTAGCTATTTCAGCAAATGATGTTATCACTTTCTGATTCTTAAGAATGTGAAACAAATGGAAATGTTTTGGTTTGTGACACCATTTGTTTGTGTTACATTAACTCATAAAAGCTTTGTTTTCTCAATGGAAATACTGAGTTCATTAATATATAATGTGAAACAAATGCCACTGTCAGCTTCGAAAGAAAACTTTCAAATACTGGACTAGAGATTTAATGTCTGCTGCTCTTTTAGTTAACGTGACTTGCCAGACTTATGGTAAGTCATTGGTCACACTCTATTTCTTGTGTATACAGATTTCATAAACATGCACAGTTAAACATGATATGTTGGATTCATTTTCTAATATATAACCACGAAGAATTTTCTTAGCTAATACCATTAGGCAGGTTTCTTAATTGGTTTCTAACAATAACAGTAATACTACTCCTTTGTTTGTATGTGAGATTACTTGCATCTTGATATTCCCTGTATGGTTAAAATTCCTATTTGTGTTGGTTTGTGTATTATTACAGTGATTGTTAGGATATACAAGGTAAAAAAAAGGAGGATTTTAGATCAAATTATTTCCTCCAAGTAAGTACCTATTACATATTACAGCAAATTTCTTCAGTATTTATGCAGTCGGCTTGGCTTCTAAGTGAGCATGATCTCTCTATTCCACATCACCTTGTGGCACACAGCTCAGGTTCAGCTTTTTGGTACTCAGAGTTCTTGGGATCTGATAGATCCTGCATGGGCTACTTAGGAACAGCAATGAAAACTCAAAGACATAAGAATAAAGACATTAAGAATTTGCTGCTAGGTTTTGTATCATATTATAGAACCTTCCTAAGATACTAAGTAAATAAGCACTTAATTTTATTTACTAAATTTAAGTAATTTAAGTAATGTCACTGGATATGTCTACATTGTCAAGTAGTTTAGCTTGTGTGCTATCTTCTGGTTCCAGTTCTTCTTACCCACATTGCATGGACTTTTGTTCACTCCATGGCTGAGCGTTAGGGAAAATTATCTTGGTCACTCCAAAATAAACTTCAAGTTCTGCAGATAATTCATTCCAAGGACTGCTTCCAAAAGGCAACACAAACCAGACGGCTGAAGGCTTGGGTTTCTCTGCCCTGCAGAGTCCCTCAACAGCAGGCTTTTTATTTTCAAACACTTTCTCTTGCCTGGATATCGTATCCCAGAGCTTGTAATGCATTCCTTCAGTTTCATATTATAAAAACACCACCTGGTGGGTTGTCTCCTATTTATTTCGGACACTTTGAACTAAAAGAAAACAAACAAAATGATAACTGGATCTCTGAGCCTAGGAGATCACTGTGTGTGGCTTAAAAGACATGCAAGGCATTGTACCATGTAGAGGTAGGAGGTTTGTTTAGCTGTTTCTTCTAGGTATTGCTGTCCCTGAGCACAGCAGGCATAAGCCACTCAACAGCACTTTTCTTGAAGGATCTCCTTCTGGGACACATATTTAACTATGTAAATGTAGCTGCAATGATGCTTTCTGTACTTTAACAGGAAACACTTTCATGAAGTACTGGCTTCTCATAAATGTTTGCACACATCAGATATTGACTATTTTCATGGCAGTACGCAGCCCTTATCCTGTCCTTCTGCACCAAATATTGAAACCAAAATTGATTAAAGGCAAGGGTTTAGGTGTAAAAGTGAAAATATACTACTACAGGTGAAAAAATATGGACTTGATCAATATTTCACTTTTTAAAAAACTATTTATTTCCCTACCTAGAATTTCTAAAATGTAAACCACTTGCCACAGCTACATGATTCAAGATTTAGTTTTATTTTTCCATCAAAGATATAAAGCATGGTGGTAGGGCATATGTTGGAAAACACTCACTGGTCCCTCAGTGTTGAACCTCTTATGTAGGGTTTTCTGCTCATATTCAGACCAAATATCTACATATGAGTATTCCACCTCCTTCTTCTGCATTTTCTTATTTCTCTGCATTCACTGTAATGCAAGATGATGTAATTAACTTTGATTCAGTTGTCTAAATAGAAGGGTCAAAAGTCACTGGAGATGCTCTAAGGTGTCCAAGACATCCTTAAAGGGCTTTATAAGAATCAGGCTGCTTTTGAACAAGGAGCTGTATGCCAAATGGGATCCCTCTCTTCCCTACACCTAAAATGCCTGTAGGCAGCTATGTTTAACCAAATGGACTCTAGGTGTAAATGTAGATGCTACAGATACCAAGAACTAAGTGGAATTATTTGCCCCTTACCTGCCATCTCTTATTATCTTCTTAAGCTCATCACTTCAGCATCAACATTATGTTCCTTTATGCTGCATTTGGGGTGGTGCTTACACTGGCTTAACATTTCTGACACAAACTGAACTGTGTAAACAACACAGCAAACAGACGAAATTTTGCTCTGCCAAAGTATGAAGCTATGTGTGATTTTTTAAAAAAAAAAGTGTACTGAATTGTTTTTAATGGATGTATTTTAAGGACTCTGGCCTTCATATTTAAATGTGATCTCATACAACTGAGAAAATGTAAGCTAATTTTTAGTTTGTTGGGTTGTCTTTTAATTTTCGTTTTTCATTGCTTTTGGTATGGTTCCTTCTTGCATAAGGTGAAAAGGCTGTAGAAGTCTATATATAGAAACATTGACTCTACTTTATGAAGATAATAAATTTCCCTACGGTCCAAGACAAACATTAATCATTGGGTGCCACAAGTTAGAGGTCCCAATGGGATGATTATTTTAATTTTTCACTATTTTTATTTCCCTCCCACCTCAAAACATCAGGCAACTGTCACAGGTAGACACAAATAGTGAAGCAGAGACATTACTGTTTTGTCAAAATCTGTTCATTTTGCTTTCAACTCTTTGACGCAATGAGACTGCACCCAAATTAAGACTTTTAACCTAACAGAAAGACACAAGTTGATAGGAATAAACACCATCTCACATCATGCAATTTCATTAACAGTGAAGGCTGTTTTCTGTGTAATTCATTGGTTTCATTGATATGGCTTTGATAGGGCAACAATTACGTGTTCATGTAAAAGTAGGTTGCATAATGAAAAAGTCTCATTTGTTCTAAATTAATAAAATTGATTCCTCTTTCTTTTGTCATGAATATTGTAGAAAATGGAGTTTCACTGAAAGACAAGTTTGAAGTATTAAGAAGTTCACCTGAGTAAGCTGATTTATAATTCATATAGGGCAAACATATGTGTATTGCTATATAATTTATTTTTATTTAATATTAAAACATAAAGATCCCCAAAGCCTCATTGGAAAGATGCTTGGAAATTCTGACTTTTTTAGCTTCTGTGGATCAACTGTTAATTTCTCCCTCATTAAATGAAAACTATACAAAAGACAGGAAAGACACACTTCTCACTGGGTTGATTCCTGACTCAATTCTCAGCAGAAATATCTCAACATGTAGTCAAAGAATGGCAAAGCAATGTAGGTTCGTTCCTTCTGTACTATGTGTTAATGAAATCAGTGGGGTTTTTTGATTGTTTTTTCATGACTAGTGCTGAATTGTGAAATATTTAACTCTTACAGAATCACAGAATTGTTGAGGTTGGGAGGAATCTCTGCTGGCATCCATTCCAATGATACTGCTCTTTTCCATTTCACTTCAACTGTGTAATTGAAAGGGGAAAATTTGCACTAAATCATAAAAACTTATTTCCTGTAGAAGGTGAACACATACATTGTTCTATGTGTACCACAAAAAGGGCATAAAGCATATGTTTTCCTTTTAGCAACATCCTCTGGATTTTTCCAAGTATAGATGCAGTATAGATGGCTCTATGTATATAGATACTTTCCAAGTATAGATGCATAAAAACATGAGAGCAGCCTCCAGAAATTAGTCCTTTTCCAGGTACTCTTCATGAGAGTTTTCACACGTCTTTTCCTCCTCTCATTAAAACTTCATGGCTAACATCACATGAAGTTCACATGGAAGAGTCTTTGAATAATAATAATAGAGGTAGTCCATTTTTTACTTTTCTTTCTAAGCACTGCGTACTCATAAGTATTTTGTGACATATTTAAGAGTAATGACTTAAATACACTAGCTGGAGAATGATCTGACATATACTTAGTGGTTTTTTTTCTCTCACACAGCTATTGTTCTGTAGAGGAATATATATATATATATTTTAAAGCAGCAAATTGAAGTTTTCATAGGAACTACTATCTATAAACTGATGTATTTCTGAGGTATTTAAGCACACATCTGTGATTTAGTTAGCATGCCTATGTTTTTGAATCATTTTTATGATATTGGGTAGTTAGGAATAAAACCTGGTGAAAAAACTCCAGTGAAATAAAAGGAGACACCCATTACAAACTTTAAAAATTCCAGATGGCAAAATATTGGCCAATCATTTGAGAACTAATATGTCATTTTAATTTATGTAATGAAAATGCAAGGGAATGCAAACTAAATATTATTTTTCTCCCTTTTTCTTTTTTTTTGTGTTAAAATAAATTAGTGCTTCTTCATGCTCCTTCCCATAAATTTAGGAGCAGAACATCAGCTAGTCATCAGTTTTACTCCACAGTTTGTGCTTTAAAAGATCCTGAAATTTCTATTATATTATTTTATAATTGTTTTTCTTCTAAGATTAATTTTGCCTACAGCTTCACAGTGCTGTCTTTTAAAAGAAATATTCCAAATTTTTTCTCATCTGAAACACTGTCTCATCCTTTAAAAATAAAATTTTTCCTCATATTTGAGGCTCGTAGGAAAATCTGATTCCACAAAGGCTGTATTTTGAATCTTCCGAAACATCATAAGAATGTTGCACGAAGAGAAATCCAGTTCTTCCTCTCCTCTAAATCTTATCTGGATTTGTGTCCAAGGTGATGCTGACAGAAGCTCATTTGGCACCTTCAGTTTTCCTTGAAAATCTGTGTTAATTCTGTGTTGCTCAGCAGACAGAAGATAATACAGGAAGATGGTTAAAATACTCTCACACAAACATTTTCTGGTTTGGTTTCAAACTAGGCCATTGTCAGAGGATGTTCCACTTGAAACCTTTAAAATTCTTGAAGTCCCAGCATGGCCCTTGGTAGGAAAGCATCTACTGCTCCAAAGTCAAATCTCATTTTTTGCAATATTTTGACAACCTTAGAAGAAAACTTCTGTTTCAAATTAAAACCTCCCACAGGTTTGACTTTTTAAATCAAGGCTAAATGTTCTTGCTGAGTATTGGAAGGAAATTGCATTGTTTCTGTAGGTTTCTGGAGAACACAACAGGTCAGTTCTCAAAGCTGCCAGTACCATTACCTCTCACATGTGTAAATGTTTAGAATATGTTAAAAGGCTCTAGAAATACTCTGCAGCTGTTATACTATAATGAGATGCTGAATATTAATCACAGTGTTTGCAGAAATTCATTTGCTGATTATTTTTTTCTACACCAGAGCAGGACAATATTGTAAATTGCAGCTATTTACACAGTTTCAGAGCTGATGCTGGGGACATGTCTGTGGTACTTGTCAGCTTTGCTTTATGTAGACTTATGCAAACATGGTATTTGTATTTTATTCCCAAGCTATTTATCCTCTGCTCTGCTGAAATTATAAATTTCATCAGAAAAAAAAATCCCTCTGAATCTCTGACAAGACTTCTGAATTTTATCATTTTTCCAGTCAAAATATTAGTTCTAGTATGTTTTCATTACTAAACAAGCCATTTATCAGAGATAATTTGAAATATTTGGGAAACCTAAATGCCTTTTCTGTAACATAATTCAGTTTCAGACATATGAGGAGACTAAAACCAAACAAGTTTGCTTTATTTCTGGTCTGTTCTGCTAAAAGTGATTGGATGTCTCTCATTGCAAGTATGCTGGGAACTATGAAAGTTGAATTCATTTACAGGAAAGGAGCACTTCTGTTACAGATTATGATATATGAAAAGTGGCATATATGTTTAAATCCTGATTCATAATGGACAACAGAACCTACCAATTTAAATAAAAAGGATAGTCTAGGTACAGAAATTAAATCTATAGTTAAACTTATTAGAACTACCTAAAAAAACCCCAGCAACACAGCATAGTTCTGTTCAAATAGGCTATTTTAAGGGAGTGTTTTCCTTTTCAGTGATTTTTTTTTTTTCCACCATATGATATCTATACATATTTTTGGACTTCTTATTTCAATAAAGTTAAAGTGTGGCATAGACCTATGGGGCTCAATAGGTGACAGGTTTGCTGTGTGATTACACTACAATTCTAACAGTGTACTCATTTAAGATCAGAGATTATGCATAATGCTTTATGGCATTTTGATTGATCAAAAGAAAATATATAGGTAGGTTTGAACATTTTTTTTTATAACACTGCTTTCATGGGAACTTCCAAATTCTGCAGTTTTCATTTGAGGCTGGAAAGAAAAGAAAAAATTCTCATCAAAAGAAATCTCTATTTTCCGTAATACTGTGAATTCAATTTTCACTAGAAATTACACCTGACTGTCCAGTCATTGATTATTATCTGGTCACATTGTCTTCAGATTCAAAACACATTCAGCAGAAGCTGGTTATTTCTTCAACTGCAAGATCTAAGAATATTTTAATTTTTTATATTAATTAGTTTTTATAATTTATGTCTTTCATAAGGCCCAATCTTTCACTACTCTGATAGTGTATCTGTAAATACACTGAAAAAATCTACTTTGCTATACCCATAGCACTTGCCGAACTGCTTTGTTGTGTAGGCAAGAGTTGAATTTTTTACTGTCTACTGAAATTAGTCTTTTTAAATATAAGGAGACTTCACCAAAACTCTGAAGAAATTATGAAAACAACTTTTTTTTGTTTTTGCTCTACTTAAAAAACTTCTCTGAAAAAAAAAACCTTGATATGCTTTGATAGTGATGATCCACTGTAAACACTTTCAGTGAAACATTGGGAGACTGATGTTTTTCTACGCGGATGACTGAAAGTACAAGATCAGGAAAAGCTGTAGTCCCTCCTTCTCAACATCTGTTGTGTCACTCTTCCTTCTTGTATGTCTTCTTCGTGCTTATAGAGCTAATTTTCACAAATTCCAGGAAAGAGAATGGGATTGATAAATCCACATGAAATAACAGGGTACACTGCTTAGTGCAGCAGCAAAGATGAATTCATTCTAGTAGGTTTTTTTCAGAAAGCATCCAGCAGGTTTTTTCAGACAGCATGTTTGACTTTAGCTGACTCTTCCCTTAATGCTTTTTTTCTCAAGGCTGCAGGAAGGGTATTGGAGTACATAGAGCAGAAGTTCACCAAAAGCAACTTTCAAGCTGCTTTTAGAGAAAAGACTACTTTTAATGCAAGCACCAAAAAAAATTGTTCTTTTTAAGAATGACTGTCCTCTGCAGCTTCTGTAAAACCAACTAAACACAGAAGATAACACCATGACTAAAATATTTATACTTTGTTATAGTCACTTTGAATAATAATAATACTAATAATACTAATAATACTAATACTACTACTACTACTACTACTAATAATAATAATAATAATAAGATTCACTAGTTTATTCATCTTTCCTAATGATACAGAAAGGAAAGAAGCACCTAAACAATGAATACTGATGCAGAAACTCAAACTGTAAAATCAATATATCAGCTCAGTAGAGCTGAGCTTCTTTCTAATGCTGCTGTTCCAGCAGTAGAGTTTACCTTCTGAATTATATATGTATTGACCTAATTACATAAATATTGACTTTGCTTTATATGAAGCTTTTTTCAGTCTCGCTGTAATTACAATGTCAATATTTGTTGTATGTAATAACACTGAATTTAGACTTGTTAATTTTGATTGATAGTGGCATGCCACAAGTTATTATATGGGATAAGACAGTTAGTCTACAAGCATGCATAGCAGATACAAACAGCTGACAATGCTAGCAAATTTCAGTGCCTCTCCAAGACCTTCTGTTCCTGATGTTTAACCAGGCAGAGGAAATATAATGGGTGATTACATCCTTGTTCCATAAGAGTACTGTTTTGAGGCAGAGAAATATTTACCCTCGTAAAAAAAAGGAAAAAAAAGTACAAATATTAATCTGGGAACTCAGTAAAAAGGTTCCTGTTTAAAGTTAGCTTTAGAATTTTTCCTTACAATGTTTGTAAAGTCTGTTTAAATTGTGCCAAAATAGAGGTTTTATATAGCAACAACTATATTTTTCTGCATAGCTTTCATGAGTTATACATTATTTTGCAATAATATTGGGAACCCAGACACAAGAAATTTCACATTAAATTATTTCCTTTTTCTTCAAATCCAAGAAAGATGTGAGCAGTGGACTTTTAGGTACTACTGGGACTTGCAAAACTGTTCACTTCAGTCTGCAAATGTTTGTTGAAATATATTTCTACAAGAACAACTTTGTTCAGAGCTGGCAAACCTCAAAAGTGCTTTCAAGGATGAATAGCCATATAGTGTAGTGCATATTTCCAGACGCAATTATAAAGCATTTGAATTTGGCAGTAACATGAGAATTAGAAACCAAACTGCGGCACTCTGTGTGCTGAGGATATTTAAATTTTTTCTAGCTATAATAGGCTGCCAGTAGTGACAAGGCATGCATCATACTGTATTTTCTTATTTGTCTCAGCAGGGATGCCAGACAAGACGAACCTCAGTGACGTAAAGCAAATCCATCAATCCAACGATGGCAGCACTTTAGACACAACTGGAGCAGGATGTACAGCAATGGCCGATTATATGACACTTATGCTGATTAGTCTGGTAATACTGTTTCTCAGTTTTTGGTAACTGCTTATTTCTGGCTTGATATATGTATCTCATTGTCATCTATGTATCCCCACTCACAAGCCTGGGATAAGGGATCTGGTGAATATAGCAATATTTATGGTATCTTGTATAAGATCAGCCAGTGACCTTAGCCCTGAATATTAACAAAGAGTTTTGTGTAATAATTTACCTGTGTTTTTTTAAAACCTCTGTATAGTCATAGAAAGTCATGTTTGTTTTTTTTAATATTTTATGTTGAAAATAAGTTGTCTGTGATAAGCTTTCTCTCAAAAGCAATTTGTAAAAAAAGAAAGTATTATCAAGTTTGAAAAGGTCTCTGGAGATCACCTGTGCTCGTAGCAGACTCACTTCTTGCAAGTTTCCTAAGACCAAGTTCAGTTGACATTGGAATGTCTCCAAGGAGGGAGACTTTTCTGACTCTCTGGGCTAACTGTTCCAGTGCTTCAACACTCCTAGCAGATATTTTTTAGCTATTGTATTTCAGTTTGGGCCTCTTGCCCATTGTGCCCACTGAGTCCTGTCATGGCATCAAGGACAAGAGTGTGGCTCTATCTTCTTTGCTCTCTTTATCAGGTATTTATACATTTTCAAAAGATCCCGCTCTGCATCTTCTCCAGGCCAACCAGACCCAGCTGTCTCAGCCACTCCCTGTATAAGATTTGTTCCTATACCTTAAAAATCTTCATGGTCCTTTGCAGGAATCCACTCACTATGTCCGTGTCTCTCTTGTCATTGTCCTTGAGAGCCAAGACCTGAACATAACACTGTAGATGTGTCTAGTGCAGAACAGAGGAGAAGGATCACCTTCTTTGCTCTGTTGATATTTTTCCTAATTCAGCCCAGAAGGTTCTTTGCTGCAAGGGCACAGTGTGGGCTCTTTTTCAGCTTGGTGTCCATTAGGACCACAAGGCCCTTCTCTGCAAAGCTGCCTTTCACCCAGGAGACACCAACCTGTACAGGTGTATGGGGTTATTCCTCCCCAGGAGGATGATTTGGCATTTCCCTTTCTTGAACTTTCTGAGATCTCTATCAAGCCAATTCTCAGTCTGTCAGTGCCTCTCTGAATTCAGGATTATTTTTCATGGTTCAGAAAAATCTGTATGTTAGATACTATATATGTATATGATACCTGCATTTTATCTAGGGATAACAACAAGGTTAAGATTCAGTGTTGGATTGAGGTAGAACATATATGTCAACATACAGGTATTTACATATGTGCTCTTTAAGCTGTAACTGTAGTCATTGGATTCAATTGCTAAAATACCAACCAAGAGTGCCAGTTGTGATGCTCAAAAAACTCCACCTGATGTCCACTACTGTTCTGAATGGCCTCAGGTCTTTCTCTGGGCAGGTGACCACAGCCCTTTGTCAACACAGTCACAGCGAAGCCCAGCACATTTTTCAGCTCATATAAAGACAGACACCCAAAAAACCAACTCAATTGCCAGGACAAAAATGGCTGGTGCCACCTAACATTTCTTGGAGTATCCAAGACATCCTCAGGGGACTGGCATATATGATGCAGGATGTATGGGATGTTCCAGAGGCTTCCTTAAATGGGAGCCATGGGGAGTGGCAGCTGGCAGCTAAGTGGGACATCCTTCACTCAGACAGATCTAGGCATTCACATGTGGGCCCATGAATCATAAACCAAACCTACATCAATGTTGTTGGTAGCTTAGATACCTGGCTGAAGTGGTGACATATGCATACAAACCTGAATCATAATCCCAGCTCAAGTTCTTATGCTTCATAAAATGAGGAAAGCAAAAGTGTCCTGCAGTACTAATGGTACATTATGTATTACTGTTATGAAATTTGATTGTTCTGCCGTGATTAATTCTTGTGTCATTTTAACCAGGAAGTATTCAAGAATATTTTGTAGTTATTGCTCCTGTAGAGTATTTTACAAGAGAAAAAAACCAACCTGTACAGAATTATATGTATTCATACAGTAACTAGAATTCTTTCTAGACAAAAAATGTTACTCTTATATGAGGCTAATATACAGAAATATACACAAAAAATTTTATTCCCAAACACATACATTAGTCATTAATGCACACAGTATAACATATAGTATAACAAATAGGTAAACAGATGTAAAAGTTAGAAAAGCAAGTGAACGTTCCTATGAACAATTCCATGCCCAGATAAACATCACTATTAGACATGTGTGCCAGTGTGTACATTTGCTTGACCTCTTCTTTCCTTTGCAAATTTTTTTAAATCAATCTTTCAAATTCACTTGTCTTGTTTGCTTGAAATAATGACATTGGTAATTCAGGGAAAGAAAATGTGAATTCGTTCTTTTCCTTTGTAATGTCAACTCACACTAGTAATCAATCCAATTTGGAAACTTTTTTTTGAACAACGGCCAGTATCAGTCACTTCAATGAAAATGGAATAAAGCTTTGAGAAAGAGACACAGAAATGCAGAAAAAAAAAATCCACAATTAGTCATTACTCAGAATTTTATTTATATCCTGAAGCACTTTGTTTCCATTCCTTACTTTTGTGTGTTTTTCAAGACCTTACACAGACAGGTAGTCCAGGAATAGTAGTTTATTCTATAGGACCCAGGAAATAAGCCTCATTTTCAAACACTGATAGTAATTAGTCCTAAGACCTCCTCAGGTATACATGAATTATTAATCTGCAATACTAATTTCTTTTGGTTTTCTTGACCTATTACCATTATCTTCAACACTGTACCTAGATAGAATAATTTCTGAGATTCCTTTTGGAGTGGAAAATTAGGTTTCTCCTTCCCAGATATATATGAACAAACTAGTAGCAATGTGAATAATAGTGGCAGGTCTGGAGATTTCTCACTCACTGCTCTGCCATGAGACCTCACTCACCCTCCTGTTCTATCTCTAGGCATCACCACACACTCCACATCATTGCTCAGACTCATGCACCTGCCGGGCTGCATCAAGATTTTTTCATTAAATCTATCATGCTATGAAGAAATATTCTAGTTTCTTAAAGAACTATTATATAATCATTAAAACAGGTCAGAGCAAGGAGAAGGGAGGCAAGGCTCTTTGATGATTTGTCCCAAGGCCACCTTGCAAGGGAGGTACCATTGCACGAAACCGGGGAAACCGGCAGAACGTTGTATAACTCCACATTTGGAAGAGAGGGGGGCAAAAAAAAGACCAAAACAACCTAATGTTGCTGTGCTATGCTAAAGCAAACAAGGGAAAGAGGAATAGCACTGAACAGAAATATGAAAAATATTTTAGAGAAGCCAAGATGAGAAACAGGAAAAATAAAGGTTAAGCTGGAGATTGTGGTAATGGGGTATAAAACTGCCTGCATCCACATAAAATGATGGACTGTGCACAGTGTGTACATGAGTCAGTCTGGGTCAATTTCCTGGGCATGCAGAAGCTTTTCCCAACATGAGATCACACAGGCTGCACAAGGCTGCCACTGAGCTCCTCAGATGACCTCAGAAATTACATGTAGGACTTGTTTCCTCCGTTTCCTTTCCTTTGTTTATACTGGGGCATTTTTAACTGTCTAAATCTTCTCTGTATTTCCCCGAACATTTGGTAAATAAGATTTTGGCTTTGTTTTGCCTTCTTTTATGTAATCTTTTCATGTATTATAACTATTATGGTCTAAAACAGGAATGTTACTCAAGCTACACTATTTCTCAGACAGACACTCATGCAAAGACTGATCATACTAAAATTGCAATATTAGAGTTGCGTACCTGGCCTCAATACATTTTTTTTCTTTTTTAGACAGCAACCATAAAATAAGCGAGCTTTGTAAGGAATAATTTCTTAAAGGACAGTCTGGTTACTTACAATGAAATTCTAGGAAAGGAATAATTCTTAAAAATACAACATTTCAGAAATCTGTCATTTTTTATTTGGTAAAATCAAGATATTCCTCTTCTACCCTGAGATCAAGAGAGGCCCTATATGTAGCACACATCCATTTGTTGGGAAAGCCTGCTGCCTCCCTGGCTACAGCCCTCAGATCATTGTACATTACTGGTTTTTCAGGAAGTCTGAGGTAAATCAAGAAAGATTGAGGTCCTGCAATGTGTCCAGAGAAGTGCAAGGGAAGTGGTGACGGGTCTGGAGTGTCTGAGGGAAATGGGATTGTTCAGCCCAAAGGAGAGGAGGCTCAGAGGAGACCTTATCAGACTACCAATACCAGAGAAGATGTTGTATGAAGGTGGGGGTCAGCCTCTTCTCCCAGCAACCAATAACAGAACGAGAGGACACAGCCTCAAGCTGTCCCAAGAAAGGTTTAGATTGTATGTCAGGAGCAATTTCTTCATAGAAGGGATTGTTACACATTGGGATGGACTGCCCAGTGAAGAGGTGGAATCACTATCCCCAGAGATATTAAAAAGACATGTAGATGTGACACTTAGGAACACGGTTTACTGGCAGACTTGGCAGTGCTGGGTTAACAGTTGGACTCGAGGATATTAAGGTTCTTTTCCAGGCTAAATGATTCTTAATTCTTGACTTTCCATTTCTATTTTCTGTAGATGTACCTGTGTTCTTAAATGTACTTGTATCTCCTGGGGAAAAGGTACTGACTGGAGTACTTATCCTCATAACTAATGTCCTAGCACTTTAAATAAACGTTTCAAGGTGACAACTTTTCCTGTGTGTAGCTGGTGAAAGAGAAAAAGAAGCACCTGTTTCCTTGGAAAGCAAATATCATTGTTCCTTTCATGACTAATAAAAGATGATGCATAATTACAGCTATGTAAAAGGTTATCTTTTCATTTCTCTCTTTCTGTAGATAGATACACATATAATTTCTTTACTACTCTGTACCTGTATGTTTATAGGCTAAAATAATAATCTTGTTCAGATTATAACAGGATTTAGATTGACCTATTGAAGATTTCAGATTTCCATATCATTTTCCCAGGATAATGAATTAAAATATGTAGTTGAAGCTATTGCTATTTATTTTCTTTTATATTCTGTTCTTCTCTGAAATAATTATGTGAGAATTAATCTTATTTAGAAAATGGTGTGCTTTTCTATGTGCTCTGAATCACAACTGATTATAATAGGAATTAAAATAGAAGTTATTTCTAACTATATTACACTAAAAAAGCTAGTGATTCCAGAAAAATCCAGATTTTCTTCTTGAAAATCTCAGCAAAATATTTATTAAGTTTTAGCTCTTAATTCTTTCTCCTTGGTGATACATGAACAAATTTTGGGATAAAATATTTGCATTTCAGGCAGTTAGAAACTTTGTCTTTCTATTTATTTTAGTACTTTTTAATGTGAAATGCTACAGTATACCTGGTACCCCATGAGGCTCTTTTCCAGTTCACATTGAGGAGGAAGCTCATGCTGAGTTTCTGTGGCTGGGAGGACTCGGTCAATGCATCTCATCACCCCTCACAGTGCAGAGGGCTGTGCTAAGATCTCCTGCTGTGCATGCCTAATTTAGGTGTCACAACGAAGTCTCTCCAGGTTTGTCAAGCAGTCCAAATCAATTGTTAGTCTCTTGCATGTAAGTCACATGGAGGTCTTTCTCCGTGGCAGTTTCTGATTTTCCTGCTCCTCCCAATGTCACTCTCTCCCATTTGAGCTGGTACAAGTGTTTACAGGATCACAAAGTGAAACTGGTCCAGGTGTTTCTGACACAAAGGAACTGCTTGATCCAGTTCACCTTGCATCTTCAAAGACAATGCCACTGGTGCAATGGATGGTGTGGCCATAGTGCTCATGGAATTGTAGCCACTTATTCATAGCAGGTGGACACCACATTAGGGAAAAAAAACCACGTAACATAAAAACATACTGCAAAGTTGTTTTCATAACTTCATTATGTGCCAGGATTCATACTTCAGTATCTAAAGCATACATGGCCATTAAAAAATTATAGCAAAGTCTTATTTTATTCATGCCACACATGAAAGTGTATAACAGATCTCTTTTGCTGATGGGCAAAAACATACTGCTCAATACATACATCAGCATACCTTACCATGAGTCATTTCTCTTCTTTGTACCCTGTGTCTGTCTTTAGGGGATCAGTATTGTATAGAATGTGATTTAGTGTTTACTTTCAGTTCACTTTTTTTTAGAAGTGTAGCTAACACCTCTATGATGGCTGTTAAAAATATTTTTCATGTCTGTTTACATCCCTGCTTTTTGGCAGACAGAAGGGCTCATGAAACCCATGTATTTCACCCTCTCTATTAAAAAAAAAAATAAATCACAGTTTTATCAACTGAAAAAAAAAAAACAAAAAGGGAATTACCAGGCCTTCAGAAAGGTAAAAAGCAACATCATCTTGAAGCATAAAGGTTGCTTGTCATGTATATCTTTAGCAAGCTATAAAAAATATGTTATTTTTAGTTTCAGAACAATACCAGACTGGAAATTAGCGTACAGGCCAGCTCCTTCTTTTAGCCATCTGTTACTACTGAATTCCATGGATATAACTGTAAGCATAGTTTGACTTTGTATTATCTACAGGCAAAATTGAATTGATGCACTTAATGCAATAAGACTGTTTTCAGAAAAGCACCACAAAATTACAGATGATAGCAATTTGTATTTCTCTACTCTCCTTGTTATATGTACACTATAACAAATAAAAATCCAATTTAGAAAATAAATATTTATATTGTGCACCCTTACCTCTGTTACTTTTAGGAAAAAAATATGAAATATGTAACTTGGTGATAAATTTCAGCATTTCGGTAATCTAAATATTGTGGCAAAGAGGAAATTAAATAGTTTTTGTCCTTTTTTTTAAATATAATTTTATAGTCAGCCTTCCACTCTTTGTATGGGTCTTAAAACTGGCAACTTCAAACAGCAGAAGAGGGGTTACGTTGAGTTGTCAGCAGCTGGAGCTCTTCAAAGGGAGGAATATGACATTGATGCTTTACTCTTTCTCGCTTCAGGATTGACTTTGTCATTATGTTTGCTAACATGCTTTTATACCTTTGCTCTTCCTTCATTCATCTGTTGCTCTAGATTACATCTGAATCTAATATTTATGCTGCCATTTACATATGTATAGATGCTACTTCTTGGTTCTCTTTGTTACCCTTAAAACCAGTTTTTTCCTGTTCTAGAACTCCATTTCTTCAAAGACCATGGGTGGGTTGTTTATAGCTAGGGGGTCCCCAGTACCAACCCTGTTCCCTGTCCTTTGGCATCCCATGTCTGTGCTTCCTTTACACCACAATCTGTGTCTGCAGCTCTCTGCTCTGCACTAAGCCTCTATTACTCTGTGTTACAACATTGTCTTAGAGTCATAAATATCTCATTTAAATGGAATAACTGCTTGTTGCTGCTATCTATATAAAATTGGTTTTGCCTCATGCAAAGATAGAAGAAAATAAACCAAATTTGCCATAGTCATTGGGTCAGTCAGGAAAAAACCCTCTTGTCACAGCTAAAGTGAGCAAAACAAAGCTGCAGGCAAGTAAAGAAGCATTTGGACAGCCAGTCTGAGGAGTGCCAGTCTGGAGGGCTTGAATTGTCTGTAAAAGCTAGTAATGGACACTTTAGCCACGGCAATGCCATATTCCAAGGCTACACACACGAGGATGCTCCAAGGCATCTGCTTCAGCATAGCCAGATCAACTGAGTCGTCAGGTTCAAAGGGTCACCTTGAAAGTGTGATTCCTCTCATCCTGAGAAAGGAATCTAGGATCACATAGGTCTCTTCTGGTAAAGAAGAGATTAGTTCTCAGATATCTAACAATTAATATGTGAATTTGCACAAGAAAAAGTTTACTTTTATCATGGGATTCAATCCAGTTAAGTCCTTCAGCCTTCTCCTTCTAGAACAAAAACTTCTGAAGTGTTACCTCTCTTCATTACCTGCACAGGGAATTTGGATACTTACCCTAGCAGGACTCATCCTCCATATCCCCTGATACTCAGGCACCATCTGGATCTACTGTACAGCCTTCTACTGTAGCATGGGCCTAAAACTGCTTAAAACTTGAAACTAAGTAGCCTTGAAACTAAGTAAAAATAATTATGGAAGTGTTCATTTCTTTTTAGTGTGAGAAAGCCAGGGAAAGGCACTATCCATGCATTTCTGGAAAACTACTGGAATTTCAAATCATACTTGAGAGTTTATAAACCGATGAACATACCTGGTTATCCAAGCAATGATCAGTTCTGTTTCAAACATAGATATGTAATAACAAAGAAAATGAATCTTTCTGTACCATACACAAGTGAAATTTGCTTGTGTCTAATAAGACTTTATCTTTGGTTTTATCTTAATGTAAAGCAAAAGCTTGAAGCCAAATTTACTGATTCACAATAAATTTACTGATTGATCAATAAAATCATAGCCAAAAACTGAACCAAACCAAGCTCAAACCCAAAACCAGAATCAAAACAATAACAACAACAACAACAACAATCCTCCAACATGATGTTATTCCAATAGTTAGAAATCTGTGATGGACGTCCTGACAATCTCTTTCCTGTTCCCTAAGTGGTTTCTGCATTTTAGGCGTAATTATTCCCAGTTAAAATCCTGACACAGTCCAGAGAGAAGGCAGTAAGATTTCATACTCTCTGTGAACAAATTCACTGAGCTCTGATGGTGGAGGAGCTTTTTTGTTATTGCCTCTAAAAGCTATTGTTGTCCCCCTAGAATGTATCATGTCTGCTCCTGAGCTGCCACAGCTTACAGCCTTTCAATTTGCAGAAACACATTAGGGTCTAAATTGCTGTGGCTAGGACAAAGACTCATATCACTTCTGAAAAGACAGAAATCTCCAGGATAGAAGAACCAATAATTTCTCTACAGATAGTGGAAGCTCTCTTTTAATGGGAATCAGAGTTCTGAGCGTTGAAACTCTAGTCAAGCACTGCTTTCACCTGAAATAAGAAAAGCAAAATTGTGTGATATCTATACACTTGTGTCTTTATGTAAACAAGCAGATCATGAACAGCAGTACAATCTTTTTTGGCTTTTGGGAGTTTTTTAAACAAATGGTTTCTTTAAGTTGTAAGAAAATTTTGGAAGAGAATCTGTTTTAGAAACAAAAGGCAACAGCAACTGATTGAACACTCAGGAAAGAAAGATGAAAAAAAATATTTACTTTTGCATTCTCATCTCTAAAGCAATAGCATACTTCATAGCTATTTCAATCAGGAACCCATGTATCAATCTTTAACAAAAAATATTGCTTCTCAGTGCATGAAAACATCTGGTTTCAAAGGCCATCATTTGACTCTGAAAAAGATTCAATATCCATTGTTCTTATTTTTCCCAGTAAAACTTTAACAACAGTGGGCAAAAATAGTAATTAACATGCAAAACAATGTTAACCTAAATGTTTTTTAAATCCCTGCACAAGGATGAACTCTATCTGTTCTCTGGCAACACAGATGAAAGCACAGATGTATAACCACTAACTGGTATGCACATAGTTCATCCCCACAACTGCATAAGCATTTTGTTTTCTCTCTCACATTATACCCTATTGCTCTTTTTGCATGCTAATTTTATTTACTATTCTACATAACTGTCAATTTTAGCACTTTTTTCTAATCCAGCTGCAGAATTGCAGAGTAGATCTGTTCCTTTCTAGGTTTGCTCATGGCCTCCTGAAGGGATATCCCACTGTTACTAGCCTTGGAAAGTCTACTTCAAAAATTAATGCTTAAAAAATTACTACAATGAAGGAAAGACAGTCATGATATCAGGTACAGGATGTTATTGCTGGTATGCAAAATTCAGCCTTGCTTCCATACAGATACTTTATCATCAATCGGTAATTTTAATTGACTTCAGGTAAGAAATTAGAGGAATCATAGAACTGAACTTATTCTTCCAATTTCCTGATGAGACAAATGGGAAAAACATTAAAACCCCAAAGTTAAACATTGTATTTTTCATATAGACTTGGATATGTTTAGGGAAGTGATTATATGATTTGGATTGCCTCAGCTAGTGGGGAACTACATGTCATGGGTCAGAGATTCTTCCCAGTCACAACAGCTCACAGCCACTTTCCAACTCCATAATCCAGCACCCAACTTGCAATTTCAGATTATCTGACAATGACTGTCAGAGGATATTTTATTGCTCGTAAGTGTTTAGAAAACCCATTATCAAATAGTTATCAAACCCTTGAGGATAAGTCAAGTAACACTGAGGAATTTCAAATACTATTCAGATAGTTCAGATACTAATCAGTCTCAGAAAGAAAATAACATTTTTTCATCCATTGCTAAGTGCCTATATAGGTTACACTCTCCATATAACTATCATACATATTTTTTCAGGCAGTAATATTTGGCATTTATGTTTCCATATGCTATCTTCTTCATCACAGTGATCTTTTCCACTTTCACTCTACTTTCATTTATTAAGGTGATACCAAATATCTTGTCAGAGACCCTAGCCTCTATCCTGTCAGAGACCCTAGAAAACAAGGACAAATTTAATTCTGTGATATGCCAACCTTTTTCAGGGAATGCTATCACAGGAGCAAAGGAACTGATAAGGTGATTATGAGATATTTCAGCTTCAGCACATTTAGGCAAATAAGGAGCACCACCATTTCCTTTATTTGATAGCTTTTTGCTGGACTACATTGAAGAATACTGAAGGTTTAGGCACTCTCTGACTAGTACACTATCTGATTGTCAGTTTCAGCAAAGAGGCTGAGGTTTGAACAAGCAGCAGCTGAACTGCACCAACCTTACTCACTGATTCTCTCAGAATGGAGCTGAAGAAAAGTCTTTGACAGGGTAATGTCAGGAAGCCTGCAATGCTGCTGTGGGTGTTTGTTCAGTGTCTAGATAAAAGCCATTAGACTCCTGCACTGTTGATATGATCCAAATAGAAGAGATGCCTCTGCATGGATTAAGGTGCAAATGAGACCATGTGCCAAAGTCACCAGCAAAGATTTTATTTAACAGTAAATGTGAGATATAGAAAGAAATAGGAAGAGGGTGGGAGAGAACGGTAGAGAGAGAGATTAAGTAAATATATTACCACCACAAGCAGCGTTCTGCTGGTTCCTGAGTCATTCTTCTGGAGGTACCATGTTTATACAGTCCAGGTCCTGGGTATCACAGGGTGAAGATGCCATTCCCATAACTAGAGATGGCATGTGCTTAAGCACTTTCTTCCTTTCCCAACAGCTTGCCAGAGTGGGAATATTTTTATCTGGATCCTAACCAAACCTTTAACTCCATTAGGCCTGAAATTAACTCATTCCTGCTGTGCATTATGTGTTTATTCCAAGTTCCATTGTGGTGGCTTATATTATGGGGATAAATTTCAGACATGCAATTGCATTCTTTAAGTCTTAACAACTGTCAGGCTGACACATTTCAGAAAAAATGGCTTGTAGAAAAGACCCATAAAGCTATCAAATGCTAAGGCAAACTTAAATTTACATTTCATGAAGGTTAGTAATTATCATTTCTCAAACATTGCTAGATGGTTTAAACAAAATACTCTTGAGGATTTGTGATCTATGCCACATTGTATAGAAATGGTTTTGCATCAAAGCCTGACACTGGCTTTTCACCAAACTATATCTTTGCTGTATTATATATGTGCATGAAGACTCTCTCAGATTGTGAGGTTAAAAAAAATTCAGCTCTGCCCTTTATTTCTCTGCCCTTCAGGCTGTAACTCAGTTTTTTCAAAAAGATTCAAAACAGTGAGTCTCTGAATGGAACTGAATTTGTCAAATTCAAATATCCCTTTTTATGTTGCCCTACCCTTCATGACACAGTAAGTACATTGTGAGATCTTATATTCTCTTTTACATAAAAAGACTCAACTTGAAATAGAAATTCCATAGCGCAGTGTAAGCAATAGCTAGTTTCTTGTGCTGACAACCTTGAGTAAATAAAAAGTCCTGTAAGTCTCCCTCTTATCACCTCTACGAGAAGAAGCCTTCTTCACTCCTTGATGCCATACACATACATGGCCCAGGTTTAGAGGATGAAAAAAGTCATTTATGAAATTACTCCAGTCCAGCATCCATGAGGCCACAAAGAATGTTATAGCAATTTTTGTTCCACAGATTGAAAATTATTGTACCCATAACTTGCAATGTGCTCTATGAAGTCCTATTAATTTCAAGATGTATGAAGTTATTAAAATGTTATGTATGGGGTCTGGGATTTCACTGAATTTATCAAGTCTTTAAACACAAGTATGTAGCACTTGGTGCTTCCTCCCATGAAAAGACTGAAGTTATTTATTGTGTGTCTGTGGTGGAGAGTATATTTAATCCTTAACACTGTGTGAATTTAGTCGGCACTCAGGACTTGTACTATACCTCCTGATCTGTTTTATAGTTCATGTTTTAAATGAAAACTTTGAAAGCATACCTCTGAATGTCAATTTTCATTTATGTTAGGGCATTGTGAATGAGTGAACATTTTAGAATATCAGAGTATTCTCCTACTCCCAACTACAACTAAGAGATTTTTGAGAAACAAAAGTAAGTTTTGAGAAACTTTATCCTCTGCTTCCTTTGAAAATAACTTAGAATAACAGGTTCAGTGTGAAAGGTTTCTGGCTCCCAAGCCTGTGCACACTAGATCATACGCACCAAGTCTGTCTGCTTGGTAAACTGGACTTCCTCCAATGCATGAGGTGCAGCCCAACTCACACAGCCTGTCTGCTTTAACACCAGTGTATACAAACCTGAAAAGGGATATGACTTTTCACTGTCATGCCTGAAAAATGAATGAGTGAGAAAGTCCAAAGTTACAAAAAAGAAATGTCAACATAAATTATAGTGGTTTTTTCTGCCTTCTTTCCTCAGAGAGGGAGTAACAATTTCACAAACAATGAAGCTAAAAAAACTTAATTTTGAGTTATTTGATGGATAAAAAATTTGAGTTACTGAACAAAGACTTTGAGAAATCAATTCTGAAAGGAAAATTCATATTTCTTTTCCAGCAAATATCAAAATATCATTGATTTAGACTGGCTTTTGTCTTGCTCAAAGGAAGCATACCATTCACAGAAAACTACCATAATAAAACTTGTATTTTTAAATCTTTGAATGAATTCCTTGTCAAAGACCTTGCTGTGAATATAAAATAAATGGAGCTTGTTAGAGAAGATACAGGAGTTATCTCACCTAAGTTCATTCTTTCAAAAAAACCCATATTTGGTCCAAGCTTGTCCAAACATTCCATTAGTCATCTGTGAAACATTTGAAGTACATGTCATTTTAATACCACCTTATATGACAGGAAAAATGAACTGCCCCCTGGAGATGCACATCATCTTCAACTCTCACTAGAAAGAACTTAGATGACTAAATTACATAAGGTACTGGAGTTTTTGGATAGTAAATAACAAGACTCATCCCTACCTTAGGTGTCCAGTAGGAGTGAGAGAAGTAACAATGCATTAATGACCACAAGGTATTCCAAATATATTTATAATTGTTTTTATAAAAATGATTATTAATATTATGCAAGGAAATGAAATTAATGATAAATGTAAAGGTTAAAAATTTTGCTGCCTTTTCAAGGTCTAGAGATTAAATAAAAAGCATCCACCTAACTGCATCTATGAACACAGCTTTTTTCCAATCTGTTGATTACAGCCAGCAAACTCTGCAGCTCTATCAACCCCACAGCAGTAATGACCTGGGAATAGGACTTTGGATTGGGTATATTCATGAGGCCATGATTTGAACAGGAAAAGAAAAAAATTCAGAAACCTGGCCTTCCAGCTTCCAACAATTAACTTTGCTACAAACCCAATTTGACAGGAGCACACATAAATTCCACTTTCTGCTACTAACTGTAAACTTCAAAAAAACCCGAAGACGTTTCCAAGGGATATTAACGGAGATGGTCTGGATCTAAAAGGAAAGGTTGGTGCATTTTAGATCATTGCTAATGAAATTAATGAACAAAGCCATAATGTGTAATGGCTTAAATATTACATTAGCAGTCCATTTCCAAAGGATTGATGAGCTTCTTGTTTGTTTCAGACACTATTTACAACTGACAAGTAAGATTGGCTAACAATCTGAAGATCTGAACGTCTCATTTTGTTTTCCAAAATGTAATACAAAAAGCACCAAATCCACCCCAACCAACAAAAACAAAACAGAAATAATAAAAGGTTTCTGCTCATAAAGTTCTGCTTGAAGCAAGACTACAAAGTAATGCTGCCCCAGGATATGATTCAGTATCGCAGATGCTTTATACAAAGGCTAATGAGCCTGTTGCCAGTACTGAAAATGCTATTTGCCAGTGGCAAAACTAACAGTAATTCTATATTACTGCTAATTTGCTGGCTATTTTTCTTCATTCAATAGCTCATAAATTCCAACAGTGTTGCTTCTAGGGAAATATCAATTGCTATGAAAACGGTAGGTAACAGTGTCATAACTCTAAGTGCTTCTGTGACGGGATTATTAATATTTGAAATTAATATTTATCATTGAAGATACAAAAGTTAAACTTTGCCAAAATACTGAGTCAAGGAACTCTGTTTGCATGGATATAGAAATGAAGAATACATGGCAAAAAAAAGAAGACTACATGGCAATCCAAAACTATTGTAATATCTTGAGATGATTTTTAGTTTAATTCCTTGAGAGAAGGAAGAAGAGCTAATGGCTTGCCAACTTTAAACAGAAAAGTCTTCCTGAAAACACCAGTGTTACCAATATCTTCTCAAAGGGTAAATAAAACATTTAACATATGTAAGGCATATTTTTGTCTACTATTACTACCCTTATTGAAGGATAATCCCCTTTAAAAAAAGAATATAAAAGTTAGTGGCAGGAAGTTTTTTTTTATATTGAGTAACTGTTTTACTAGGACAGAGTAGAAATTAGCAAAGAGAGTTATTTGCATTACCTTGTGTTGTATCTCCGAAAAGCTCTCTCTGTTAAACAGTCAAGATCAGTTTGTATAATAAACATAATATTAATTTAATGATACCTACTAAGCAATAGATTTTTTTTTTTTGGAACAGCTTGTTTTAAGCCTAAATGTAGAGACCCCATCTCTGCCAGAAAGTATAGTTGACAATGTGTTTTCTTCCTTACCATAAAAGTTACCATATCTCTAGGGAAACTTTTTTGTGACGTGTCTTAAGAGCTGTTGACAAAAGAGAGAGGTGCAGGAGCAGGAAGGAGAGGGGTGGGAAGGAGAGGACAAAGGGAGGGAGAGAAGAAGAGAGAGGAAAATTGAGAGAATGGATGGGACAGAGAACAAAATAGCGAAAGGCAGAAAAGGGTGAAATGAAGGGAGGAGGTGAGGTGAAGCAAGGCAAGAAAAGGCAAGGAAAGAAAAGAGGACAAAAAGGAGAAGGGGAAGGGGAAGGGAGAGGAGTGGAGAGGAGAGGAGAGGAGAGGAGAGGAGAGGAGAGGAGAGGAGAGATTTCTCTTGACCATCTATTTCAGAATATTGTTTGTATAAACATCCCACTCTGGATTTTGTTAAGATTTTGCCTTGATGTTATTGTGAACAATAGATTCTATTGGTTGATAGTGTATTTCACAGAATTATAGACTGATCAAGTTTACAAAAGATCTTCAAGATCATTTAGTCCAATCATCAACCTAACACCACTATTCACCCCTAAACCCTATGCCCAAGTGTCACATCCAGACACCTCTTGAACACTTTCAGAAGCAGTGACTCGGTAACATCCCCAGACAATTTATTACAATGCCTAACACTTTTTCAGTGATTTTTTTTTCTAATATCTAATCTGAGCCTCCCTTGGTGCAACATATGCCATTTCCTCTTGTCCTTTTACCTGAGACATGGATCAATCCCCACCTGACCAAAACAATTATTTCCTTGATTTTAAAGCTAATGACATTTTATAGGCAACAGTAACTTTTATTTTCTTTACATATTTACACTCTCAGAGAAGGAAGTAAACCTCAGTTTTCCTTTCTCTGCTGCCTTCAGAGGCAGGATAAGCCAATTAATAAGAATTCACTGGCACCTTTTACATTTCCCCTTTAGGATCGACAGTGGATGGTTAATGTTGCAAGATGTCAGGTAACCTGGCATTGAAAGAACATATTGCAATAAAAGAGACATTTAAATAATACAAAATAAGGTCAAACAGCTTTTACAGAGCAGGTAAGACTATATTTAATACTTTGAGGATGAATTTAGTGTACATATTATAGCTCATAATCCAAACTCCTGTAAAAACCAACCACAAAATCCTATAGCTGCCTAATGAAAGGGAAGCACAAAATTCTGACAGAAAATGTTGCAATAAAAACATTTATCCTTGGATAATAAGTTAAAAGCCCACTATATTATCTTTTTTTCAAGTAAAATGAAAATTTCTGTTGAGTTGCCCAACAAATTAGGCAGTGTGTGTTGTGCCTATTTTCTGTTGACTTGAATAAAGGCTTTCAAAACATTTTTGAATCCTTTAGTTTGTATTTCCTGCACAGAATATATTGAGACAAACAAGCTGTGTTAGATAACATGGTGAACCCTATTAAGTGCTCTCCGTTCTGGGTAACCAAGACGTCTAGAGATTCCTCTAAACGGCAAGCTAAATGGAGGTCTCTGATTTGATTGAAAGTATACCTGGCCAAAATATACTACCTGGAAATGCATCAATTGTGACACTGGTAAAAAATACTGAAAGCATTTCTTTCTCCAGAGTGGCATCAGTTTTTCCACTACTCAGTACACTTCAGTATATTCATTCACAGATCTGTGCTTCTTGGAAGAGCCAAGTGACCACATGGCACATTAAAGACCTTCCTAATAAATCTTAGATAAATCTATCTAAGGATACCTTTCTGTCAAGTTATCTGTTTGTTTGTTTTATAATAGAGCTTCCTGGTTCTGAAAACATCTAGGTCTAACAATGAGGATAGTGTACATTTTGCAGAGAGATTCCTAACCTCTATTATCTGCATCATTTACTTTCAGTCTCACTCTATTTTTCTGCTTACTCTATTTATCTGCTTACTCTACTTTTCTGCTGATACATATCTGTCTTTATGAGATACTGAAAAAATGAAACTTAGAACAAACTATGGTGTTTGCAAACAATGAAGGTATGCACCTGCTTCATAAAAAACTACATGGTATCAAGGCTGTCAATCTTAAGTTTAAAAATGGCAGATTAACACTTTTGTCACTTTATGTGTTTCTTTAGTAGAAAATAAATGTTATCAGTATGCAAAATTAACACAATGTGATTTTATTCTTTAAGAGAAGACACAAATCAAGCAAAGTCAATCAAATACAATTGATTTTCAAGTAATAATAAGGCACAAGGGAATCAGGTTGTAACAGTTCATGGATCTGGTACAAATATTGGTATATTTTCCTATTCATGAATTCCCCCACACTGCTTCTGGAAGCCTCTGTTACATTGTAAAAGGAAACCTCTATTCTCTGCCTTTCCTTTTACTCACTTATCAGAATATAACAAGATATGTGTTACTGCAGATATGTCTCGATTTCTGATGTACAAACATAAAGAAAACAGATTTTTTTTTCCTTTTGTTCCTTTTTTTCTGTAAGGCTTCCTTACCAAAAGATTTCAAGTTGTGTCACATTATCTTTTGCGCTTGCCTCTGTTCGCAGCCATAACAGTTGTTCCTGGTAACTATCCACCCATCATACATGTGCTCCCTTATGTAGTTACTCTTCAATAAAGCGTAACACAATTTTTTTTCTAAATCCGTTGTTCAAATACACAAACTTCTGGCATTTGCCTTGCTGTTTCATTTCAATTGTATTATTTACTTCATTTACTCTTTTTTCCCTTCCGTACTTGTTCAACATCATAGAGTGTCATCTGCTCTTTTCCTGTCCTCACTGCCAGTCAGGCTCCCTGAGTGCCTCAAGCCCATGTTGCACAGTGTCCCGCTGAAAGTGCCAACCTCCTCCATGTCTGCAACATCACATTCCCTCTGCCTCCTGCATTTTGGCTAGGCAAGCAGTGAGGCAGGTCAATTTGATGATCCCTTGGAAATCCAACCAGCTAAAAATCAACACTCAGCTTTGGTCTCAGCACCACTTTCTCTGGCAGCAGCTGCTTGCAGGAGCAGCACTTCAGACCTAGAAATGCACAGTATCCCCATCTTAGAATGGGGCAGGTGGTAGATTGAAAAATTAGGTTAATGAGGACACTCACAGATTCAAAAGACATGAAAGTGGACCCTCATGGTTTGTAGATGTAGGAGTCCTTCAGAGATCAGTCATTCTAACTGCTTCATTGTCAAGTAAGAGTGAACACATCAGCTGTCACCACAGTCTGTTTAGTCAATTGGTACCCACAGTGCACTTACCACCTCTGTCTCTTGAAGAGACAAAAATGTACACACACAAACATGTACACTGACAGCCCTTCAGGACACTGGGATTTTGATATATATCTACCTTCATGTAAGAGGCAGTTTCTTGCACAATGTGTGGAATTTGAGGTCTCCATTTATATTACACAGGGAAATTAGCTAATCAACAAAATCTGCAGTCTTAAATGTCAGGCCTTATAGAAAACTTTTAAATCCCTATTTAAATATCTTACTTCAAGAATCAAGAACTTGGTGTTACCCATAATTTGTTTCACTTGTCATTCCTCATATCAGTCCCTCAGTAGAATGTAGCACAATTTTCTTTTAGAGTGCCTTCAAAACCAGGGGGAAGAAAATGCATCACACCTAAAGCTCTAAATGGTGTACCTGTTTTCTGTCTTTTGGACTGTGATCTTTCCAACAGCATCTATCTTTGGAAGTCTGACATGCTGACAGTAAAATTATCTTCTGTTTCGTCATTCGGAACTTGTTTTTTATCTTTCTGCAATATGGCCACTGACTACCCTAATTTAATTTCACATTCACCCTTTTTGAAGCACTCTGTATAACTCCACCTTCTCTGCCATCTCTCTTTTTTATTTCTTTCTGTTAAAATCAGAGAATCTTCATCCTGACACAATCCACCGTGCACGTTTTATTAAATAATGTTCTGTGCTGCAAGAGCAAGCTGATAATAATCTGCTATGTGACCTTCTCCTTTGTCAAATTGCTCCCACAACCCCACTTACACTGTGAGAACAGTTCTCCCTGCTAAGTGTATTGTTATGGGCTTCCATTGTCCATTACTTGCACTCACTGCAATGAATGTACCTTAATGTTCTATACAGAAGTACTATAATGAATACAGTTTTTGCATGTCTTGGCTTTCTCTATGGTCACTGAAATCAGTATTTTTTTCACGTTTTTTTTTCTCTCCAGGGATTTCAGTGCTTCATTGAGTTTTGAATTAGGACTTTATGTTTACTTTCCATGAACAGCAACTTTGACTTTTGTATATTACATTTGCACTCAATGTACTATTAGACACTGGCCACAACACCAGTGTGGCAGGGTAGGTCATGTCAGTAGAGGAGAAAGAAAAAGATGGGAAAAATTCTCTCCACATTTGGGTGAAACCCTGTTAAAGAAACGGATGTACTTACAGGGCATTTACAAAGGTCTTAAAAAATATAAAAAAGGGCTGCATGCTTAGTAAACACGGTCCCCGAAAGACTTTAACACCACAGCACTTCAGGACACTTTGGGAGAAAACCGTTCTGTAAAAGGTACGCATCTTATTGATATACCAGTCTGGTACCACTGGGTCTCTTCAGCTGTTCCTTAAGTAATGCTGTTATGTTAACTGTTGGTACTGATAGTGTTGCTCTAGGTGCTCTCGTTTGTAATGTTTCCCCATAAAATAGAGAGCTTTTTCATCAGGAAAAAGCTGAAAGGAGAAAGAAACAGGAAGGGGAAAGAATAGTTAATGAAAATGTTAATAAATAATACCTAAATAATTACTTAGATGAGTAATTTAATCATCATCATCATGATTTTAGCTGTAACAATTCCCGCTTACATAATCAAGAATTGTCAAAAAATATGGTGTTGTGCCAGATATCAATTCCTAACCTATATCATCAATTGTTAGTATTTATAAATGTTTTAAAGCGCATTTTGGGGAAAGGTAAATTTTATATTATGAGTTTGCTTGTTTTTCGTAATATTTTAACAAGGCTTGAGCTGGCATTTGCTAAACCTTTCTTCCTTGAAACTTTTCCTACTAGAATACATAATTTTGTTTGGTGTTTTGTCAGAATACAATTTAAAGTAAGCCCCAAAGTGAACTCTATTTAAATTCAGAGCAATTTAAGATCAGATGTATGCATTAGCTCAACATTGTATGACAGTTCCTTCCTCCTTTACAACAGCTATCATTTATTTAAATTGAGTATAAAGTAAAATTGATTGTACCCTGTGTGCCTATAAGCAATCTCTAGTGAATATGATTGTTTATTCGAATCACTGTGTTTTCCTTGTCCATTTTATTTTGCACTCCTTTGGAACATTATAGTGAAAAAATTTTCCTGGAGAGAGACCTAGTTAATGTTTTATGAGACAGAATTCCTTTTGAGCTTTGCAAAATTGAACAGGGGAAAATAAAGTTGTCAGGTGTAAGAGCAGTGGAGCATTTTTTCCAGTCTGGTTTGGAGGATGAAGCCACATGGTGCTCTTCTGGGAAAACTGATTTTAGTCACTTTAAAGTGTATCATTATTATTCAGTCTGATTGATCAAGGTAAGTATATTCACTTCATTTAGATCAAATAAAGTCACAACCAAATTATTCTGTACACAGTCAGGTGCATGCCATCTATCTAATCTAAACCAATCTAATACACTTTTCCATTTTATTACAAAAAAAAAAGGTAGACTGATTCCCACAACACAGATGTAGTAAGTGAATGATAAATAACTCAATGACTTTCAGGCTGTATGAGCAGGAAAAATTAAATACTAGGAGAATAAAAGAACAGACAACTCTTTAATCCTGCAAGTCATGGAAGAAAGGAGGCATTTCATATCATTTTATTTGAAATATTGCTAGTATCAGGTAAATTAGACGTACCTTCTGCCAAACTGTTCACCAAGTTTTGAAAGCAGATGGAATATTTTGGTATTATCAGAATGACTAGTTGAGAAATAGTACAATTGGTCTATTTGGAAACAACCCTAATTAATTCCCTTATTTTATTAGACAACTTTCAAACAGACTTAACACATTTTATTATTTGGCTTTGGATATGAAGACAAAATTTCTGGGCTCCTGAAGTGCTGAATTGAAAGACAAGCCTGACAGAGTTCAAGAAGTGTTTGGACGATGGTCTCAGGCACAGGGTGTGGTTCTTTTGGATGGTGCTGCGCAGGGCAAGAGCTGGACTCGATGATCCTAGAGAGCACCTTCCAACTCAGCATGTTCTTTGGGACTCTGATTCTGTGATTATGGCTATAACAGTTGAGAGGAAGTGCCAAGCATGGCAAAACTACTGTAGTTGTTTATCCACAGTGACGAAATTACTAACATTAATAACATTAAAAAACATTTTCTTATGGATATTTAGGGCAAGGAGGGCTTATTTATGCTTCCTGGTTTGGTCTGGCATATTCAAGAAATAGTTCCCTTGTTTCCACTCTGAGGAAGATGGTGTGAGTTTGACACTCACAGAATGGATGCAAAGGGGCCAGGAACCAACCTTATAAATGCTAGAAGGTGTAGCTGGTACACTTTTTAAAAAAAGTTAAGCAGTTCAGAGAAGTACAACCCCATTTATTCTTACCCAAAACATATGAAAACAGGGAAGAACAATACTTGATACTTTATACCAGCAGACAGTAAAGATAAAAATTTATAAATAAAAAGCCTACTTGAACAACTAGTTTATGATTAGTCTAGGTAAGTAAAGAATAACTAGATGACAGATTTTATTTAGCTGTGTGTCCTGTCCAGTAGTAGTAGCTGCTTTCTGTCCTATTAAACTATCTATCTCAACCCACAAATCTTACTTTTTTTTTTTTTCCTGATTCTCTCCCTATACCACTTTGAGGCCAAGATGTAAGAAAATTAATGTGTGGTGTTTAGCTGCCTGCCATGTTAAATCATGACATCAGGATACGGATGTTTCCTTCTCCCAACATGGACAACTGGTTGTGATCCTTACATGTAATTAATTTTTTTAATCTATGGACATCCTGTAGTATATCTCATCCCTCATTCCATGCAACTGACTTAAAATAAAAGAAAAAATTAAAACCAAAAAACAATCACAACTAAAAAAATTTTTTAAAAACCCTCAAAAAACTTACAAAAGCAAGTTTATATAGCCTGTGCAAAAATATGCAAAATAAGTAGTTTGCAAAAGCTGATCAATGATACACATGGCTTATGACAGATATTGTTTAAAGATAGAGTGTATTTCTATATCTAATATTTCATTTAATAAAGACAAATAAAAAAATGACTTTTTAAATTATTTAAATTTTCTTGATTTTTTTTTGGCATGCCATGACAATTGGTAGATGTAGAGCTCCTATTAAAGGACTTTTTCATCAAGTTATTCTGAACTTGCTGCAGCAACTGCTAGCACTACCAGTGAACAGCGAAATTGAGAAGGATACAGCTGATAAGTTCTACCCTTTATCAACCTTGTGCTAATTTAATGCAACACAGAATATTATTTGCATTACTTCAAAAGTAAAAAGATGCTCCCCACGGGATTACATCACTATTAGACATTTCTTACTCTATAATGCGTGAGTCAACACAGCATTCAAAACAGGGATTGTACAAACTTCATTTGTGATAATAAACTTAATGAGCAGCACTAAGAAATGTCTGAAGAACTAAATTATGATGACATAGTATTTGCAAAACAGAGCTTTGTATTTTTTGTATGTTGTTTCATTAAAGACACTCCAGCTTTTTTGGCATGAAATGGAAAATAAGAATACCAATGTGCATTTTAAACATCTGTCATGGTAAGCAATCACTGGAAGGGAAACAATCTCTAAAACACATGTAAGATGCAAAATTAGAGCATTCAAACTTGTTTCTTGTGAAATAAGATGGTTATAGTGTTTTGTGATGTTTTCTGTTGCCATCAGTAAAATTCCTCAGTTTTATTGTGCATCAATAACAGGGAAAGGGAGGAGTAAAATAAATATAGGTTTATTTTGTTAGCAGATGTAATTATAACAGCCCAGTTTATTTAGTACCAGACAGAATGGCTGAAAATGCTGGTACAACAACCAAGGTGAATGGCACCTAACTTGGTCTCTATAGAAACAACCCCAGCAGAAGCCAAAGAAAAAGTCTTATCAAGCTTTATACGTACAAGCTGGATTTTGCCTGGTATCCCATAATCCTTATGGATTCAGCCCTGATAGGGACCCTCTCACACTGAAACTATCTAAAGTTGAGAATTTTAAAATAGTTTTGGTTTTATTTTTTGTAATCTGTAACATAATAAAAACAAAAAACTACAAAACAAAACAAAACCCAAAAACATTTAATATTTGGTTTACATCATACTTCTTTGTTTGCTTTTTGTGTATGAGAATCTTCCCTCTGTTATTTAATTTTCTATTTCAATATTTATAACCACACTCTCACTGTCCTTATCCTTTTGTTCCCATTTCTGTCAATCTGCTCTCTACACATAAGCACATCATCACCTATTTACTCTGAATGACATAACCAGCTCGGTGGGCCTTGGGCTTGTCAATAATTCATATTGCACAGCAAAAAGGATTTGATAAATATTTGTGATCTATGTAAATCACCTTGAAAACTGGATGATAGAGATCAGAATGACTGGTGAAACAGAAAGAACAGAAAGAACAGAAAGGTGAAAAAAGAGTCTTCCTAGTGTGAAGGACAAACCCATAATTTTTTATTTCTTTTGTAGAAATGCTTGTGCAACTTCACCTGGTATGACTTTTTTCCAATCATTTCCCTGAACCAATACTGTATTACCTCTAAAATAAGATATCCAGTAAAAACAAACAAGCAAACGAAACCCCATGAAAACCCAAACAAACAACAGAACCAACAAAGCCATAATATGAGAATAACTTCAGGCTGTGTTGTTCACCTGTGATTTTGCTGTTGGATGTGTACATCTTAATTTTTTCTACTTGTGTTTGCTTTGTTTCACAGAACTTTGACCAGGCTGTATGCAAAGAATCAGTGTCTCCTGATCAATATTGAATGCTTCTGAAAATTATTTGTTTTTCTTAATTTGTTGAATCCGTTAGCTACCTTGCTTAATACAGACTGGTCAGTATCATGTAGTATGTGCTGAAGACAAAGAATTCCTGAGTGGAATACACACAAGGCAGTCCTTTTCTACTGAAACAGCAGAAAGTTGCAGCAGACATACAATGGGGAAAGCTCGAAAGAAGCAGTTGTGAATTAATGGAGCTGTGATCTGTGTGATCTATACTGATCTTCTAAAAACCCCAAAAATTTATGTGTTAGAAAGTCACAAACGCAGTTGACACTATTGGCGGTAATCACAAAAGAAAAGCTAAAAGCTTAACCTTAAGATGAGATATTTTTTAAGATTTGCTTCTCTGATTCAAAGTTGAGATCATTTGGCACGTGACCCTTGTTATTTGTATCTTAATTACCTCTGCCCATGTTATAGTGATAAAAGCTTTGAACTACAAACTTTTCATGTAGTTCATCACCAAATTCCATCTTTGTCAAGCAAATAAAAGCCATATCTACACTACTGCAAAAGGCAGCTTTCCTGTGTCTTGGTGAACGCCCAAGCCATACTCCAGCCACATATTAATACAAGTATGTATTAACACACAGATTAATGCATATTAATGCAAGTTATTAGTATGTAGAAGCCTTCTCCTGTACTCCCAGTTACACCAAAGTGGACATTTAGAGCACAGGAGCCATCATCTGTTAAAGGAGTACAGGCCGGCTTGTCTAGGATACAGACTTGTCTACTGCAAGAGAAAGTGAGAGCAGGAGCACTTCAGGACTCCAGATTTAATTACCTTCAGTCTGACAACAAACAAGTAATGGATATAGGGTAAGAAGGAGCAGAAGTCAATCTGTGCTACAATTCAGTCAAGAGCTGTAGTCCAAGGGTTGTCTCCTATTAATAAACTAATGATTTAGACTGCTTCAAAAATTTCTGTGGTATTTCTGCAGTGCAGACTTCCCTAGGGAAGGTCTCCTGTATGCATAAAAGTGGAAAATATTCAGATGCTTTTTATTAAGTAAGAAAACATTTAAAAGAAGTCATGCTGTATCAATGTCATACCTATATTCCTAATTTTACTGTAATGAGATTAGTTAAAAAATATATGTGTCCAGACCCAAATTTGTCCTATTCAATGAAGCACAGTTACTGTAATTTTTATCTGCTGTTTATTATCAGATGCCAAAACACTTCTGTTACTTTTTTGTACTGATATTCCTTTGATTTAATAACATGACGTCCAATGGTACAGATTATCCCTTGGGTCAGCTGGGGTCAGCTGCCCCAGCTGTTTTCACTCCCGTCTTCTTGTGAACCCCCAGTCTTGTCACTGGCACGGCTACATGGGAAACAGAAAAGGCCATAACGCTGTATAAGCACTGCTCAGCAATACCTAGAGCAGAATTGGCTTATCAACACTTTTTTCAACACAAATCCAAAACAAAGCCTCATACAAGCTACTATGAAGAAAACTAACTCTAGCCAAGCTAGAGTTTGGTGGCCAACACCAGCACACCACCACACAGCAGGGACAAATATAATGCCGCATTAGCAGAATACAATTTTTGAGTGTACACCATACATAGGGACTGTTGTCGTAGTCTACCAGTAACTAAGTATTTCAGACTTATTAACTTCGTTGTTCATCTTCAAACCTGTTTAGGGAAACCTAACAAGAGCATTTTTTTCCTGTTATACAACTGATAATCTTGGGGTGTTTTTTAATGTGTCATTAACATATGTAGAATTATTTAGATAATCCTGACATTAATTTTACAGCAAAAATAATGAACCTAATTGTTTCATTCTTGCTTTGTTGAAATAATAAAAATTATATCCAACAATCTTAATACCTCAATTTATAAGTTTTTGCTTTTCAACAAAGCAAGCCATATTTTGGAACACGTAAGTATTTGAAAACTGAGCTACACTGCCTCACTTTAATGTAATTCAGGTAAGTCATCCAAATTTGGGAATGCTGTTTTATGACCAGCACATCAAAAACGGACAGATAACTCATCTCATAGTCAACCAAAAAAAGAATATAAACAAGAAGTTTGAAGCTGAGATTTTGTGTTTTATAAAAATGATGCAAGAGACTTCCCTTTTTCCTTACCAATAGTGCCAAAATTTGTATTCTTTGAAAGACCCTTTTCCATTTACAGTTCATTTATTAATGGGCAATACAGTTCAAATAGCCTTTTATGCAGCCAAGATTTCTTCTATGCAAATATTAAAGATTTGTGGACAGAAGCAGCACAAGACAGAGTGGTGTTGTCTGCAGTTTCAAATTTCCCATAGCAAAGCTGCAATTAAACAACGTCTCATTATTTGTAAAATCTTTCCAGTCTAACAGTCTTTCTGCTTCAGTAGTTTACTGATTTCCTCTTCCTAGAATCCAAAGATTATTTGAAAAGGACCAGACAGACAATTTGTCTTTGCAGGAGGAATAGATTAGGGAAACAGTTTAGAAAAGATGAACTCTGGAAGCGGCAGATTTGAGCGTCTAAAATAATATTGAAAATTGCTTTCCAGAAATGTTTATGTTCTCCAGCTTCAAGAACATGCAGGGCAAGATGATGAATGTCAGCAAATAAACATGACAACTCCAAGAGGGAGCATGAAATGACAGTAAAAACACCTGGTAAGTACAGCAGTACCCAGAAATCCAAGACCTTCCAAATCATAAATTTGTAACAACTGAGAAAGTAGCAAGATATTGAATGTGCAGCCATTCTTTCACACATCTGTAGCAGGTTACCTGGCATGGGAAATGAGCTGCAAATCGGGTTATGTCTTGAGCGTTCTGCCTTTCTGATAATTTCTTCTTGTATGATACCCAGAACACAGTCTCACATTTCAGGTTACAGTACCTTTCACAGAGTTTTTATCAGTGAATCACCTCAAATAATATACTTAAATTTAGGTACAATACACACTGATTGCCAATGGTTGTCTTAAAATCTTCTGTTCAACCCTTAAGTTATTTCTTGCAACTGAAAGAATCATTTCAAGAGTAAGGTTCATTATTACACAGGTGGAAGAAAATAATTTAATCTTATCAAGTACAATTTCCTCTGTGCAGATCACCCCTGTCAGAAGATGAAATGCACTACATGGTTTTTATTATTTTTGCTAGCAATTGAATGATAAAATCCAGGCTTTAATCCAGGGAATAAAGTCCTCCAAAACCACAACGGGACAAACATCACAAGCACTCTATACCTAAACATTTTGGAACAATATACTGAACATAATATACACATACACACACAAAATTCAAAACTCAGTAACCTCCAATAAAAATAAAATCTAAATTCTTTTTTGGATAAGTTAAGAGAATAGAAAAGAAAAAAAAAACAGTTGGATGAACTTGATTCAAAACATCATTCATTTCTTGTCACAGAGCTTAAATTAAATTCAAATCAATTTCTGATCTCATCCTCCCGTCACATTCTGTGAGGGCATTTAGAACCTGAGGCTAAAATTGATGGAACCAACAATTTGTAGGACAACTTGCATTACCTTTAAGAAGGTTCGTGCATATCAAAACAATCAAAAGAAAAGGGCTAGGGAAAGAGACAGACTGGAGCAAAAGGTAATAGGGCAAAAAGCTGTGTATTGTCTATTATTTGGTAATGTAGTTTTTACATTATATTTCATCTCCCAAAAATAAATGTCATTTAAAATATTGAAATGATGGACAAATAAGGAGAAACTGTGCCCTGGGAATATGACTAAAGCAAGAGGTGAGGTGGGGCATGACAAAGAGAGGAAGAGGAGAGAGAGAGGGGAGAGGGAGTGTGGGAAGGGGGGTGGGGGGAAAGAAGAATGGGAGGAGGAGGAAAAGGAAGGATTCTTTCTAATTGTGCTTTCTAATTCAGTTACGAATTCTGCACGTAACAGCGTACATCTAATAATGTTATTTCATGTACTATTTGAGACTGTAGAAGACACTGGCCTCATTAGAGATGAAGATCAGGAATGAGACATTTCAAGGCGAGGAAAACTGTAGCAAATGCTATACAGCATAACATGGATGGAATGTCATTTTAGCAATATAATTCAAACTGCAGGTATTATAGTCAAATGGGAAGTTAAGTACGCCAGTTACTATTTGAAAAGGACAAAAAGAAGCTGAACCTGAAGATTTTATTTCCACATTAATTTCTGAGGAGTTATACTGCAGCAGCCGCATATGAATGCAGGTTTCTGAATCCTATGTTATGAATCACTGAATGTTCTGATAAGCAAGGTAGAGGTGGTGACTAATTATATACAAATGCATATGCCTTTTTAATAATTACAAACTTAGAAAATGCATTTATTAATGAAAATAGATGTCATGTTGAAGATATTTACATCACTAAAGACAATTTATAGTGAAAGTTACAGTACAGAAATAAAACATGACAAGGTGTGTGTATCTCAGAAATGCACTGCAGAATTAAATAAGGAAGACAGCAAGTGGACTTAATTTGTTAATGGTAAAGAATTTAAGTGACAACCCAGGTGCTACGTTATATCAGGACTCTTCTCTCCCTCTCTCTTCCAAACTTTTCTTTAAAACCATTCATACGTACAGTTTCAAGATGCTGAAAGAGGATTTCCAAGCTTTTCTTCTGGAAACGACTTCAAGATGTAATTACAGTAGTCAAGATTATTAATTTGTTTAGACAAATCACTGTCCCTGAAAACAAAACTTCTCTTTGTGTACTGTACTGTGTACTTTGCTCTTCTTCAGGAATGTTGTTTTTATGTTAAATTTCATCTCCCAGAAATGCCATTTACGGTATTAAAATAGTAGACAGGCAAAGAGAAACTGCTCCCTTCAAGTGGGCAAAATGAAATGCAAAAGAGATAAGATCTCTTTTGGAAATCTTTGGTTGATTTACAGTGCCTGAGTATCTGATCCAATATAGAAATTGTTGTTTCTTTGATTTTGCATTTACTTTTGCCATGAAGAAGAAAACATATGGGAAAAAAAATTGGAAGTCACCCAGCCTCTTGTTTTCCCCAGATGTTGCTCAGGAATGCAGAAGAAAAAGAGAAAGAAATACTTTGCTAGCAATAAGGAAATAATTTACAAAAAAAAAGAGAGCCAAAACCACCATTCCCATGAAACCCTGCTGCAGAAGTTTGGCCTGGATACAAACTTCTGGGTAATTTGAGATTGAACAGTAACTTCAGAAACACAGAAATAAACATCAAAGTATACTTGAGGCCAATCATGCTACCACTCATTTATATTTTTCTGTTGAGAAAGCTTTAATGGGAATGAAGTTGTTACATTCTAAGAGACACATTTCGGGCACCAGATTCAAAAGCAGCTGAGCTTACCGAATATCACAAAAATGTTTTTCCTTTTTTTCTGAAAGAAGATGGATTCAATGGGTGTACTGTTCCCATGTCTTGGGAAGTTTCGCAATGACTAGTGCTAGGAGACAGAAGGAAATGTGGCTACGGGCAGAAAAGTCTTACACAGGAAAAAAATCACAGTAGAAGCACTGTCCTAGTTCAGCATAACCTATAAAACCAAACTCTAAAACAAGTAGAGAGAACTATCTTATGAAAGTGCTTAAAATTACCTAATAACTATGAAAAGTATGAGAAATTATCTCATTCAGATTTTAGGATTACCTGAGATAAATTTGGGGTTCAGCATCAAAATCAAGACTTAAAGATGTGATTTGCAACTGAGCTGCATATTTACTCTTTCTATCCAGTAGAATCTGTAGATTACTGTGCAGGCCATTGATGAAAATGCTCCTCGATTGAATCATTCCTTTTCTGCTTATAAGAATGGGGCAAGGTGATGACAACTTTATGCAGTCCATTTTACGTTCCTAAAGTAGGTATTACCATATTTGAAAAGTGACGCGGCCACAGGAGCCCGGGCTAGCTCAGAGGCACACCGGCGCCGCGCCAGCTGCGGGGAACTGCCCCAGTGTGGGGAGCGCTGAAGGCAGAAGCTTTTGAGCCGCTTGCTCAACACTACAATACCTCTCACCAGCGTCAGGAATCAGATAAAGGAGAAGGAGGAGACTCCCTGCTGCAGGGTTTCAACAACGTGGGTTTATTAAACTTGGAAGTTCACTGCAGGAGAGACCTCGAGCACCCCTGTGCGTGGGGTTAAGTACAACCAAAAACCAGTGGGAGGACACAAACAGGTGACAAGTTGGGAAATTCTGGGGGAGGAATGAGGGGATTTGTTTGTAACTTTAGGGCCAGTTGGGGTAGGGGGAGGAAGGGAGAGGTCACATGGACCAAGGGGGCATCAAAGATTAGGGGAATCCCCATCAGGTGTTATGGTTAGGGATTGGTTCAGGGCCAAACTAGCAGGGAAGGTTCGGGAATAAGGGTAGAGTTACAGTGACAGGGAAAGAACTAGAATAAAGTGTGGGGACACAATCAGGGACAGTGAGGGGGAGGATACAACTTAGGGACCAACGAACTTTAGGGAAAACCCAGGGGGAACATAGGAGCGAACCATTAAACATAAAACTGTAAAATATAAAATAAAAAACACCCTGCAACAGAAAAGCAGATGTTAATGTGAGCCATGGTGATTCTGACAATCTAATTCTTCTGCCTAGGTTTTTGATAAAGTCCATATGTAGAAAAAATAGCTTTGATGCTTGAATGTTTTGGGAGTTAAGCACCTAAATTAGATTACTCAAATGGAATAATCTGGGCAAACACCTCTAAGAGATTAAAATTCAGAAATCCTAAAAGTTATTAGATCTCAAACTCAAATAGTATCTTTTTAAAAAGTTTGAAAATAAAATTTGTTTGCTTCTTCATGACTATAAAAGATAGTCTTCCATATTACTTAGGAGTTAAAGCATCAGTGAGGGACATGTTATTCTTTCATCAAGGTCTGCGTCTTGGTCTCTTGATACTGCAAGTTCTATGATGTGGGATATACGGGTATGCTGTTTCAGTGCATGGACTGTAAGGGATGCTCTCTTAATTCTGTTGGTCTACAGACTGCTAGTTATGTCGCCACCTAAAAAAATCTATGCTTCAGTTTACTTGAGTACTTCTTAAAATGCCTGCAGCAGTGAGAGAATTTTAAAGCAGACCTGGCTGTGTCTCAAGGGTAGACAGTCTTGTTGTTACCTAGGGCTGAACCTTCTGCATTTGACCTCAGTGCATTCAGAACTATTTTGCCTGGATCTACCCTAGTGGAATTAATCCATTTATAATCAAAGAAATTGACAGTTCAGAACTCTTCTGCTAATCTGGGGTTGCTCTGAACATTTTTTAAGATCTTCAGCATTTACATGGGATCTGATTTGTATTATTTACCTTTTGAGAGACTGGAAGCATAAGCAAAAGTGTAGTCAATTCTCATTTTGGCCTGATGCTTCTACAGTTGTTTTCCTTACCCGCTGCAACAGGAAAATGAATAAAATTAAAATCTCCCATGTTTTTCAAAGATTCTTCTTACATGGAAGATGAAATCACACTCATATAGATCATAAAAATCTCCAGAGGTCATGTATTCCAACCTCTCACTCAGCGCACATCCAGCAGGCCATGTCGAGTTGATTTTTAATCATCTCTGAAGATGCAGGTTCCACAGTCTCTCTGGGAAGCCTGTTACAGTGCTTGACCACCTTTATGGCATTTTTTTCTTACATAGAAAGATTTTATTTAATTTTCTTGTGCTATGTTCCAGCTTGTGTCTGTTTTCTCTCGCTTTCCATCTGCACAGGTGAAAAGCTTGACTCTGTCTTCTCTAGTTTCTTGCATGAGGTGCTTGTAGGTTCCCCCTAGCCTCTCTTCTCCATGATCAACCCTCCCCATTCTTTCAGCATTTTCCCCCATGGTGCATGGATCAACCTCCCCAACAATCTTGGTATGTCCCTGCTGATCTCGCTCCAAAATGTCTTCACTTTATGTCTTGGCCTATTCTCTGTATGCATCTGCAGTTCTTAATTCAAATAAAAAAATATTTAGTCTTTTCATCTAAGTCTTGGATTGTTTACCAGAAAGACATTCTCGTCACCACTTCCGTAAGCAGAACAGGGGTTAAGCATGCTTGATTATTACACATGGAAACATGTCACAGAAACTCTTGGAGAAATTGTCCCACAAAGTATTTTGAGCAAATAATGCTGAGTTAGTAATTAATCGGCTAGCAGACAAAGTAAATAAAAATTGTATACTTTTATTCTGATACGTAGATAGTGCAGCATTAATGATTCCTTACCAACATACATATATGAACAACTTTAATTTGATTTTTCCTTTAATTTCAGTGCAAGTAAGCTAGAATAGCTCAGACTCCTTGGAGCCAAAGTTTAATGAAGTGCTACTATAGCTTAGGCTAGTTTCATTACTTCTAAATTTAGCTCTAGTATTAAACACTGAAGCAATGGGTTGTTTGGGGTTTTTTTATAGCATCATATCCTAGCTATTACTAAATAAATTATTTGTACTAGTCTTCACACAATGCAAAACAGAAAACATCTAAAAATGCTCTCTTTTACAAATCAGAATTAATTTTAATGGCCACATTTCTTTAAATCAAGAGTACTACCATTTTGTAAGATTTCTGGATTGTGAATGTTTGGTGTATTTAACTTGGTATGAGACTTCATAAATTTTAGAATGGAATCATACAGTTACAGAATGATTTGTGTTAGAAGAACCCTTAAATATTGTCTGTTTCAAATCCCCTGCTATGGACCGGAACAGCTTTGAGCAACATGGTCTAGTGGAAGGTGTCCCTGCCCATGGCAGAGGAGTGGCAAAAAGATTGGTCCTTAAGGCTGCTTCTAATCCAGGCCATTCTATGATCTCTTGTTCTTGTGACAACTTAAGTGAGCCATATACTTACACAGTTAAAAAATCAGTCTGGTCTTCTAGTCTTCCTGTAGGATTTGTATAGCTTTCCTGTGAACCATATCACAGTTGTCCTGTCATTAGTCCAGAGAAATGCAACAAGAAATCGAGGGGGTTTATAAAATAATTTATTGATATTTTTAAAAATCATATCTAGACTGTAGAACCTTATAATCATAATAATTTACTATACAGTTTCTGTTGTCTTATTTATTTTAACTGACTCTACCTCTGTAATTTTTACCTCCATTAAAGTAAAATTTAAAAATATAAAACCCTCAACATTTTGGTAAAATCTGCTAGGAGGCAAATATCCCAGATGATACTCCGGTTTGAACAGTGGTTATAATGCAAACCACAAAGTATTGACTCTGAATCAAGTATTGTATTGGTAATACTAAATATATCATCTATCATATCAGAACATTTTCAAAGAGCTCAAACAACTATAGAAAATTAAAAAGTTTGATTTAGATCTTAATATTAGTTGAGGGTTCAAAGTTTTACTCTTCAGTAATAGGTAACAAAAATGTTTCATCAACAAAACAAAATATGAAAAAAATTTAACAATGCTGACAACATTTTTACTACATCTGATTCCTACCAAAAACATTTGTATACTTGATCGAGCTTTGTATAATCTCTAAATGCGAAATTTCTATTTTCCTATGTTACATTTTTTAATGGACAGAAACTCAAGGCACTTCCAGGTCATTTGTCATTTTGTGCAAATGAAATGTCTAACTAGTCATTTCAGATGGCTAGGTTGAGAAACATCTAATTTTGGGCAGATGCTCAAGGTGCTCCTTCTTTAGATGATGATGATGATGATTCTTTCCAAGACTATGCCTGAAGGGAACATAAACCTTATGCTAAGAGAAAATACTGCCTTTGGCTCTTCTTCAGCTCTCTGGACAGAAGGGGAGAGCCTAGAACACTAAATGCATAATGGTAAGATCTGTAGGCAAGATTTGGTCAAGAGAGCTCAAGAGATTTCAATTTCTAGAAAATTAATTTAGAAAACCAATATGAAGTGAAAAAATAAATATAATCTAAGTTTAGTATTCTGGCACAAGAGCTTATGAACTTGAATATTAAAGGACAACTCAACTTATCTTCAAAAAATTGTTTCAAGAGTGTAGTTCATGCATCTTCAAATGTTCTGCTGGCTGTTAAGGTCAAAATTAAGAAGTTCTAACTCAAAGACAAACCAGTACTTCACAACACTAAGAAATTAAAGAAGGCATAATAAATAATGTAAAGATTTGGTTACACAGCAGTTTCAAAGGAGTAATTCTCAAACATGAGTCAGAAATCCCCTGAAGAGAAGCAAACTTCATTTTTTAAATCACCTGTTTCTTCATCTCAGATTTCGAAAGGACAGGTCGTTAAGTGCAGAAGGAAGACATTGTATTGCAGCTATTCCATAGGGATTACATTGCAGCTACTCCCACCAGAGAAATAGCTAAAGCTAGTTGCACAGTACTAAAGCTCAATATTTAATCTTTGAAGGCCTTAGTTAATTGAAGTCAATGAGTAAGGTGAATGCTTAGTATTGAGTTAATGATTCATGGTTGAATATATATATATTTAATTAAATAAATATTCTGCTCTATATATCATACCTATTAAAACTATGATAACTGTTGCTATGAAGGTACTTAAATAATTATTATTCATACTGAAATGATAATTTATATATCTAATTTTCTCTGCCTCTGTGTTTCAGAGGGGTCATGGAATTTCAATGCTTTTTCTTTAATTGACAGATGTATTTCAAGATATAATATTAAAAAGTAAAGCATTTAAAATTACTAGTATTCAATGGACTGTTTACTTGATTTTAATATAATTATGTCAATTTTATTTAATATAATGTTAGATTACTTTGTTTATTCTGCAGAAACTGACATCTTATTATTTTCAGGGGAAACATAAGTCAAGAGAGATTAGTACTAAGAAGGAAATTTCTAAAAAGTAATTAGACAAATGAAGGAGTTGTTTGGGTTTTTATTCCCATTTCTTTTTCTATAAATATCTGTTTTTTTCAGAGCATTCTCACTACACTACCTGTTTTCTCTTGCTTTTCTCAGTCTTAGAGTGAAGCAGACAAATAGGATTGAAATCTTTCACTTGCGCTGCTGTCCTGTGATAGTCTTCTGTAGACTGCAAATAGCACTGGTTAAAATCCCACTTTTGTGGGAGGAACAAGAAGACAGCTTCCAGAATTAGCATATAGACATACTATCTTCCCCTTCTCAGGGTTTGCATGAGGCTCTCTAGGCAAGTGTCTCTTACTGGAATACTGAAAGCTTGCAAAATAAATCTCTCTGTAACTGAACATACTATAAACTCAAAGTTCATTATTTCAAACTAAATTAATTAAAATTAATCCTAACCTAATTCATTCAAATAAGTATTAGGCTATATTTTTAACTGAACATGCCCCTTCAAGAATTTGAGCCTCAGTGACTAGGTTTTGGCAGAAGAGTCACTAATAGAATTCTTTTTCACTTTAAAATAATGCAAGCAGTTCATATAACACTACATCCTTTCAATCAATTCAACACACATACTAGTCTCAGTTTCATGATTATGTACAACTGTACATGCCGAGACAAGTCCTATTGATGACAGCTTCTTATATTTACAGCATGTGACTTAGGTGCAAATTAATATATGCAGCAGCAATTTGTTTTACGCATAAATTCAGTTTCAAGAGTAATTCAGAAGTTTTCTTCGTACAGTTGTTTTCAGAAAACATGTATGAAGTTGTCTGAGAGATAGCTGATAAGGAAACCAGAGGCCAGTATAGAACTATCAATTTTATTGACATACTAAAAATAATTAAAAATAATATATGCATAATGTGTTCTTCCTATATTTTCCCATCTTCAATACTGTAAGCATCCAAGAAAACTTATCATTCAATTAAATATTTGAAGGCATTTTTATACTTACATTTCCTCTCCTAGTATGTTTTCTTTTCTTCAAGTTTTGGCAATCCTTCCGTTATTGCAAACACTGTTCATGGCAATGAGTGATCTGAATCTTTAATCATAACTCTGATTGCCCTACATACAAGTTATCATTGTTACATCTACAGAAACAGACTTGAAGTTTCATGCAAGATGAGTCTAAGACACTGATTTATCTTTTAAAAGCAAAACTCTAACAATCTAAGGCATTCAAAAGCCGAAACATCAGTGATGTATGCCTTTCCTGTCTGGAAAAATAAAAGGCAGACATCACTCACATTCCTCTTTTAGGGCAGACAAGAAGGCAGACTCACTTCAAAACCTGGAAAGGTTATGGGCTAAATTCTCCAGGAAACCCTGGCAAGGCACATGAAGAACAAGTTATCAGGAACAACCCAAAAGCTCTGCCATGGACAAGCCAAGCCTAAACATCTGTTTGGCAGGGGAGGGACCAGTAAAAACTCTGTACCTCCTACCACTCCCCTTCAAACAAGAGGAAAATGGCTGTGTGAGAGCCTTCTGAGGGGCTAAGGTGAAAGCCAACTGTCTTTTATTATAGGTAAAATAATTTAACTTTTAGAGTAATATCATGTGTTCCCATAAGAAAGAAAGAAAACAGAAACTTGATTTGCAAGTTTACATTTCTGGTTTACAAGACTCAGTAACCACAGAGGTCATATTTAATCTATTTGAGAATGTATGTGGGAAGACCCCAATCCCTTATATTGATCACTGCACAGATACGATTAAGTTCTCCTTTATTAAACCCTGCTAAAAGTTCAGGAGCTATTTCCGATTCAGGAACAAAGTCCTATCAAAAACTTTTTGAAGTTAGAAAATGATAAAATACAAGAGCTTGATTTCCCTCTCTTTTCTCCCGAAGTAGATAGTAAAGCTGAAAGAAAAGCCTATCTTTTTTTCTGCTTCGTGTCACAAAGTCTCCTACAATATGCTAGTCTTGAAGAAAACCTTTTATACAGAAACATTTTGTGGAGATGTGCAAAAGAAAGTCCTTTTCATCATCATTCAAGATTAAGCATGGGTTTGAACTAGAATTAAAATGGAGAAAATTCTTATCAGTGGGCATCATTAACTTCTTGATTTCATCATTAGTCTCTGTAGTTTATAGGTTTCAATATAGCAGAAATTCCTGACACATTTTGTCTGATCTTCAGAGCTATTGCAAAAGTGAAACCAATGTTTCAGAAAGTTCCACTTTGTTCTGTGAATGAGCCATTTCAGATAACTTTGGAACAGGTGATCAGAACATAAGACATTTAAATTCTGTTCATTGTATGCCATGGGTAACTAAAAAGCCTGAAATATTGGTAAGGAAAGATAGTCTTATCTGAGAATGTATTTTTTTAATGGACTTTTGGAATAAAATTATCAGTAACAATTTGGACATCTGAAGAAGTGTCAGTACCTCAGCTCATTTCGAGAACCTCCTCACCTCCAGAATGAAGCAATCTAGGAAAAACCTCTTTCATATTTTACTTTCTAAGGAGCTGCACTAAAATGTGTGTTCTTATGTAATAACTTATCAATTTTTATATAGAATTTGCATAATGCAGTAAGAAAAACATTTTTTTAAAATCATGTATAATTCAACAATGCACTCATGAATAGACCTAATATAGACTCTGCTTGGTACTCTGAACATCTGACACATCCTTCTCTGTCATTTCATGAGCTAGCCGCACATCAGCCGCACACTCTTATGGGGACTGCGGCCATTCTCGTCAACGTCAGGGCCAAGTGGAGCCTTCTGGTGCATGTGGAGTTAGTGGGCTCCACTCCTCACCAGACCTCAGTGGCTGTGTTCACACAACAACAACACATAGTCCGAGCAGTATTTGAATTCTAAAACTTGGAAGATTACTTGGTCACGTTGGAGGCGCAGGACACTCAAGGCGCTGAGGAATATTCTTGGGAGGCTTAGGAGCGGGGAGGGAAGGTGCTTCAGCTGTGAGGTAGAAGCAATTCCCGTGAAGAAATATCTATCTCACTTTAGAAGGGATCTAAAAGGAAAATAATTGAAGCAAAGCACTCTGACCAAGGGACTCAGGGAATGAGAATGGCTTCCTGAGGCACATGATGAAGGTGATAGAGATTGCCATAGCTGGTATGACTTTCTGGAAAGAGCCGTTTACCTCTTCTTGATGCCAGACCTCTGTCTGAAAAATTGAAACAATAATACTGCACCATAAAGGTTTGAAAAATGCAAAATGTCTGATAGATACTTGGAAATCATGCAACTATTGTAACAAAAGAAGAAAGTGTTTCTTTCTAATGGTGAACAGTTTCCTTTTCTGGGTTGTCAAAGCTATTCAGTCTCAGGTACACCAAGTCTCGTATCTCCTTCTCTGTCAGCATGTTTGGTTTCCATGTGAAAACCAGCATGAGACAGTGGAGTTTTGGTAAATATATATGACCACTTAGAATGTCAATGGATTTGGAACGCTCCACAGAGAACTTACAATGTTCTATTAAGGAGCTTAGAATGCTATTGTACATGGAATAGGTAATCATAAGGGTCAGCATTGAGACATTTTGGGCAGAAAGCAACAACCATAGTAAGGCTGGGCTCCTCAGTTTACTTCTTCTTTCCCCCCCAGCTAGTGCAAAAGAAAGGATAAGAAGCAAGATAATCTTTAGCCCAAATCTTGAAACACCAAGACTTTCAAAGGAACTGTGAGAATTGTGATGTGTACTGAGATCACACAGATTTGTTTCAATGACTCACTTCCTGGCACACTGAAAGAAATTATTTCCTGTCAGAAAAGATCAAACAACTTTTTATAGAGAGCTATAGAAGGCAAATAAAGAGAAAATTGCTTAGGAAAGTAGACAATCAGGGTATTCTCTCCCCACAGTACTTAGAAAAGCACTGCAGGAGCCAGGAAGAAAGCACCTGTCTTTAGGAAAGAACAAACAAACAAACAAATGAACAAACAAACAAACAAACATTTTCTTTTTATATTTAAATAATTAAGTAATAATAAATATTCCATTAAAAATATCATGTTACCAGTGGATATTTCCCATATACTACCCAGAGGTTTATGAGAAGCAGCTGATGTCTGTGTTAATATAGCAAATACCAACTCAATGACATAGAAATTCCTTCTTTGCATCTCATAGAAGTACTGTATATTGTGACATCTGAAAGAAATATCATAAATGGAATTAGTCACAAACTTTCTTGTGAAATTTTTTAATTTAGAAAGTCATGATTTATTGAAACAATCTCTTAGTAAAATTGTCATTAAATTTTCCGAGTAAAAATAAATTTATGACTGTAAAGTTTTATAGCTTTTTAAAATCTATTTTCTGGTCTTCAGAAGAAAAATACTTTTAATATCAAAACATAAATGAATTTATAAAGTGGGAAATAAAAGCCAAAACTGAGAAGAAATGTTTTAGAAATCACTGAAGCAGAATGTTTTGATTAATCTTTACAGATGTTTTTCTTCCTTGCACTTTCATTATGACATATTTGTCAAATATTCAGTGTTTATTTCCAACTCAGAAAAAAAGCAATTTGGTTCTTTAAAAGTGGGAGACTAATGTCATTATAGATGCTGCAATATTTTTCCAGATAGTTGCATGGAGCTAGAATCATTAAAGGAGAGGAGCAGCAGATGGGTACTTGAAAGAGCTCTGCAAGTGTACATTTAGGAAACTGAATCCTGCTTTTTGAGACACTGTAAAACAAAATTACTTTATGAACATATGTAAAGACATCTTTGGATTCTTCTGACTTTTGTTTGCTTCTTCTCAGAAACCAAGTGTAAAGCTCCACTCTACTTAAGTGTAATGCTAAATAAACAAGGGAATTTGCATAAAGATTACCTACTTCTACTCTGATCAAGTTACAAGAATGTTTCAGCTGTTTGATTGTTTTTAAATACTTCATTGTACTGATCCCAGATTTTGATGGGTAGGACATGCAAATGGAAACTTTAACATCACACAGTATTATTCTTTACAAATAGGAAAAATCAACAGGAATTAAGGAGAAAATCTTCTGAAGAGTGTTGCTCTGAATTTAGATGTCATATCTATCAATAATTTGATATTATTAAATATAAAAATTGAATACACAAAGAAATCAGCTATTGGACCTTTCTTTTTTTATAGGAAGAAAAGGTGGCAAAAATATTTTCACTAAATTAAAAAAAAAAACATACAAAAACCAACAAAATCAAACAACTGGCATTTTTGTTCTTAGTGGTTTGTGTTTTGAACCTCAATTCATAAATGTTTTCCTTAGGAGTATGTGAAATTAAAATTGGAATAGTTTTAAAAAATATTTTATGCTTACATCATATGCTTGCTACAAAAGACTGCCTGAGACCAATATTCATATTTCAGCCATAGAAAAGTAGAACAAAACACGAAGAGAACATTAACCGCAGAAACTTGTTTTTGTTTTATCCTTAAAGCTAGTTTGTTTCTGGTAGCTTATCTTTTTAAGGATTTATCTAACCTCAATTTTAAACAGACCTTTTCTTGGATATATATATATGTCTCAAATACAGATATGGACACACATATACTGAATCAGCAAAACATCTACTGTCAGTGCAGTCAGAAAGAGTTAGAAGAGTATCCTTACAATAACTGGATCACTCAGGAGTATAATGCAATTGCAGAAACCAGCATTATAGTTCCTCAGAGCTAGAGAAAAATATGAAAACCATGACCACAATATGAAGAATTTGTTAATTTTTTTTCTTCCCATTCCTTGGAAAAAAAATTTTTTGTGCCTCTAAACTTTTTTCTTGAACAGTTTGAGATGATCCAGTGAATTATGCACCAAAAAATGAAGTTCATCCTCCACATTTGATTCATTCAAAATATGATTGCTCTGAACCAAAATCCCAGATCTTAATACATATCTATCTTTACTTTACATAGAATTTCAGCTTAACTATGTAGTTTCTAGTCTCTATCACAGGCCAACCCACAGTTCTGTATCTCAGCTTTTAGCAGCTTTGGACAACTGAGAACACAGCGCAAACTTTGTAGGGCTAATTTCTTTTGCAAACTGTACAATACTGATATATTCAGATACCTTCATTAGTTTAGAATTAATAACAAAATGAGACATGTATTTCCAACAAATAAACTTATTTTTGTAAATATAGTGCCTTTCCAGTCAGAAAAGCAAAGTTCCAAGCCTACTAGCATTTATGACAGGTTTGACAGAAATAAAAATAACTAAAAATGTTTATAGTGTTTAATAAGAGGGTAAATGCTTGGCAATACACACCATTATATCTATAATGAGGAACAAATGCTTCTAAAAATGTACTGGAACTGAACTAACTTGTTGAAGAACTTGAAGGTCCATTTGAGACAAGGGACTTGGTAAATGAAAGCACTCACATCACCCACAGAGTTGCCCTGTCATATGAAGTACGACATTCCAGCACTCAAACATTTTTCCAACAGAATGCATCCTTGATTTGTCAGGAATGTGACACACTCTATTAGAAGAGGATACTGGTAAGTGTGTTCACAGAGCAGGTTCTGCTGAGCAGCCTGCAGAAGTGTCACATTTTGTTAGAACTGCTACCCTGTCCTCACATCTCATTATGTGTGGAACACTGTACTGGAGGGTATCACTTTATGAAATAAATGCTGAAAATGAAACTAAACCCGAGATGATTGCATGACAATGACACAATACATCTGCCCACTTTGGAACATATTACAAAGTGAAGGTACATCTCTCACTATTTCAGCTGGCTTCATAGTATTATAATTGTTTCTGAGGCACTTGCAAATCACCTTAAATGGTTGCGAAAGGAACATTTTAGTTTTGTTGTTGAATTTAAAATGCATCTGAATTTACTGTTCTCCTTTCCCTCTCCTTTATATTTCTCTGTCTTTTTAACCTTCTGTTGTGACTTTTTAGACAAAGGCCTCTTCCAGTATTGACATTCCTTAACTTGTCTACGCTGGCTTGAAAAATCTGAGTCTAAAATTGGAACTCACTTTGAAGTTTGAACTTTTTTTCACTGCTACTACTCACAATATATGAAAAGGTAGCAGCAGAAAATAAAGGAGAATATAATACAAAATATAGGAGGGTCCGCAATACAGTTCTAGTCACACTAAAATTGTTCAACCTGAAAATTCTACATGACTGTTTCAGAGTTTTTTAATTCTTGAAAGAAGGATCTGTCACAGAGGTGTCTGCTAGATCATATCTAAGACAATATTCAGGCCGGCTTTAGTTATTTCAGAGTGTGTTACTACATTTCCTGAACAAAGTGGCCTTCATCAACAACAGCAACTCTTTGCAGCATTTAGGCAAGGAAGTGTCCTCCTTTAATGCAACAGATGGATCCTGGGGGAGTACAAGGGAATCAACTCGTTGCACAAAATGGGCTGATTTATACTGACTTTCTAAATGACAACTCCTACTACTCTTGGAGTAAAACACAGGGCAAAATGAACCACTATTTTGACTTGAGAAAGGGTTTCTTATGTTCTTGTGAAACCCAAATTCACCCAAATAACGTCCTCTTTCCTCTACCCCACACCCAATTTGAAAGATTGTAAAGGAAGGGTAAGCATAGAGAAGACTTCCTGCTGAAAATGCAGCATTCAAATGCTAAGCAGAAGAGATTTGCAAGATAAAAGGGATCTTCAGTTCACAGTGTAGTGCTTAAAACACTTTGCCAGGCTGTGAAGTCCTGGAGGATTATGGTCCCTGTTTTGTGTTCTACATTTAAGAGTCATTGATTTTAAAACACCCATAGTAGTTTAAAGGAGCGTTTCCCATCTGGGTTTCTTTGCTATTAGGATAGTTAATAATGCTGTGGGGTCTTTAGTTATGAAGAGGGGCAATGAAGTGTTCTGGGACTGTTGTTAAATAACAATATAGGTTCTTTAGGCTTTAAACTTGGATCCTACATGGCTAAATCCCACTGAGATAATAATTTATGATAGTCATAATCTTTGTTATCAGGCAATTCATTTCATTTTCCCCTTAGCTCAGCACTCATGATTATAACTTTTATAATGTAATTTTAGTCAGTATTCTGCAGGACCTTGATTCACAAGGGCATATACAGATGGGGAAGAGGATGTAATATAATACATAAAAATTCCAGCTATATTTTCCTTGGTTATTAGCTCACTTCCTTTTCTAGTCAGTCAAGATGTGTATTCTGCTGGATGTTTTTTCTCTCTTTGTCTTGGGTAACATGGGAGGAAAGTAATTTCACAGTGTACAGTGTATTTTCATCTGTTGTTTCTTAGGTAATGAATGAAGTTATGCACAGTTGGCATTTATTCAGCTTGTTCATATGTGTTAGATTGTACTTTTTGAATAATTCAATATGCTCCTTACACTCCTCTAGACAAATCAGAGTAGGTAAGGGAGTCTGCAGAGAGACGTGCAACTGTCAATGAGTTGCTATTGTCTGGACAGAGGCTATGAACGAAACGGAGCCTCTAGTAAACTAAACATGTAAAAATGGTGCAGAAATGCAAGATCTTTCCTATAAAAGCTATATAAAAGCTATACATCAAGGGATTCACAATATGAAAATTTCATGATGCAATTCTTCCAACAGGAAGGTCATAATAGATTAAAAGATGGCACTACAGAAACACTACACTACAATTGTTAGACCAGTGCCTCTCAAGCACAGCCTTTTTCAGTCAGAAAGCTAACTACTGTTCTAAAAATAAGGAAATTATCTTGTGCAGTTTTGGAAAAATGGTTTTTATCTACATCATATGAAAAAACTAAATTTAACATGGGATGCTTAAATTTTATTTTTGCATTTTTCCATTTCAGTTGTTTCATTGCCTGTATGTGAACACATACTGTTTTGTGAACCACTTGCTCAGATCCTGCAGATCACTGATAATACAGAGACCGTGAGTTGTGAAATAGCCTTAGATCTGGCTACTTCTGCACCTCCTTTGATTAGTCCTACTCAGATGAAATGTCACAAGTAACACTGGCTGCTATAAAGTAGGAGTTATTCTGGTTTCTGATGAAGCAAGGGACAAAGACCAGTGTTCTGCTAAATTGTTATTGTATATTGCTCATCTTCACACAGATACACAGATACACAAATACACATGCAGGTATTTAACAACGTTTTCTCATGAGGTTTGATGGAAGCTGATGAGTTAAATAGGTGCTCCTTGTGACTTGGTCCAAAGACATTAATGATCACTTTGAAGGTGCTAAGGGAAATGCATTCATATTATATCACACCTGATCGGGTCTTTAGAAGTGTATTTCTGCAACCACAAAATCTGTGATTTTTCTTACAGACTTCATGGAAACTGAACTGTATTCTTATATCAAAGTAAGGAAGGTTAGCAGAAAGATTGACATTCATGAGAATTCATAGATGACTGGAAACTAATAATTATTTCATTCTATACTCAATATATTATGAGATGGACTTTTGTACTGTTTTAACCATTGTGCAAGAAATAGCATGACATGAGGGAAATATTCCCTGTTAAAATCCCCATAGAGCTCATTATAAAGATGAAGTGATTATAATACCGAAAAAAGAATGAAAAATTAGTCTGAAAACAAAAGTGAATATCACATGGGGTTCGGTCTTATGTTTTAGGGCTTCTTTTTAATATGCTTTTGTCTTGTATTTTGTTGTTTTTGACTTTTTTGTTACTTGGTCATCACTAAAAATTTATTTGTGGTGTCAGAGAGCATTTGGAAAACAGCAGAATGGCTGAGAGAAATGTTATAGAACTCAAAGACTTGAACTGATGTTTTGGTGGAAAGTGGATTTTCATGTTGCTTTTCAGTGAAACTTTAATTTGGTAATTCTATAAAACATGATCCTTACTGCAGTCACAATGTCAAAATATGAGAAAATAAAAAGAAAAGAAAAACAAAATAAAAGTCCTACAGAATTTTCCAAACACAAAACTAGATCTCAGGTGTAAGGGCAAAGTATTTATAAGATTTTTATTTCTGTTTGTGACTTTGTTTATGAAGTCTTAGACAATTGGCTCTAGGTGACCCTGACTGAGTGAGGGGGTTACACAGGATCACCTTCAGAGGCCCCTTGCAACCTCAATATTTATGTGACTCTGTGGTTAAGAATATTAACCACATTTGTGTTTGACACAAATCAATGAACTATAGATTTTTTTTTATTATTAATATTTCTTTTTAGTTAAATGTAAAGGCAGTTCAGAAGGAAATCAAATTTGTGTCATTCATTCGATTTCTTCAGAAAAATGTGAGTAGCTGGGGAGTGTACCTGGACCCATTGTGAAGATGCCTTTCAATTCCATAAGAAATTGAGTTTGGCATGATACAAAAAAATGTTTTCACCTCAGCAAAATAGTGAAGTGAAATGAAATGAAGTGAAATGGTTATGAAGTCCAGAATTTCTCTGTCACATTCCCTTGCTTCAAGCCGTTAAAATGACTTTTACATAAAGTGATTCCTGAATTGCTGCAATGTAGGAGAGAGAAAAAATAGTCTTACAATCCATTCCTAAGATCTCTGGAAGGCAACCACAACCCTCATCTGCCTTTATCTATATTAGTAGATTAGGAAGCCAAATGCATTCACATGCTGTTATCATAATGATTTTTCAAGATATTTTCATAGTGAATGTATTTATATAAAAATACATATATATATCTATATAAAAGCATTTAATGACCATATGAAAAAAGGTAAAAACATGTTGATTTAAATTGTCAACTATGAGAATATTTTGCTCATTTTCAAATGCTTTTTATTAATCTCTTTGAAATTCTGTTTATTACACTGCATTACACTCTGCTATGCATTCATTCTGCTATGAATGAAGATTTTATTATGTTTAGTCATATCTATATCCAAGTGTATTTTTTCATTTCCTATTGATGTTTTAAGTTTTAGCTTTCATATTTTCCAGATTCTGTACTGCATTACTATATAACTCTGAACTTCATATGAAGTGTTAGCAAATTCTCCTCACAGTTTAGTTGGACAAAACAATCCTTTTCCAGCCTGAGAACCAAGGACACTATTATAGCTTCAGGCCCAAAAGTATAAACAACAGCAAATTGAGGAGAGCAATCTGGGAGGATGGAGCTTCATAACCTGAAGCTATAATTGGACAATTAACCCCAATATGTAAATGGACCAAAACTTATAAAAATGTGAAAACTCAGGATGCATCATCCATCTTGGGTGTAGCCTTGGCCAGGCTCTTGTACTGCCCAAGGTGTATCCTTTGAAGGCCTTTTAATAAATACCTACTTTATTCCTTTATCATTGTCTAGCATCTGTTTTAGGTAGTCTCTCAAGGCATTACTATCAATTTCTACTATGTGTAGAAAACCATTATAAGTAAGATCAATTTGTATTAACATATTAAGAATATATTCTATGTAATGCAGTAGCATATTCAGGCACAGCATCGCCAGCCTGTTGAAGGAGGTGCTTGTCCCAATCTGCTCTGCCCTGGTATAGCCTCACCTTGAATATTGTTTTGGGCATCACAATGTAAAAAAAGACATTAAGCTCTTGGAGAGTGTCCGAAGGAGAGCAACAAAGATAGTGAAGGGCCTCAAGGGGAAGCTGACTGAGGAGCAGCTGAGGTCACTTGGTCTGTTCAGCCTGGAGAAGACTGAGGGGAAACCCCATCACAGTTATAAATTCCTCATGAGGGTAGGAGGAGGGGCAGGCACTGATTTCTCCTCTGTGGTGACCAGTGACAGGACCTGAGGGAACGGCCTGAAGTTGTGTCAAGGGAGGTTTAGGTTGGATATTAGTAAATGTTTTTCAGCCAGAGGGTGGTTGGGCACTGGAACAGGGTCCGCAGGGAAGTGGTTGCAGCGCCAGACTGACAGAGTTCAGGCAGCATTTGGACAATGCTCTCAGGCACATGGTGTGACTCTTGGGGATGGTCCTGTGCAGGGCCAGGAGTCAGACTCGACGATCCTTGTGGGTTTCTTTGAATTCAGCAGATTCTGTAATTCTGTGATATGAACTCCAAAATACAAGTATTGAAAGATTTTATGTGAATGCAAACCATATATTTTTAGGGTCAGATTCAGTTGACAAAACAGACTTTAAGTGCCATTTGAGCTTCATTGGGATAGTCCTCCTGGTCTACAGACACTTCTTTAAAAGTGCATGAGCTACCCATAGATCTCATATCAGCTAGCCCTGTGTAGGTAGCTGAAAGGCCCATGAATATTCAAAATGGTATTTGGTGCCTCTGTATAGGCATTCAAATCCTTATCAAAAGTTATTATTCACTTAATCATCTATCTTTCCATTACAGAGGGAGCTGGTATTACTTCATCTGTTGGATCATTCTGTAGACTCAAATCCTTATCAAAAGTTATTATTCACTTAATCATCTATCTTTCCATTACAGAGGGAGCTGGTATTACTTCATCTGTTGGATCATCCTGTAGACTATTAGCTGTAAAGCAGTTGAAAAGACATTGATGGCTGACACCATTTGAAATACTATACTTAATTCTATTCGTTCTTTACTCCTGCAAAGGACATGGGACTTCTGTAGACCATGTGTAAGATTTGTCAGTGTGTCTGACATATTAAAAGGCACTGAGAGCCTTTGAGTGGGTATCTGAATCAAAACTAAAATCTTCTAAAAATACAGTGGTATCTTGGATACTAGCTTGCAAATGGACACATAAATGTAGGTGTGTAAATCTTTGCAGCATGTCCACATTGGAAGTTATCTTACTTTCTCTATATAGGTGAACACAAACCAGCTGTTTTAAAATTGAAGACATTACAGTTAATATCCCTACAGTGTACGGTGTTTGTGTTACTGTTGTGCAGTCATTGGCTAGCAAGTCCCTATGAATTGAAAACACAGCAACAGCTCACACTACACAAAATTACCATTCAGATGAAAATTACAGTAGGATGAAAAATAAAACATAATCAAAACTGTTATTAAAACTATTTCTTTTGCGGAAAAATCTTCCTTGTAATGCAATCTACATTGAGATACTGTTAATTACAGATCCAAGATTACAAGAAGCATTAAACACGGAGACCTTCTCAATTACTTTACATTAAACTTCTCAATCCCTTTGCCTAGAACTCCTTGTTTATATCTCATGGAATTTTTGCTTAATGGCATCTTGTATATGTTGAATTAAAAGCAAAAATACTTCTTTCCTTTCTAATTTAAATTATCAAAATATGAAAATTAATTTATCAATTCATATTTTGAATTTCTTGTGCAATTTGAATAGATAGGAAAGTGAATCTTTTATTCAGTATGCTAGATAGTCACTGCTTTATAGGCACCACAACAACTAAAGTATAGTAAGTACCTGCAGCTGTTTTGTAGCAGATGGTTATAGTGAACATCTGATTTTTTTTTTATTGCTAGCAAGTACACAGCACTTGATTCAATGGCCAATTAAAAAAAACCAACAACAAAACAAACAAACAAACAAAAACCCAAACAAAAACCAAAAACACACAGACTGTTTTAGAAAATACAGTTTGTCTTTTCTCTTCTTTCTCCTTGTAATTGCCCTATACCTTCATTGTGTTACTTCCTCATCTTAGTTCAGATTTTTTGGCATTGGTGTTTTTCAAGACTCCTCCTTGATAGTTTTTAAATTAGCATTGTATGTGCCTCCTGCAGCCATCTTCTCCTCTGAAGGGAATTTAGGCTGATATTCTTAAGACTTCATTTCACAGCTTGAAAAAACTTACAGGTGTTTCAATCTTCTTTGGAGAAGAGCTGGGAATCCGGAAGGTAATAATCATGTTAGATTTTTCCAAGCACACTATAAACCTAAATATGATCCTTTTTCTCTGAAACATTGGAAAATTTGTCCAAGCTACCTTACTCAGTTTCAATCCCATTCCGCTTGGAAGGAAGGTGGGACTCAGATTATGAGAGCCTGCTCTACAGCCTTCATAAAAAATAGTCAGTTATCAGCTGTGGATCAGTAATGAGAATTAAAGCTGATCAAAATTATATTGTCCTCATAACTGCTTTTTAAAAAAAAAGTTTTATATGCAACTGCTTATAAAATTGTGTATCTTAATTGTATCTCTCTAGTTTCAACAACATCTTTTATAATAATTTTAAAGTTTTTTGAGAATTCAGTTATTCCTCCCCCTCCCACTCAGTAGATGAAATAACCTAACACAGGGAGAAATCAAAATCAGGATTCCATTACGGAAGCTGCCATAATAATTTTGGGAAGAGTTACTTTAAAAAACAGTTGTCTTACTCTCACCTGGGAAAATGTGGTCCTTCTTTGAGTTGGATTTTTGAGATAATGATTTCTAGAGGTCCTTTCCAAGTAAAAAATCTTATGAATCTGTGATTCTAAAGTCTATTTTATCTTTCAAGGAGTTTGCAGCTTAATTGAACACAAATCACAAGGGCCTATCCTGGAAATAAAGTAAGGATCAGAGCAAAACAAGACAAATTATATCCTGCAATGATCCTCACATGCAAATCAGGGAGAATGGTTACAAGGAAAGGGAGCTATAAGACTAATTTGTTTAACAGGAAAATTGTATCAATAACTGTTCCCTGCTTAATTCAGGGCTTATGCACAGCTGATAGAAGGGCAGACTTAAGTGCAAAGCCTTGTGACAGGACTACTGAGCGCTGTCAGGCTTGTTACTTCACTGACAAATCCACTGAAAATCAAGACTGCTACTCACAAATATGTAAGTACCCTGGAAGACACCACCTCCAATTGGGTGGCCTTAGTACAGACTTCTAGTATCTTCTTTAAAGTTTTGTGAGTTAGAAACTGGGCATAATAGAGGGAGATTATTTTCCCTTCTCTTCATAGCATTCTTTTGTCTTCTTTAATGAAAAGTGAACAGTTCAAAAAATCAGAATCAGAAATTAAGACCTAAGTTTAAGTTTAATTTGCCCTTGGAATTTCAAAACATGATGAATGTAATAGAAATATTTTTTTCCTTTAAAACACCTATGATTTTTATGCTCATCTAATGTACAGGACATAGTTTACTATCTGGCACAACAATACTAAACCCCATTGATCTGCTAGCATTGTATCTTCCCATCACAGTCTAGTTAAGAGTAAACCAAATTATTTCATTCAGCAGGAGCAGACTTGAACATGCTTCTCTGAAATTGTTATGGGTGCTTGAGTGATAATGATTGGATGACCTACCTACACTCTAATAATGAACAGACTATAGAAAGTAATACAGCATATTAAATTGAGGATATAAATCTACTTCTATTACTACTGTCTTCCTCAACACTAACGGAAAGTTCAGTTTTTTTATGGCACCTTAAATAAGAACTGGAAAATGATGGAGCAGGCAGGATTAATTGAATGCCCAGGAGATACGACTGTTGCTGGTCTACCTCCTCCTCTCCGTCTCCTGGACTCACTTTACAATACATCTGTGCATTTACTCTATATTTAAATGGCATATTTGTGGCAGATTTGGATTAAGGTTTTTATAACTTTTTTGATGAGATTAATTTTCTACGAACTTCAGGGCCCATTCTTTTGTTAGCATTACATGCTTGTGTGTAAAACTCAGAATTTCCATTTAAAATACTTCCTCACTCTGTAGCTATGGCAAATCAGCAATGTCAGACCAAAAGTTTTGTTTCTGAAAGAAAAGGCTGTGGCGGTTCTGTGTCCACTATGAAAATGTGTCTCAGACTTTTTCTTTAACCTCAGATGCATAAACTCTCATAAAAACTTAATGTTCTTACATTTACACTGAATAGTATCCCATCTGATGTGCATATAAATTAACTCTGAAAAAAAAAATCAATTTGTGAAGTTTAAAAGAAACAATTATATTCAATGTTGTCAGTGTACTGTTTTATAGAACTCTTTCTGACTTTTTTTTCCCCCTGGGTTAATTTGGCGTTGGTAATAAGAAATAAAGGGTTTTGTTTTATTAAACTCTTTTGTTGTAGTATATTGACTTAAGGTTTAACATCAACAGTCAAGGTAAAAGTTAATTACTATTCAGTACCTTTAATTGCAAGCTACAGTTCAAATACTTCAGGACAAGGTAAAGCAAATAACACTTTTCACCGTAATTACAGCCAGTTTGCACCACCCTGCCTTAAAGGCGTTGAGCTGCTGCTTTCTTAAGAGGTCACAAAAGATAGATGACTGAAAAGATCACATTTCTCAAATATCCAAATAATATTCACTTTGATCAATCTTTTCTTTATCTGCAATTATGCTTGTGTTCACCATTAAAATTAAGACCCAAAAAAAAAAAGCCTTTCTATTCTTCTGTTGCTGTGCATTCCAGGAAGTCTCCAAATAATTCATTTTTGCTTAGCATGTAATACATACCTCACCAAGGTCTGAGTTTAGGAATAAGTTGGTGGTTGTGATTTTTATTTTTTAACAAACTCTCATAAAGACCTAGTAGGTGAAGTACACCTTTAAAGGAAAAATACACAAGAGAAAAATAAACAGAAAGCTGTATAAAATGAAATGATCAAAGGGAGACTGGCATAGTTTTTAAAATTCACAGATACCTCTTTTTCTCCTATGCAGCATATGTGAAAAACATAAGCAAGTAAATGGAAGATGAAAATTTACATCAAGCTGTTTCTTAATTGAGCTCTAATGGATCCCCTTTGAGACTCATCATAACATAGAAATTCATACGTAGTCTGATTTGCATCTGTGCATGGAACTGGCTCACAGGTGTTTACCTTTGCCAGCAAAAACAGACAGATATTAGGACTGGCTTGCAATCTAGATTTTCCTCTCATCTCTTCTAAGCAACACAGCCCAAAGCTTCAAAAATAAGTTCGCTGATTACTCTCTGTGAAACGCATTTCCCCTTAATATCTGCACCTAAGAAGTACAGTTTCTAACCTTTCCTCACAAAGTGTCTGTGATGTATAGGTGAGTTGGATGGTTAAGAGCAGAAAACAGAAAACAAAAATATATCTCTGCTAGAGTCCCTACCATCAACAGCTTTAGCTGCTTACTAGTGATTATAAATTGTCACTGACAGAATTGAGTGTATGGTTTCAAGGTCAGTGTCCAGTGAAATAGAGAATATTGTAAATTCACATTTGCAATGTATCTGTCATTTTGTTGCATGTGCGGGTGTGTTTCCATTGCACACAGCCCAACGTAAATGGTTCTTGAAATAAACCGATCTGAAAAATGTTCATCCTGTTAAGAGATTAAATACTGTTAAAGGGCTAGTTAGAGCTGATATTGTCATTGAAACCGCTCAGTGTCTAAGGAGAATACTTTTGTGTGCTGAACTTCCCTCACCTAATGACCAAAAACTGCGTGAACTGCCTGGAATTATTGGCACCTTCCTATGAGATTTTTAGTTAGCTTTGTTCAGATCATTTAAGTAAGGTATAGTCTGCTAGGACAAGCTCTTAAATGCTGCTGTTTATAAAAGGAAACCTATCTAGCTTTTGGACTGGTCAGTGTTCATTCCCCTGGGTCATTTCTTTCCCTTGAACTTTCACTGGCCCCTACTGCTCAGCTGTACTGAGAGAGGAGTTAGTTGCAAGCCAGTTTAAAAGGAGCGGCAGGACATATTGGCAGCTTTAGAACCAAAATGTCCTCTTCTTATATGAGGTCTTTTGAGTGCTTTTCTTCAAGCTTCATCATCTAACTTTATTTTGAGATTATTTAGGTACCTGAGAGGTTCAAATCTACAGTACAGTTACATTTCCTTTGTTTGAAAGGAATTAATTTCAGTCAATTAAATAATCCCTATGAAAGTCTTTTCAATGCGAACATAAATTGAATGTTCAGAAGAATTGCTATACTTAAATTCATTTCATAATTGTAGGACTAACAGTGATTTAGAGTTGTGGAGCTCATCAAGTTTATATATATATAAAATTTTAAATATGTCATATGTGTATATTCCTTTGGTTTTCTCAGAGTTTTCCATCAAAAAAAAAGAAAAATCATGCAGAATTGTCTGAGGTCAGATTCCTGGAGAAGAACACACTTGAAAGTGTGGTGGGAGGGGGAATGTTTGTTTATCTAGGCATTTCAACTGTATCGTTGTAAGAGATGCAGAAGATGCTTATATATCAATCAGGAAGTATTTAAGTTAATCAGTTTCTTGAAAGAGTTTTCTTCTAATGGATTCTCAAAAGCAAATAATAATGATGTATTTTAACTGCAGTGGACAACTAGCAGTCATGGTTTTACGAGAGGTCTGGAAATCCCAAGCATTGAATCCCATGTATAGTTTTCATTTAAATAAAAAGAAAATCACAGAAAGGGAGATGGAAGCCAGAAGTTTGAAACTAAATTATGCAACTGCAAGAATTTTGAGAGCATGTTTTCAACACAAAGAAATGAAGGTGCTGAAGGTGCTAGCCCCAAGTCCTGGCAGTAATCGAAGTAAAATGTGTTTCAGGTACTACTAAGGATATATTATAATGCCTCTGCCAATTCAATCCTTAGATAAAAGAAACCAGATTCATTGTTTTCTTAGTGACTAAAGTACATAAAAAATGACAACTTTCACTTTCAATAATGTGTACCACGAATATGTTGTTAGAGACCTAAAAGTATCTTGTTTGTCTTTCATCTTCCTGGCTTTTTAGATAGAGACAACCATGCATAAATTGTCCAGAAAGACTTGGACATAGATTAAGAGAAAGAAGAGATCCTTGAAAAATAACAGGATTTAGGATGGCAGGCTAGTCTCAGATTATGTCTTAATTTTTCCATCCTGTTTCTATGCTTCACCTTTGCTGTGTGAGACTCTTCAGCACCCACAGCAGATTAAAAGTTACGTGGTGCTGACTGTACATCAAATGTGAGCAGAGGAGAGGTATCAACAAATCTGACCTTATGCCCTCAATCACTGGTTTGGTTACACCAAGTGCTTTGTCAGCAGAGCCCCCAGTGTACATGCAGAGCATGGCAGCAGAAAGTGCTTTTCTGCCATCATAGTCTCACTAATCCTCTCAATGACATAAACTAAGTATGACAAAGGCTCTGTCAGCATAAATATCTCTGCAGTTTTCTAACATAACAGTGTTAGTAAGGAGTGAGGTTTTTTTCACACCCTCAGCTATGAAAGCTCTACTGATTAAAATTTGAGTGTAATTTTGACTGAGACGCAAGACAAAGAAATCAACCTTAAAATGTCTAAGAACCCTTTCTCCCTTCCATCTGCCTGGAGAAAAAGCTGAGATGGAAGGAGCAGGATTTGTGAGCCACAGAAGGATCAAGATGAATTTTTTGTGCAGCTGTAAAATTACATGGTCGTGTCACCCTCATTCAAAGAGGATGTCAAGGAGTTTGGGGAGAATTAAGTAGTGTTTGGAGACTGTAGTGATATTTATCTGTGATGTGGTTATCAAGATGCTCCTTCTGTACCTTGATATACAGGAAAGTTGTTTTTAGGAAATTGTCCATATGATGTAAGTTCTTTTCCATTGCTTACTATAGGACACCACTGGGCCTGTTGCCATTGTTCTAAGTACACTCTCAGTAACAGCACTCTGTAGTATAAACTGAATTTCTTATGAATAATAAGAAGAAATTATTATGATGAATGATATAAGAAATTATAACATTTCATGTATTTCCATTCTCAGCTGCCAAAAGTGTGTACTTTATTTGGTACATGACAGTATGGGCAAATAATGTTCATTATATAACATGCACACAAGTACATAGAGACCTAGACATACTACATACTTCTACATTATATATAGTACACGTAAAGATGTGTGTGTGTGTGTATATATATATATGTATGTATATATCTCTAAATCATGCCTTGAGATGCTAAGATTTAGATGAATTTTTAGACCAATTTGGGTAAGCATAAAATGCAATTTTGCTGGAAAAACCCTGATATTCTACTCCCTTAAGTGACAGATTCTAATGCCATTAGAGATACTCCGAGGTCTGATCCACAAAATTTTCACATGTCAGTTAGTTAAATGTTTGTTTATAATTAGCATTATACTCAGATACACAGCCTTGTACCAATTGTACCTTTGTACCAATTCAAGAGAATACAATTTCTTCATAAACGGCTTCTTTTTGTATGCTACAGTTCATTTCAAGCCTGTAAAGTATCCTGCTAAGATGCACTTGAGATATACCTCTGCCCAAATTAAGGGGCAAATAAGGCCATATGCTGAAGCTAATGGTATGGATTTTATTTAACAGTAAATGTGAAGTAGAGAGATAGAAAGAAATATAAAAGTAGAGGGGGCGGGGAGGAGGGAGAAAGGAAGAGAGAGGGGGAAGAGACAGAGAGAGAGAGAGATCAAGCAGAGGATAGTTGGCTATTCTTCACCTTGGGCTTCCTGGTGGCAGTGGTCCTAAGGTTGTTCAAAATTTTTCAGTATTACACATTTTTGAAAACAAAGGAATTAACAGCCAAACGTTTCTCATCCTATTGGCTGAATGATTCCCTCACTTCTATTGCTAATTAATATCCATGCTCAATTTTTCTCTTCTTGTGAGTCAGTGGGTTTCTGAGTCAATGGGTCTGTGCTCGGCCATCGCGATCTACTCCTGGTGAATTACCTTTTACCCAGCCTGAGCACACTTCAGCACTCAGTAGCTGAGTTGACTTTCCTCGTGGCCCGTAAATTCTGCATTCTTTATGTCCATTGTCAGTGATACAATCTTCTCTCCCAGATTTGTTAACCTTCCCCTAGGTCTGAGATAACACTTGGACAACAGTACCACCTTTATCTTATCTCAAGTTCCTGTCATGGTGACTAAACTGACAGCCCAAGTTCCAGGCATCCGTGCAGGCATATTCAGGTGGGGAGGCTTCAGTGGTTGCAGAGGCCATCTGTCCCATAACTTTGTTTGACTGGTGATATGCATATGAGCAGTTGCTGGTTTACACAGTTTGTCACAGTGGGAATTTTTGCCAGGATGCGTTACCCAGGATGTGCCAGCCAGACTTTGCCTCAACCAGGCCTGGAGTTAGTGCCATCCAGTCACTCCATTCTGTGCTTATCTCACAGCAAAGTCCTCCTGTGGTAACAGTGTTTGAGACAGGTAACTGTGCTCTTTAAGTCTTTACATATCCCTGGAATAATTCTAGCAAAGTTCAAGCATTTCGCCCTCATTGTCTGCAATTACAGTTCACATTTAATGGTTCTATTAAAAGGCATTGCTTTATTCATAGCATTCACTCCAGTTTTTAATTTTCTGCCTGTTTGCCTTTGACTTCAGGTGCTTTGTATTTACTATCTGTATTTATTTAACTTGGCATGGCTGTTTTATCTGCAATTCATATACACTTAATTACTGCAATTAGGTGATTGAATTTATGGACTTGAATGTATCGCATGAGTAGTAAGTACCAGATTTTCTGGCTTGAGTGTTTTTTCTTTGAGTATCTTCTTCTAGACTGCATATTTATTGCCTGAGTAGTTATAATCATAGCTATTTCTTGAGGCTTTTCTGACACTGCTGGCACAGGTTCACTCACATGCAGATCTGCCTTCTGATGCCTGTTCACTAAGGACTTGCCGTTTCAGACAGTGTCCAGTAGTATAGAAGTCATTTTTACACTCAGACCATACAACCAGTTATTCTCTCCTTGCTGCTCATCTCTGGCTCAATGTCTCTTGTATCACAGGTTACAGAGGTAAAGAGGTTTTCAGAAGCAGAACAGGAAAGTTCTGTCTTCAAAGTACTTTGCTACGTAGGGTACTGCCTTAGCAGGGGAAAGAAGAGACTGAGACTCCTCCAGGGAAAGCTGATATATCAAATGTGGAAACTTAGAATCTTTGTGAAGTATTTTAGACACTTATTCTCTAGAGCATGAATAGTAGAGTATAGACTAGACTAGAATAGACTAAGCTAGAATGGAAATAGAACAGGTTGGGTTGGAAGGAACCTTAAGATCATCTAATTTAACACTCCTGCCATGGGCAGGGATAGCTTCCACTAGACTAAGTTGCTCAAGCCCCATCCAATCTGGCCTTGATCACTGCCAGGGATCGGGCATCCACAGCTTCTCTGGGCAATGTGTTCCAGTGCTTCACCAGTCTCATACTTAATCTGGGATAAGCCAGTACTTTCTGTTGAGTGTGTAAGGTCCTTCCCCAGCTGGAGGATTTGCAGCATTCTCCAGAGGAAGCTATCTGATCTCTCCCTGGCCTAAAATGATAGTCTAAATACCAAACCTCTGAGGCTTAAATCATCACCTAGTGACAGATTCCTCATGAATGTGTCTAGTTAGATAAATGAATCTCACCTTTGGCTGATGGAATGTACAATAGACTGTCATTTAATGAGGCACTTTACTGCAGTATTCATCCAGTTAAATTAATATATTGTTGTCAAGAAATTATTGCCTTTAAGGAAAAATGTATGATCTTGAATATAATACATAGAAGCCTTTAGTAAAATTTTTATTTTACTGTGGCAGATATTCAATTTGTTACTTCTTTTACATTTTTTCGTGTTGTATTTCTAGATTAAAAAATGCGGCTTTTTTTAGTTCTCTTCTATACTTAAGTAGTGTAGTAGTTTAGATAATAGTGCTTTTATTGTTAATATAAAATTATGGAATGATTATCAACACTCCTTAAATTAGCAAAGGCTTAGTACTTACGAAGTTCAAATCTTCCTTCAGGGATGTATAGGTGCTTCCTTTTCATTAGGTTTATCAATGATTTTAACATCAATAAAATCTCAAGTGCACCAAGATTTACACTAAATTGCTGTGGTCTTCATTTCAGGTCCAGATTTGAAATTACAGAAAAACACAACAAGGGCTGAGTTAGTCATTTTAGAACCTGGGGACAAAAGAAAAAGGCAAGGGCTGTCCTTAGGTCAGCCACTCCTGGTGTTTGAAGCCTTTTGGAAACTCCTGCTGCAGCTTTAAAGCACATGAGCACAAAAAGTATATGCTATACATAATTCATCCTCTGAAACAGAGCTGAACAAAAGTGTCCTCCTGAAGAGCTCCTCACATGAGAATGCGTAATTTGTATTTGCACAGCACAGCATAGTACAATGCCAGGCACAGGCTGTGTCCCAGCTAGTTCTGAGGCACCCTTGTGCTGTGCATATGCCTGCCAGGGCTTACCCTTGTGTACTTGTGTTTCTTCCAATGTCTAACATAGCATAAATCTGCATTCAGAATGCAGTACTGCACTGTGCAGTCACATTGCATCATTTAGAGCTAGCTGAGGTGTTCATAACACTGTGGTATTGCTTCTTGTAAGCTTGTCTTTAAAGGCCTGGAAGCTTGGACTGAAGTCAATTCATCTGAGATACTTGACACCTCTATTGGCTACAGTGACAATGTTATGCCATAGTGTGATAGTACTGCTGAGTGCAATTTCTTCCTAGAAAGTAGAAATGTCAATTCTGTGGATGGACATTGCTCTTGGTTCCCTAATGTGCCACATTAAGGAGAATCTTGAAAATCAAGGACTGTTAGTGCAGATGTGGCTTCCAGACTGTGCAATAAGAATTTGAAGAGAAAAACTGATCTAATAGCTTCCCTATTAATACAATCAAGCAGATTTTTAATTATGCTTCGGTAATTTCTCAAGAATGTGTAGATTGTTTCTTTTTCATATGCCTGTAGCCATAAGATCACCATTCCATTAGCATGTTTTATACTATATTTAATAGACCTTATTAGACTCCATTATCTGTCCTGACCAGTTACAATGCCAGCCTTGCATGTTTTGATTTGTACATTCTAATCACAGTTTTCTGGATCGTCTCCTTTTTACAATCTCTGTATGTGAGATAGTATTTTCTTGAATTGCAACAGCATAATTTCACAATTCACTTTCAATACTCTTTCTCTCATTTCTTATAAAAATTACTTAAATAAATATTCAATTTCTAGAGTTAACTGTGGGGTTTTGACTTATTTTCATCCTGACAGAGTATTGTTCTCATTCCACCAGTGCTGGAAACACAGTTCATAACTTTTTGTTCCAGCAACTAGAATTTCTACACATAATCTAATAATGTGATACTGATGATCATGTAATAGATTTTTGCATACATAATTTCAGACAATAAATAGCTTAGTAGCTGCTGAAACATTTATAAAAAATTTCCAATTGTTTCTTGGAATGACATGCAGTATCACTTTTAAATTAATATTTTTCAGGAACTTGAATCTCTTTCAATATGTCTAAACATCAACAACTGCTATCACTTTAGACTACACGAAACATTTGCACAGAGCTGGCAGACGAATATGAAGGTAGAGGATGTGTGCAGGCCTGTGCCTCTGGAGTGGCAACAACAGGCTGGGCATCATGCTCCCTGATTATAAAAATGACATACCTTAAAGCACTTGAAGCAACCCCTAGCTGCCGCTTTGCCATGCACTTAAAGTATTTGAATAAATGTAGTTTTCAAAACAAGATTTAAGAGTTTAAATACTTTGCAATTACATGCATTGAGAAACATTACCATAAATCAAATTTTATGGGCATTTTAAATTAAACACTTTTTTTTGCCTATGGGTTTCATTCAAATATGCTGGGCAATGTGTAGCAGGGTCTCGTGTGAGTATATGCATTAGCCACTTTATGGAAAAACATGCACAGGTTATTTCTGAAATAAAAAAAATTTAAATATCTACAAAAAAATTGTACACACCTTTGAAAACTAGAGATAAAGATTAAGCATCAAACAGTAACCATTTAAGCCTGTGCAACTCCACTTGTACAGGGATAATTGAGAACAAAGTCTTTCTTGTGAATGTCTTGTGAATGTTAGTTGGAAGGTGATGAGATGTGTTATGGATTAAATAATTATAATTAACTTCTTCCAGCAATTATAGGAAGTCCTCAGAAGAACAACAAAAAATTCTTTACTACAATAAATTCAGTATTTGATCTTGATGTCACAATTCTTTAACTGAATTAAATTTATCATTCACTTAGCATTTCTGAAATTAACTATTTATACCTGCAACAATGGTCTGTAATTAAACTATTCCATAATCTCTACTATCTGCCTCATAGAAAGGTTCAGGAGAGTAATTAACACTCTTCACAGCAGCAAAGAGTTATTAATCAACACTAAAATAAACACATGGAAACAGTTGTAAATTAATAGATTTATAAATTAAGAAGTTTGCAACATGAAGACCAGTAAAATTTAACAGCTGTCTGAGAATTTACTGTAAAAACACTGCAGTATTTTTACATTCCTAATAGCAAAGATAGACTTAATTAGCAAGGGTGATCTTAATAGCAGATTTGGACCTAATAGACAAGAGTCTTGTCTTAGGTAGCTAGAGAATCATTTCTGACTTAAATGCAAAGCTGAATATCTGGTTTGATAGCATTATCTCAGCTGTTTCACGTGTTAATAGAAATGATAATTTTGAATGGTTTATATACCTCAATATGTGTGTTATGTGGGATTTATAATATTTTTCAAGCAGCCTGCAGATGCAAGTGTAAGTAAAATTCGTATATCAGAGAACCCAAATTCTTACTTGACATGTATAATTTGTATTATAAAATTTAATTTTTCTAGGTTTTTACATAAGGTCATAGGATTTTTAGTCTAAATGGTTCAAGTGGGTTTTTTTCCTGAATTCTTTGCTTGGATTTTCTTGGAGATTTTGTAGAATGAGGGCAGAAGGTAAGTACTATCTACTTACTGTAGTGCCCTTCCTGTGCTTTAACGCTACCCTGAGTTCATTGCCCTGACATGAACATGAGCCATCGTTTCATTAATGGCCTTGTTGGGAAAAGGCCAAGGCCGGCATCATGGGGCTGAATGTGCACAGGGGTTCTGCAGCCCCCTTCCCTTCTAGAGGTCAGGTTGTCTGTACTCAAAGACAGCTGCCTAATCTTTGGAGAGGACTTTGGGTGGCAGAGGGATTTCAGGAAGGCCTTGCTGGAGGCCTCTACCCTGTGGCTGAGGGTAGGGCTGCAGCTCTGCTCAGAGCCGCAGCCGTGGCCTGTGCCTGAGCTGTGCCGTAGGTATGGTCCTGCAAACCTGCTGACTCGACTTCGTGTGGCCACTTCAGACTGCACTCGTGCAGACGTCACACTGACTGCAGGATTCGTCTGACCACGGGGACAATCAGTGGTCCTGCTCCGCTCATTTTGCTTGTGTACTGCTGGGCACTTTCCTCCCCAGCAACAGCCCACTGCTCTGTCCACCTCTTTTTGGATTTGGCACCCATGCAGGGGGCAGAGGCAGTAACATTCGGAGCAGCTACCACTTCTGATCTCACTACTCCTCTCCTGGATGGGGATACCTTCAATGATTGGCTTCCTTGAAAAACAGTGGATGACAGTAGATACAAATGAAAACCATTAATCTCTGTATGATGCATGCTGAGTTTGGACTGTATCCAGGAAGTATGTTACATAAATATACTGGTCAAGACAAAAATCTTTGAAAATTACTTTTACTGAGGTTTGAACACAATAAAATAAGAAGCATCTGTCCCATTTCTACACGTTACCAGAGATGTGTCTTTCCAAAATCTTCATGTCTAAATTCAGGTTTAAGCTTTATATGTAGCTACCTTTCCATTTTACCCTAATTATCTTGCCTTCATAAAAAATGGATGAGTAAACAGTTAACATTAGTTGCAACCAAGATCAAAACTTGTACAGAAGATGCAGTAATGCTCATTGTTGCAAATAATCATCATCTGGATGATTGTATTGAGACTTCTCTATTTTCTGCATGCTATGTAAGACCATTGAATAGGTCTGCACTTGAATTGGGTGTTTATGGGGATTTTGGGATTGGGTTTCTTTGATTTGGTTTTTTTTTTTTTTTGGTTGCTTTGCTTGTTTTCTTTCTGTTTGGGATAGGTAATTTTTTTTTAGATTTCAAAAATTTTTTTCACTAATTTCTCTCCTAACTCTGTAGATCAATTTAAATTATCTGTTGCCAAATATCTCACGTGTTCATCTTAGAGATACCTGATTTTTGTTATCTTATAGATACCTGATTTTTAGGGTCCCATGACAAAAATGATCAAGTGTTTCTGACTTTAGACATTGCATCTTTGGCCTTGACTTTGTGCATGGATGCTCACATTTCCATGTGCTGTTCCACACATGTTTTCTGCTGTCTTCCTGAGAGCAAATGCAGGGGCCAGTGTATGGGCTTTGGCTGAGTGTAGTGCTAGTGCAGTTAGACTGTTTCTGGTGTATGAGGTAGATCTTCCAAGCTGGGTTAGGTTTGGGTTTTTTTGTTGGGTTGTTTTGGTTTTTTCTTAATTCATGATATTAAAAAAACTAAAATGGCCTTGGGGTTTTGTTCCCATTCCACTTGCAGCAGTCGAACTTGGACTTACAGCAGAAAATTTATACCTACATGTACTACTTTTCTTTCCTAGCCAGTGTTTTCTTCCTTCCTCCTTCAAAGTGTACTTCTGACAGCCTTACAGTTGATTTTTCAGGGAGAAAAGGCCATAATGCCTTTCCACAATTTTTTTTCCAGGACTCTGATAGTTTTTTTGAATGTGAAGTAGTCCCAGAATTTCTGTGAATCAATATGCTTAGTTCTCTGTTAGCATCATTAATTCCCTAAATTCACTGAAATCTGACCACTTCAAACCAAAAACATTTGGTAACATGTACAGTACTTCTTTTTTATTCATATAATTAATTTAAATTGACTTTTTTAAGGTTATTCTCTACTAAATCCTTACAAGGATATCCAGATCAGTATAAAATTAGCAGTTGCTTTTTAATGACTTAGCAATGAAATCTGCCAGCTGTCAGAAATCTGAATAGCCAAGGCTATTCAATATTAATACCATTATCAGTTGCATTTGTTCTCCAACACTGTATTTAGGAAGTTAAATACTTCGGTAATGATACTGTTCCCAATTCGCCATCTGTTGAATGATGATAGGTCTTTATACAACTTACAGCAAAATTAATATTAAAGTCTTCTATGGTGATTAAAAAATTGCTGTTTCTTGAGACATCAGCTATACAGATTCACAAACATGTCTTTAGAAAGATAAGAGTGAGAAAACAGCCTAAAACCTTTGAGAAGATGGTAAACAAATCAGACACTACTGTAGAAAATGTAAATCAGGAAATGCTGGTGAAAAAAGCTTGAAGACATGGCCTAAAAAATAAAGGAACTTAGTAGGATTGTCCAAAAGCCCAATAAGAGGAAAGAAAGTCAGATTCTTGTAACAGCAAGTTGGATACTTCACCTTAAATATGTTAGAAAGAAAATGAGAGACAGCACATATTCCTATATTAGCTAAGAGACACTGAGGAACTTCAGGAAGTACTTAGAGGATTATCTGCTTTTGCATTTTCTTGCCTTAAAGTTTCTTTTGTAATATTTTCTTTAACATAATGGTATTTTTTATTTTTAAACCCCATCAGGCACAGAGCAATTATTTTGAGATCTGACAGCATCATATGGGTAAAAGAAGAATGGTGCCTGGGTAAGCAGTGAACTCATTTTCCAGCTGAGGACTGATACACTGCTCAGGAGTCTTTGCCTAATTCATTTCTTTGTGTGCTCTCAGGCTTATGTGAGAAAGGAGGGTTCTAGATACCTGACACATCTGCATCCAGTTACAAAGGATCATTTTGGGGTGGGACTTCCCAAATGTCCAAGTTGTGCAGGGCTTTTAAATGTAGCTTTGATAGACAAAAAGTCTCAGAATGACTGATGTATCCAGTTCAATGGACAAGACCAGACTCACAAAACAAAATAGTAAAATCTCTTTCACTATTTTTTATTTATTTGTACTCAAAAGATTGTCCACTATTCTCATATTCTATATGCCAGCGCTTCTACAGCAAGTAGGATTCTTGCAAGAGAGTTTCTGATAAAAGGAAATGTTTAACAGAAGCATCAATTGGAATGAGTGATAAAGGAACATCCATGTTTTCAAGAGCTAAATCTTTTGAGATCAAAATTCCTGAAACAAGCTAATTTGTCTTCAAAATATGCATAAAACATAAGCCTGTACTATTTTCAGGACTCAACCTCTGTGTCAGACATAGATTTCCTAACCTGCTGTGATAAAGCAATTACCTCAAGCTTTGAAGTCAGCTATGAGAAAATTTTAAAGGATTCCATAGTCTGGTGGAGACATCTGGCTGGAAAACAGAAATTAGTGCAAATTTATTGCACTAACCTAAGAAATATTTGAACCAACAACTTCAACAAAACAACTGATACTTTTTAAAGCTGAAAATATATTTTAGAAAGCAGAATGTATATAAATGCCATAGATGTTTAGACCCTAAAAATAAATGAATTTATTTACTTCTTTCAAATTGCCTAAACTACCTTCTTTTAGGCAATGAAGCCACCAAGAATAACTCTTCAGTAAATTGTAACTGTTTTTTCAATTTGTCTTTTACTTGTTGTATTGGGTCTGACAGATGGAGTTAATTTCTTCCATAGCAGCCCACATCCTGCTGTGCTTTGGAGTGTTAGCTGGAAAGGTGTTGGTAACACACACCAGTGTTTTGGCTTTGGCTGAGCAGTGCTTGTGCAGCATCAAGGCTTTATCTCCAAGCTTGCTCTCTCTCTCCAGGAGGCTGGGAGTGGGCAAGATCTTAGGAGGGGATGCAGCCAGGACATCTGATCCCAACTGGCCAAAGAGTTATTCTACACCACATGATGTCTGTTCAGAAATAAAAACTAGGAGAAAAGAAATTGGGAGGCAATGGAGGTGGCATTTGCTCTTATGACAATTGACTTCCAAGACAAATGTTATGTGCACTGAAGCCCTGCTTCCAGGGAAGTGGCTGGACATCACCTGCTGTTGGGAAGTAGAGAATAAATCATTTGTTTGTTTGTTTGTTTGTTTTTTGCTTCCACACACAGCCTTTGTTTTTTCTTTATTAATCTTTTTCTTGAACCATGAGGTTTTTCCCATGTTATTTTCTCCTCCATCCTGCCCTGATGAGGAAGGCAGTGATAGTGCGTGTTAGTGGCTCAGCCAAAATCAACATACCACAGTCCTTTTTGGCTCACAAACAGGGACATGAGGAATTTGGGATAAGGCAGAGGCAAAGGGTGGAATGTATTTAGTTTTTGTGGCAGGGTTTTGGTAGCAGGGTGGTTTCTGTGAGAAGTTGCTTGAAGCTTCCCCTACATTTGACAGAACCGATGTCAACCAACTCCAAGACAGGCCCACTTCTGGCCAGGGCTGAGCCCATCAGCCATGCTGGGATGACATATCTAAGAAAGGGAAAAAAACCCCTTTGATCTGTGCAGTTCAGCCAAAGGAGGGAGAGCAACAGCCCAGCAGACACCGAGGTCGGAGAAAGAGGTTGGGCATGAGGTGCTCCAGGTGCCAGAGCTGATTCTCCCACAGCCCATGGTGCAGACCAAGGTGAAGCAGCTGGGCTCCAGCAGCCCATTTCATTATCATACTCTGATTTAATTGACAGTAAGTTAAACTAATTTCTCCAAGTCAAGTCTTCTTTGGCTGTGACAGTAATTGGTGTGATCTCTCTCTGTCCTTATCTCAATCCATGAGGTTTGTGTTATGTTTCCTTTCCCCTTTCCAGCTGAAGAGGGGAGTGAGAGCCACTTGGGTGGGCACCTGGCCTCCAGACACCGGAAATCATTCTTCCTTTATATTTATTATAAGCAGATAAAATACATTCATAACAGCAAGAAAATCCTCCTGATTCAATGATTTTCAGATACAATAGGTGAGATACATACATCTGGATGAACTCTCTGTGCCTTGCTTATGAAGTTAAGCCTTCATATACAGTTTAAAATAAATAAACGCCCATTTTCATGGGGTTAAAACTTAGTGAGACAGATTTCAACTGATTAATTTGATGTTTGTAAATTTTTCCAATTTTTCTTTTACATTTCTTTTAACATTTTAACATGGTGCTTAAAACAATATATCTTGATTTCTTTCTTTCAAAGAAAATTAAGAGTCAGATGATGCCATCTGTAGAAGATAATTTTCACAATCTGTAACCCCCTTATTTACTAAAAATATATTACAAACTATTCAAAGGCAACAAAAAATTCACCCAGAATATCAAACTCCACATAAACCCAAAACAAAACAAAAATGAAAGCCCAAAAATATTTTCTTAATCTGCAAATAGAATTGTATGGAAAACTGAAAGGTTTTCCTGTCTTCATTAACATAGAAATCAATCATTTTATTAATCATATGTATGGGAAAGAGGAGATCGTAGATGTAATATGAAAGATTTCTTGTCTATCCTCAAATTTTAAACTTTCTTCAATCCTTGGCTCAATCCTAAAATTATACCCTTTTAACATTAATTTTCCTTATATTTTTAACTTGACCCACTTTTTTCCCCACCATGAATGACTCATAAAATAAATGTTACTATTTTTTCTTTAAAGTTATCTAACCCATTTCCATTCTAAGAGTTCTACTGACACTCAGTGATTGTGACTCTGACTATACTAGAGCCTTCTAAGAGACTATTTCCTTTGGATGGTTACCTCTTCAGAAGCAGAATAGCTTAATCTTTACTTTTTAATTTAGTGATTAATAAATATGAGAGAAGTTGTTTTAAAGGTTAGTTTGAAGTCTTGGAGTTGGTTCTATTTCCACCAAAAAAATTGTTCCAATGAACAACAAGTTTTTAAATATCACAGTTTTCACAGTTTTGATGGAAAGTACTTTTTCTTAAGGCTAAAAATCTAGTAATTTAATTAAACAACAGTATTCCTAAGGTGCTTGTTTGAAATCTGTATTTGGTGTGATATGCCAGTTACATGAGACTGCTATATTATGTGTGCTTCTTTCTTTCAAACAAAAACTATTCAATGGACTTCTCTAGTGGAACTTCAGCTCATCTATTTTTCCTTTAATCTTCATTTACACAGTCTGTGCTGGCAGAGAGAGGAGTTGATATGCAATTAGCTGTTCACTTAGAGCACCTCTGAACTTATCACCTTGCTATCTTAAGAAAAACAACATGATAAAAAAATGTGTCATTTTTTCATGCTGCGCCTAACTGGTAGTTACAAGAGAGGTGCACAGGCTAACAAGTCTGAAAGAATCCTTATTTTCTGAAATGATTTTGTTGACCTTGAAACATGGTGAACTATTTCTAAAAAGCATTATGGACATTTAAAATAAATGCTAATCACTTCTGAAACATCTATGCCCTATTTTGAAGTGACTAATGTGTTTTCTTGAAATTAAAACTTTTAGCTCTCTGTATCTTTAATTTTTAACTGTATATGTATACAGTGTCAGCTTCTAGTCTAAGTGATTCAAATACTACCACCAGGCTGAAAAATACAAATAATCTAATATAATTTGATCTTTTAAAAGCACCATTCATTTTTAAATTAAAAAGAGTTATGTTTTTTCATCAATTGTAGAGGCAGAATGTTATAAACTTCTGGCATTTGTTAAAAAATTGTATTCCTCTGATTATTGAGAAGACCAGAAATAAAAAGAAAAATGTGGCAAAGTACTTCAGGGCTAAGGAATTGAAATCTGGTTTGAACTAAAACCATAGGTTTTGACTCTGAAGTAATTTTTAACACGAAATTGTATCTGTGTTTAGACTTGACAAAAAAAATAAAAGAAAAGGAGATAGACATGGACCAGGAGATAAACTCAAGGTGGTTTAGTAATACAAGCTTGCTTACATGGTTAGCTGGTCCTACTGTATGAAAATCCTTTTGCCAATACAAGATAGAAGGGAGTGGGCTAAGATGGTTGATAATTTTCCAGTATACACTGATTCTTTTCTTCCCTTTAATGAGTTGTTTCCCTTAATTGCCCTAAATTTGAATTATTCTCTCCAGTAAAAAATTTCCATCTTTTTGTACCAAAAGAATGAATATGTACAGTGATGATACAAGCAACTTTTACTGTCTGAGCTGGAGGTAATATCTCACAGAATAAGAGGTGGAGAAAAGCTTGAACTGTGCATAAAGACTGGAATTGGGGGAAGGTTTTTGACAAGTCTTAGATATTTTACTGTGTGTTCACTTTTGTCCAAAGGCAAGTCTTCAGGGAATATCTCAATAGTGCTAACAAAGTCCAGTCTCTTGTATAATTGATTGAGAGAAAGGCAGGATCCTGCTTTGAATCATCCTCTGGAAGAACCCAACCTTATAGACTAAATTAGCAGCTGAGAAACCTTTGTCTCTCTTCATTGACTGTTAAAGAAGAAATGAAGATCAGTGTCTCTAAGCACAAATTAATCCTTAAGAAGACCTTTCACTTAATTGAATCATGCCTCTAGATGATGGCTAGATGACGGTTCTTCAGTGGTTCCTTAATGCAGGCAGCCCTGTGTGACAGCTGGTTCTAGGGACAGACATGCAAAGGGAGGGGGTAAAGGGAAAAGGTAGCAGGCTATATCATGGACTGAAAGGAAAGGATAAACCCAAGATATTTCAAACTTATGAGAACAGAGGGCTTTGAAACACAGGACCCATTCAGAAGAACAGTAATTTTCTTGCTTGAGATTGTCAAGCCTTTCTGCAATTTTATTCCAGTTGTGTAGAGAGAAACAGGACTGTGAACATATTTTTTCTAAATAACTAATATGGTACTGAAAAAATACTCAGCTTCCATTTCCAGAGGATACAACCAAATGTAAATTTATTGCATATGCTTATGGCAAATATTTTCAAGACAGCTGATAATCTAAAATTTGTGTTCAACATGATTTTAAGAACTTGTCGCTGCATGAAAACTGAATGTTTACATGATTGGAAAGATTGAAAAGCTCTGCTTTGGATGTTGTTTTCTTCTGAGACAGTTGGAATAAGATGCATTTCGAGTCAGTGATACAGGTATTTGGAATTGCACTGAATGTGCATTCCATTGCACATAGAGTAAGTGAAGGCTGCTTTCAGATGGAAGTGACTTTTCTCTAGTGGCACTCAATTCTGCATTTATATGAAAATACAGGGCTGAATGTGTGATGTCTATAAGCAGTCTTAATAATCCATGTCTCTGATACAGATGCAAAGATTTTTGTACATATTTTTCCCTGCTAATATATCCTGTCAAGACATTCACTAATTACTTTCAGAAAATAAGCATTTCACTAACAGCAAGGTCACCTGCATAGAATTTTTCACATCACGTTTGGTTATATCTACGCTCCTGCAGGCAAGCTATAATACATGACAAATTCACCAGGTTACTGAATTCATGATTCACCAGCCAAAATACCTGTCCTGTGGAACTCTATCACTACTGGCAAAGTTTGGGAAGTTTTGCTTGCCAGACAGACACCCTAACCAGACAGGTTATAATCATGTGTCCCACCATATCAGGCTATGGCTTCCAGCCACCTGCTGTGGGAAGCAAAAGCAAAATGTCAAGCCTGCAGCAGTCAAGGAATTACCATTAAGCTCTTGGTTCTCAACTAGGACTCCCTGCTGCCCAGAAGTGAGCTCCTCTTTCTAACTGGAAATAGGATTGCCTTCTGACATCCTGAAGTGCTCCAATTGCACATTTTTTCTCAGCTCTATTAGAAAGGTCATTTTGTGCCAACAGAATAAACTCTTAAAATATAAATTATATTCTATTTAGAACACATTTATACCCATTTAAAGTCTTAATTGCACAGGGAATAATATACATTACAAAATTATTATCCTTTTGATACCATCTAATAAAATACCAAGTAAATCACACTTCAGTCTTAAGATGTGTAAAGGATATAATTAATGGTGCTAAAAGTTAATTACAATTATTTCATTGGTATAGGACTTCTTATATTATGCAGCTCTTTATGTTCCTCAATTTGTTTATAATAGGACGTTTGCACCTTTAGCACTGGGAGAACATTGTAACAAGCAACAAAACCATGGTTTTAAAATGAATTTTTTTTGGTCAGGAATACTAAGACAAATATCATTCTGTTCTAACACAGTTCTTTAAATGATGTGTTTGTATGTGTGTGTGTGTCTGTGTATTTGTGCATGTGCATGTGTGTATTTTTGTGTGTGTATTTGTGTGTGTGTGTGTGTTATTTAGCCCAACAGTAAATATATTCTTTTAAAGAATCTCAAGTGAAAATTTCAGTTATTAGTAATGCTTATATTTTATGACAGTATTGTGAACTTTATTAATGTCTCAATTTGACTGGAGTTGATCTCTTAAACTGAGTGTGTAACGATGGATAATACGGGGAAGCCTTGCACATCAAAAAATAGTCTTTCTCTAAAGAGATAATGCTCATGAGTAACTAAGATCAATTAATTGAAATGTAGTACAGTGACATTTTCTCTGTTTATTAATGAACATTGATTTGTTTTGTGGCTTCAAACATCTAATACCCAGTCAGTTTCTAAGTAATTAAACAGCATTTGAGTAAAACAAGGAATTTTTAGACTATGAAAAGCAATAAAAATGGACTAAATTCTCTGCATATGTTTGTATGACTCTATTTGGGAAAAAATAAGATAATAAAGTTAGGAATAATGCATATGGAAAGTAGAAATATTATGTGATATATGATTCTTGGCTGCTTTATCTGCTATATCCCTAAGTCAAATCAAGAACTGTGAAAATGAGCATATTAAAAATAGCAGTCTGTCCCATTTGTAAATTCCTATGTTAACATTTATATTAGAGATGATCACTTAATTTCTAAATATTACATTTTAAAAAACTTTTAAAAGACTATATATCAAAGCTCTTTTTGGAATATCTTTGCTTTTCACTGCAGCCAAAGACACACTTTTTAAGAATTTACCTGCAGAAAAGATAATAAGTATAATAAAACCTGAGCCTGTTTCAGTGGAGTAAAATTTAATACAACAAACATTACATTGAACTAAGTAGAAATTCAAGTCATTGCATGCTGGAAACACTTGAAAATATGCACGAGAAGCACTTCAGTCTCCATTGAACTATCTCCATATTTCAGTCACTTTGAACTACCTGTGACAATGGTGGAGACATTCTCCCAAATGTGGGCAGCACCAATTCGCACACCGAGGAGAGGTATTTCTGTTTCTCATTCTAGTCAGCACAAAACTGGGTGGTAACCAACAAATGGCTAACTCACCTATCATCAAAACCTTCCACTATTTATGCACTTTAACAAAGAAATGCATCAGCATTTATGGGTTGCAGGGTACAAAACTGTTATTGACGAGTACTCAAACCCCTGTTGGGCAGCTATATGTCTCACTTCTCATGCTAATTAGTCTTCATGTGCAGTTCTTTCTTCCATTTGAATCTGGGGTCCATTTTGAGTCAGCAGTCAGTAAGTCGGTGCTTGCAAACTCACCCTTCCAAACTTGTCTTTCCCCCAAGCTGCTGATCACTTCTGCTGCACACTGCAGCACACATTCCTAGTGGCTCTTTCAGACAGCCCATTCATCTTGGGATTGTCTTCACTCTTCCTTAAAACAAAAGATTAGCCAAACATACAGTGTTCACACTGCAATTGCATTATCATAATTGCTCATCTATGGCTACTGATTATCAACTAAAAAAAACCTGCAAGGTTTGATCCAAATCATTAAGGGCTCAGATCTTGGGGAGCCCGATATCACAAATACTCCCTTTGGTATTGATTTGGTATCAATTCTCATACAATTGAGGTCAAAACAACCAGAACTGTTGCTCACCTGAAGATAAACCCCTTGCAAGCAACCATTGCAATGCTCATCTAATAAGGTCATTATAAGGGAAGATAATAAAATGGTGCATTCTCATCTCTGCTGTGATTCAGTTCATCCTATATAAGTGTCAAAACCAGATTAATTCTTCCTAAAAATGTTCAGCTTGAACTTAGACATACAAAATTAAGAAGTATATATCTGAACCTGTGTGAGTTTGAAACAAGTTCTGTTTGGGCTGTTCCTCTTGCTGAGTGTCTACCAACAAGGAAGCTTGGTTCAGTAGTGAAATGTTTTGTCCTTGTGGGTAGGATAGGTCTTACTTAAGTTTAGACAACTACAATTGACATAGTTTGCAATGCTTACTTAAGAGTTAATAGAGATTAATAGGCATCTTGAATCAGACTCATTGCCTATGAAGACAGTCTGGACATATAATCAAATGTAGACATCCTAATTCACTTATTTGGATTTGAAATACATTTCTGATTGCAGATCCAATGTTTGCAGTGACAAACAAAGCATCTCTCTTTTCTTCTCTCCTCACAAATTCTTATTCTTCACTATATTATGAAGATACTTTGCAGTCCTATTAAGAGTGATTAAATACTTGTTTAAGTAGATAATCAACGTCTGCTAAGACAGATTACCTTATTAAAGAGAAATTTAATTTTAGCCATCTCCAAAAACTGGGACATAGCATAGAATAAAAACCCAGGGCAGACATCAAGGTCATGGTCAGACTGAAATGTATCAGTTCAAGCATAAGCAGAAATAACTACACACAAACAGCCCAAGTAAAAGTAAAATGCACAGACATAGGAGTAATTTATATCTCAACACAGGCAGAGCAAGACTATGTTTTATGAATCTCTTGCTTAACTTTAAGTGACCTCTTCGCTCTGCAATTAAATTATCCAGAAAGGAAGAACATTTAATTCATTATAAGAGGGAATGGGGTTTTTGCTATGCTAATCACAAGGCTTGTACTGAGACATAATCAGTTACTTCACTTGACTGCTTAAATTCCAAGTATTTTCTTTCTCTCTGACTAATGGAAGTTACATTTTTCTTTTTTTTTTTTTTTGTGTCTTCAGACATCATCTGATATGTTTCTTTAATGATATCAGATTCATATGACATTTTGCTCCCTCTGCCATACACGTGGTTCCCAAAGAAAACTTTATAATGAACTCTATTTTGTGCTTAGAAAACAAACACCAAATGATGGATAAGAATTTTTGTACCATGAAACTGGACAAACCCTGACATTTTCATTGTTCATAATTCTGTTGTGCATTGATAATACCTTGATAAGGGCTGACTGTAGGAGCTAACATTAAAGTCGTAGCTGCCCAGACAATATCCTCCTTGATTCTAATGGTCCAAAGGAAAGGATTGGATCACAGAGGATGCACCAGAAATTCAACTCCCAGCTGATCAGCAGGGGGTTGTTGGCAGGTCTTTGCCTCTTAGCCTGTCTGAGTCCTCTTCAAGGGATGAAAACTTCTTCAGAGAGAAGATACAAGATCATAGAATCATAAATTCATACAATCATAGAATCATTTACATTGAAAAAGACCTCCAAGGTCGAGTCCAGCTGTTAAGATAAGACTGCCAAGTTTACCCTGAAACCATGTCTCTAAGTGCCACATCTCCACGTCTTTTAAATACCTCCAGGGATGGTGACTTCCTTGGGCAGCCTGTTCCAATGTTTGACAAACCTTTCAGAGAAGAAACTTTTTTCCTAATATCCAATCTAAATCTCCCCTGGTGCAACCTGGGGCTGTTTCTTCTCATTTTATCACTTGAGACATGGGAGAAGTGACTGACACCCATACCACTGTAACTTCCTTTCAGGTTGTGGTAAAGAGCGATAAGGTCTGCCCTGAGCCTCCTTCCTCCGGGGAATTTTTGGAATTGATCATGACTCTGCATTCAGTACCTCAAAATTTCATTTCCCCAAATTCAGATCTCCTAAGTACCTCAAAGCCTTGTAACTTCTATATCTGCAAATGGGTGTGGCAGTAAATGGAGAAACAAAAATCAGGAAAGGTATCTGTGTTGTTCCACCCATACACCACCTTAGATTCTCTTGGCTTTAAAGCTTTCCCCAGAAAGTGTTCAGGGGTAGCTGGAGAAGGGAACACATCTCACGGGACAGGATGACATCATCGCTAGACAACTGGCTTCCATAGGCTACCTGTAAACTGATGCTTCTTAAAATTTAGAAATAAGAAGGCTGCTTTTCTTAAGACAAGAGATGGCATACATGACCAAAAATTTTAGTCCACAGCTCCCGCACATATTTTGGCATAGAGTGCCACAGCCTCTGACACTTTTAAATGAACTAAGGCAATGTTACAAAAATCCATCTTTTGTCTCTGATATTGGTATAATCAATGTCATTCTAGAAGATGGGTAGAAACTTCTAAAGGCTGACAGATAGAACAGATGCAATTTTTTGTACCTATCTGCTGCTCCTATTACTTATTTCTATAGGGAGATGTATCCTACCCATGCCTCCATCTGCAGAACTACCACCTTTGCACTGATTTCTGTGATAGAGAACTCTGATCACAGGCAGATCCATTTTCCTTCAATCACATGTACAGATGGGACAGAAACTTTTCTTTTGTAGCCTTAATGCTTGGATTAATAATATGTTTTTTGACTCATACCAGTTTCACAGAACAATGACTGTATATGCATTAGAGTACTGATATCTCCTTCTACTCCTTCTCCCTCGCACCCAGTATCTTCCTAATTTATTCCCTTCTTTTAATATACTTTAGGTATGCTGTTAAGAAGATGCAGACTGTGTCTGCTTTTATTAGGCAGGGGATGGGGGAGGAGGCAAGGACTCTATTTCTACAACAAACAGGCACATGGAATGATATTTCATGAAGTTATCAAAAGGAAATGTTTGAACAGATTTTGGTATCGTTTATGAGTAAAAGCATGTTGAGCAATAGACAACTGTGGTCTGTTGTCCAACAAGTGAATAAAACAGAGACAGATGGCAATACATTAACTCTAACGTGTTTGTTCCAAGGCGCCCGGTGCCAGCTGCGCTCACCAGAACTCCCCAGTATTAACTTCCTTCTCCTTCATTGCCACATGCCACCTAGCGACTCCACACTGAATCACAGCTTTAAACCTATTAACGCTGAGAATTACAGCCTGCCACGAGGACAAGTGCTCGTTTCTGAATGCTTGAGGATGTAAACTTGGCCATGGAAGCAGCTAAATGCAGAGCATGAAGAACAGCTTTACTCTGAGAGCAGGTTCTCTTCCAGGCCCCCAAGGACAAAGAAGCAGAACAAAAAAATTCGGTGTACATGAATGATGCAAATTTTTGTCTTCTGATACTTGTGCCTGTGGAGCACTAAGACAGAGATCAGGTCATTCAGACATTAAAATAGTAACAACAACAAGAAAGCAAGACAGCATGTCTGCTAAAACAGCAAGGAATAAATTCAGTCAATGTCTAAAAATAACAATCATTCCCTTCTGACTTAGATTTCCTAAACATTTTACTTAACTTTCCTATTTATCTCCATATATTTTAAACTTTTAAAAGTCATGTTTTTTAGTCATATGAGTTCTGGGCTTTTTTTTTTTTTTTTTTTTTTTTTTTTTTTTTTTTTACATTCTCTGAGAACACAAAAAGTGGTGAAGAACACCTTTTCCTGACTACAATCTAAGGCCATGTTACAGATAAGTTTTGCTTTCTGAGAACATTATCACATTTCTTAGAAAGAATAATGAGACTATGGTTTTTGTTGGATAAAATTAGAGATGTTTAAATAATTATTTTAACAGCTTTACCAGTAACAGCAGCCCTAGAAACTCACGTAATGGTTTCATACAAAACCATTAAAATCATAACTCTTGTGCTTGAGCAGATAGTTCTAAGAAGAAGAGATGTGGTGATCTCTGGATTCTTCTTACTTAGGAAACAAAAATACCCAAACAAAATAACACTATAGGGTACTTGTGATGCTTATCAAAATACTGTGTCTGCTTTCTCTCAAGTGTATTTTGATTGAACACTGTCTGAGAGGTTCTTCATTACACAGGCAGTCCAGACATTAGAGATTCAGCACGACTCTATGTAATGCAGATCAGAAAGCATTTGATGGCAACTTAATATTTGAAATGCAATGAATAATTCACTATGTGGATCCAGAACACCATTTTCTAACTTGCTACGTTAATAAAATTAAACTGCAAAGAATTATCATCTCAAGACAAGACAGTATACCAGACCAAATCAAAATGACATTTATCATACACAACTGTTAAAAGATCTTGTGAATGAATACTGCAATATATTCTCCTTTGAGGGCATGTTACTGTGCGACTGGTAACATAATAATTATGCCAGTTTGTGTATAATACTTTTTCATCTGACAACTCCTGGCCTACTACCCTAGAAGAAACTTCCCTAATCAGCATCAGGAAAGCTGAGGTCAAAAGAAATAAAGAATCTGTTAATTATTTCCCTCTTGCCTGATTCCCCTGCAATTGCATAATATTCAAACCAGCCTGTATTACAAGAAGATTTAGAAATTCAGATCTGAAATATTTTTTCCTGCTCTGTGGATTTTTTTTAAGGTTCACACATTCCATGACTCCACATTCTTAATGATACAAGGTATTTCCTTGCCAAGCAGTTGAATGCTGGTATATGTTCCAGGCAGCACTCTTGTCAAGATCAAGTATAACTGCATTTTAGAATTTGATCACTTGGTCTTATTTGCACTGAATAGGACTGACCAAAATTCCTTTCATTACAGTGTTTAAGCTCAAGTCTTCCTCATCTATGAAGTCTAAGGTTTACAAACCTACCTAACATGTAATTCTGAAAGTAAATAAAAAATTCTCAAATATCTAAAAAGAAAGCGAGTTTGTAACACTGAAAACAAACCTGGACTGGTGCTACCGACCTAGGCTAGTGCTTTATCAGTATTGACAAAAGAAAGAGTGGGAGAAAGGCAGTTTTGTGAAGCTTAGGCACTGATGGCAAACATTTAAATTGTTAGTTTAATTCAGAGGCTAAATATTCTCCCACAACTGTTGGTTCTCCTTCAGCCTGTCATGGGCATAAGCCCTGATAAATGGGAGGATAGGAGTGATTCATCCTTCCTAATGCTGTGCTCTACAGCTGACCTCAGCCTCTCCTGACAATTCCCAGAGACTGCTGAATTTACTGGTATAACCCATGGTTCCTAACTAAAATTTTGAAATAATTTTTTACTGCAACTTAAATATGTTATATATATGTATCTCTATGAAGTGATATCAGAGAGGCTAATGAGGGCAACAAGCACTCTGTTGTGAAGGGAATCTGCCTTTGAAAGGCTATTTTTTCATTTGATGTTTAAAAAACATCTGTTTTACAGGAGAAGGCAGCAGCACAAAGTGCAATATACCACAGGCTGTCAGTTCTGTATTTACTAGACAAGGACAATGCCAGTGTAATTTTAATGATAAGCTATTCTGGTTGAAGCTAGACAGAACAGCTTCCTCCAGCTTCTTTGCAGGTGTGGCAGTTTGGAGAAAATCTCCCAGCATTTGACAAACTTACAGAGTTGTTAACGTCTTGCAGAAACCTCACAGATAAAAAGAAGGAGAAAGAGAAGAAGGAGAAAGAGAGATGCTTTGTGCTTTCATTACCACTCTGGCAGGAGAATAGGATGCTGAGCTCCTAGAAGTCTGTTTACCTAAACACTGGAAAATTTTGCCAAATGATAAACAAAGTTAGGCAACTCTTGCTTGGGATGTTACTTTTTGGTTCATGGCAGCAGTATTGTGTTTCACTCAGGCCCTCAGAGGGATGAAAGGTAATAATCCCCATAACAGTGTGAAAGTGCATGTCAAAGCTATCAGGGAATCACTTTATTTCCCTAAAAGGCAAAGTTCAGACCTTTTTACAAATAGATAGTATGTTAATAGCATGATTCAGGCCACCTATTTTTTTCTGAATCCTAAAGAAGAACTACACGTTGTCTACACTGGAAAGCACAAGAGTCTACAAACTCAAGGGAGCAAACTCAAGCACTCACTCCTGATTATACCACCACATAAACAAAATGCCCCATTAGCTCACTATTCAACTGTACCAGCCAGCTTTTTTCCAAGATTAAACCTGAGCTGGAGGAGGGATATAGTCAGTTCCCAAAAACACAAGGACAAACCTATACTAGGACTGCTTTCCTCCCCTCTTCACATCCTCCAACACAATCCAAGGACACCTTGCAGTCTCAAACATACCTGAATGCTCTTGTCCCTTCCCCAAGGCATGCAACCAACACCTTTAGTTTCTCCTAAGACACCACTCTGGTGAGCTGCATCACAGCCCTATATTCAGACACTTCTGGTGGAAACAGCAGGGTAGGCAGTGCAGACTGTAGGTGTAGACTGTAAGTAAACTCTGTGGGACCATACCTTATAGGGCAGTCCAGTCTTCCCTTTCTTAACACTACCCATATCCAGGACATTTAAAACAAACTAATCATGCTGCACTTAAGGAAAATTATCTTGCTTGAGCTATGTTGCAGTTCAGTGATGGAAGTGGAGGGGCCTAAATTGCTTTTCAGCCTTCGGTGCTTAGGGTAAAACTGGCAAGCTCAAAGCAAGTCCACATGAAGTCTGACACAGCCAGGGAGCACAAAATACACAAGTGACACTGAGTAAACAGCATCAGAGCAGTGTGAAGATGGCACATCCAAGAGATCTAAACTTTGTTCAGGGAGCAAGCTTGGAGTTCAGGAGTAATGCACTTTACCACAAGTGACTAGTTACATAAAACTTGTATGTGAAACTTCAGCAGGCTGTGTGCTAAAGAAAGCATGAATTGAAAATGTAGGTTGTATACAATGTAAAGAGTATTAAATTAACTACTTCTAGACTGACTCATTAATAATACTCAATGTTCTATCACTACTATGTATCACTGTACATACACATTAGTAATCTAATACTGAAGAAAATAATATAAATCTGTTAAGAACTTGAAATGAAATCAACATAACTCAACCATGAATATGAGTGGGTTTTTTTTAAATGCAATAGTTTAATGCAGTTCAGGCAGAGAAAATTGAACAGTAAAACATAGCAGGGAAATAGTGTATTAATTATGCATTTACAACCTCTGATGCTTACTATATCAAAACAGCAGATTTCAAAGCACAGTAAAGGGCTTATATAAATGAACAAGTTGTGGTGAAACTGTTTCACTCACCTCACCTGGTTTATGGTAGGTGCTTGTATAGAGGCTCTTAGCTTATGCTGAAGTAACTCTAGCTAGCCTAGCCTTGTTTCATTGACTCTGTACATAGTGGAAACCTTTTTCATGCATTTGAACTTTTCCCTGACACCTAACTTTCAGATTAATGCACAGCACTGAAACATCACAACCAGAGAGTTACAAAAGCCTACTCAGATTTGAAAACATGAACATTATTTTAACCTATACTGATGGAAAGAAGAACTCAGGGGATCACACAATTTTCTGTTTGTCTGGGGAAAATAATCAAACCGTATGACATAGAAAATGAAAAAAAAGTCCAAAAGAAAGTGAAAATATACTGTACATATTTTGCTAAAGCAAAGGATATCTTGGTAAGAGCAGTGCTCTCTAACACTGTTAAAACTCCTTCATCTTATGAAGCTCTCTTCAAGGACAAAACAGAAGGACAGGATGCCATCTAGAAGGACAAACTTGAGAGGTGAGCCCACAAGAATCTCATGAAGTTCAATGTGTCTAAATACAAGATGCTGCACCTGGGTTGGTACAGTCCTAGATATGAGTACAGATTGGGAGAATAAGTGATTGAGAGCAGCCCTGTGGAGAAGGTTTTGGGGGTTGTCATGGATGATAGCTGAACATGAGCCAACAGTGTGCACTCATAGCCCAGAAGGCAAATCACAACTTGGGCTGCATCAAAAGAAGTGTGGGCATCAGGTTGAGCAAAGGAATTTTCCCCCTACTTTGCTCTTGTGACACTGTACTGTGTATAGTCCTGAGGTCATCAGCAAAAGAAAGATATGAACCCATTATCATGGTCCAGGGAAGAGCCACAAAGACGATCAGAGGGATGAAGCACCTCTCTCATGAAAACAGATTGAGAGAGTTATGGTGTTTCAGCCTGAAGAAAAGGAGGGAGAGACCTTATTGCTGCCTCCCAGTACCTTAAGGGATTTTCAGGGGTAAGCATTCCATAATGTATATAGTCTCAGTACTTTAAATAGCCCATTGTTTTTGAAATTTTTTTTATCATTTATTTAGACAAGTCAGCCAGTTACCTTTTATACTGATCTCTATAGCTTCACTTTCTTCTCCCATAAATGCAGCCTCTTTTTATTTTTTCTTCCAAACTACTGCATCTGAAAATTACCAATGTATGGCAGCTTCCTCTTATTATCCCTCAATCAAAATGCAGCCTATCTTCAGATCATATTTGGATGGGCATTCTTTCTGCAGTAATCTTTAACTGGCGTCTATTAACTACCCAGAGAAGTTTTGAGTTTTCTCAACAAAGCTAAACTATTAAAAAATGTGATTTACAGCTAAGCTACCTGTATTTTAAATATACATTATTTAAACTACTTCCTGTTATGATATTAAAAAAAAATTTTTAGAAGACAACAGGACTTCAGTGTTACCTCTGTAGAATATTTCTATAGCTGTTCCTTTAGGTAAAATGGACATGGAGACCAAATGAAAATATTTATGTCTAAGCAGAACCTTGCAAAAATATGTTATATATGACTAGGAAGGGAAAAATGAGCTGGGCTTGGAAGAATAACAGCAACAAGAGATACCACTATCAGAAATAAAATTAAATGTAGACAGGAACATCAAACAAGAATGTTGTATTATAAATAACTATGTCCCCAACTGAATTCATAAATCAGACTTTACTTATCTTTAATCTCTCTCTTGAGCACTGTAGATGTAGCTTCAGCTGCCTAACTACAGCCCTGACTGGCATTTGATCCCTGGGACAGTCTGGTCAGCCTTGAAGCAATGCATTCTTCCTCACATTAATCCATGCCCTGGACCAGATTTAGGCTTAATTTCTACTCCGAGCCATATCTCTTCCCAGGGTGCTTTCAAATGACTTTCGTGGTTCACCTCGAGGAAGATGTTGAGGCTGTGCATTTTGTGCGATTCCTCGGCAATTGTCATGCAGCCAGCGCAGTCCCCCCTGGCACCGGCCCATTAAGGCTCCAGTCGTGCCTCCAAGGTCTGCCCCTGTCGGCATTTCATCTTCAGCTCCCACTTCAGCCCAACTGCCTCCGCCAGTTCCATGAGCCTTGAAGGTCACTTGGTCAATAAAAAGATCAAAAGTGAATAATGAAGCCTAAATGTACAAAAAGGCAGTGGAAGGAAGCAATACAATTGCATGACAGGAAATAACTGACATAACTTTTGCCAGAGAAATGGATATAATGTCAGTTATAGCTAATAAATAGATGGCTGCCTTTATTACTTGCAGATTTCTTATGCATAATGTTTCTTAGCTGATGCCTTTCTTATCCATCTGCAAAAGAAAAGTAAACAATTTGATTTCATTTTTTTTATCTCTAACTTTGATTAACCATCTTTTTTGCCTTGAAAATGGCAGTATTGGACAAAAATATTCATTCTAAGTCCTATTGCAAATTCCTTGCTTCTCTGAGTTCCTTATCTGACTGCCCCTTCTTAGCTCAAATATAACCTATAAATCCTTTGAGAGGAACTATATATGTACATTAAACTGCATTTTGTGCTATCTTGAATACCTAGCCATCAATACATGCAGGCAACCCCGCTAAACTGTTAAAAACATCTCTGTTTCTTAGCATTGTTAGGAATGTTTGTTTCAAATTGCCTAAAACTGTTAATTATTGTCAAAATATAACTAATTCAAAAATTAATGATAGGAATAAAGGAAAGCTGGTGCATGACAGAGCTGAAGAAAAATCAAACCCAAAGATTTGTCTCCAGTTGGGCATTACCTATTTTAAAAACAAACAACCCTGACACGCCTTCTTTACATTAAAAAAGCTTTCGGTGTAAAGCTATTTGAGCTAATTTCACCACAACTTTAATAATACTACACCTATAAATAACCACATTAAAATTACATTAAATTAAATATTAAAAAAATCTCATTTATGAAGTCTCTAAGCAGTGCACTGCTATAAAGTCATAGAATAGAAACAGTGATCAAGCTAATAAGTAAAAATGAAGTATGGAAAAGAGAGAAATATAAGACGAAAAAAAATATTAAGTACACTACATCTAGGTTCATTAGTTCTTAATTTAAATTTATAAATACGATAAATACAGATTTGAAACAATTATTGCCCCTAGTATAACAAAAAATCATTGGTAAAATACGGGTGCAAAAGCTATGCACCTCTATCCTATTTTAAAGACTCCTCTCCACAGTCCTGCCTAAACTCCAAACTCATTGGAATGAAAGTTCAAAAAAGACAAGGAACTCCTGGAGCAGGAGGCCACAAAGATGGTGAGGGGTCCAGAGCATCTCTTTTATGTGGAGACGCTGCAGAAGCTGAGCCCGCTTAGTCTGGACAAGAGAAGACTAAGAGGGGCTCCCACCAATGCACATAAATATCTCCAAGGCAGATGCCAAGATGAAGGTGTCAGACTCTTTCCAGTGGTGCCCAGAGACAGGATGAGGAACAATGGCCATGAACTAAAACACAAGAAGTTTCACCTCAAATGAGGAAGAACTTGTTTACACTGAGGGTAGCAGAGCACTGGAACAGGCTGCTAAGGGGAGGGTCACAGATACCCTCTCTGAACACATTCAAAACGCACCTGGACACATTCCTGTGTAACCTGCTCTAGGTGACCCTGCCTTGGCAGGGGGATTGGTCTAGATGATGTCCAGAGATCCTTTTCAACCTTAAAAATTGTGTGCTTTTGTGATTCTGTGAATGAGGCAACAGAAGGTAATAAATATTAAATCATTAGGTTCTGAGGAATGTTTTCAGCAGAAGTCATACGAAGAGCATGACATATCAATGGAAGAATTTCAGAAACAAATGTAAAGAAGAGTGGCAGCTCTCTGTCTTCAAATCTTATAGTGTTGTGGATGGAAGGAAAAAGGATATACAACAACAATTAAAATCTCTTAGTTTTGTCAAACCAAGTCCAAATGAGAAAAATACAAACCGTATTATATGCGTACTTCAGCTATATGTATCAAGAAATAAATCCAGCATCAGGATTCCCCTGTGGACTAGCCCATATTATGCCTTTTGGGGATTCAATTTAATTTTATTTCAAACTTAACTTAGCCATTTACTTTTCTAATAAAGTTGTACCTGCATTTTGTGTATCTTCCACATAGCAGAAGACAAAGATGCACTTTTCCAGTGTGTTTCATAATTATTAACAAACATTTATTCTGTGATCAGTTTTCTGCATTTTTTCCTAAAGCAATGTAGTGAGAAAGGCTGCCAGCAATTAAAGTACTCCATCATTAATAGTTGGTTTTAAATAAATGAGCACAATAATAAGCTCTTGATGCAACTGAATACTTAGGGCTGGACACAATCTCAAAGTGAAGTGGCAGAATTATTTCAGGAAGCTAAGTGTCCATTAAGGACACTTTGACAGCAAGAATGTGGATATTTGCTAAATATGTAAAATGAATCTTTGCTTGTCGCACATTCTATGCAACAGATGACTTTGTTCTGAAAGACTGAGTATTATGCCAGTGAAAATAAAACAGACTGGTCATTTGCAGCTATATTCCTATTTTTGCAAAATATTATTCTGCCTAAACGGAAGTAGAAAAAAGATTTTTTTTTTAAAATTTTTCTTTATTACTGGAAAGTCTTGAATTGTTATTTGAGACAACAAACCTCAAGAATATTTGAGCCAAACAAATTGCCATATCAGGCAACTGCAAGAGTTAATCTCATAATGCAAAAGTGTATGTTGGATTAAAGCAAGATTGCACCAAGTTATTTGACAAGTGAACAAGAGTCACCCCCTGAACTTGGAACCCAAGTATTGTATTTTTTGTCTGAGCCTTAACATCCATGACTACTGAGTGCTCATTCAGTTCATTTCGGAAAATTCATGACTAATTCACTTCTCTTACAGTCACTTTTGATCGATGAATAGGTTTTATTCTGACATGGACATTAAATTGAACTTGAAAAATTGAAAAAATGAGTGCTTTTGACTGTCGTACAGACAGTTGTTCTCTGATAGCTCCAATTCCAATTTGCAAACGTCTTTATTGCAGACCTTCAATTTCCTTGCCATTTTATTTTGAAGATTAATTAACAAACACACATAATAAAGGCATAATTAACAAATGCATTTGCTTTTATGTTACTGTAGATATGAAACTTGAGGGGAAAACCATAAGCTTATTGTAAATGTTATGGAACAAAAGGGTAAGCACATACTTAAATGTCAAAAATTATTCTCAGTGTGTCTCAAGGCAGTTTTAAATGCCTGGTTTTGTTAATGTGATTAATGTGCTACCTTTGAAAAGATATTCACAGACAAAAACCGTGGCAATAAATTTGGTTGCAATTATCTAGAAAAATTTCTGGTTCTGTTATTGATTTTCATTAACTCTACCTATAATCCCTGACTAAGGTTTGTCCTTTAAAAGTTCCAGAATGCAGATTCTGTAGTTTCCTCAGTGTTTAAATTGGGACATTTTCATATTGTAAAGTAAATCTCTTAAATTAAAATGAAACCCCACACAGTCTGTGTATTAAACAGATGGAAAATGTTTTTCTTCACATCTAGCACTCACAATTGTACCTTAGCATGCTTGCACTGCATTACAGGAGCATTTCATTGAAGGATCATTGCAGCCGCAGCCTTCTGGACTCTCTCTACCTGGTGCTTATCTGCTCTACAGTGCAGGTGAAAGCATTTCTGCCATGACCACACAGAAAGGAGTTCTACCAAAAAAGAAAAAAGGGGTAAATCCTGTGCCATTGGGACAGTTTTCCTATTTATATTTCCTGATAATAATGATAATTACATTTTTTGCAATTGCATTATGTTAGTCACTGTTGTTTAGCTTTGAACCTAATACATTTTTCATAATGCTACCAAGGCTATCATTCTTATTTTGGGGAAGTAATGCAGAATTTGGAGAACTGTGCCCTGTTTGAATTCAGGATCAGTTTCTAGACTATTTATGCAGTTTATCAAGAAAATTATGGGTTTCAATCTTATCCAACAGTGTGCTTTGAGAAATTCCTAGTTGATAAATATATATTCTCTTCTATCATTAAGTGTTTCAAGACATTCAAATTTAAACGCTTAGTAACGAGAATTTATTTTTCCAAAATGAAATATTAAGACAATATTCTAAATAAGAAGATAGAAAAGAACTTTTCTGAAATAGTAAATTAATATGTTGATATATGATCAATGTCAGTGCTCAATACTTAATTCAGCAAGAAGTGACACTTTGGAGTAGTCAAAATAATTTGCTAATTTAGATTAATTTAAATAAAACCATAAAAAGATATATTTTCAGAATGAGTTGTTCTTTCTTCAAAAGAATATATGTATTTCATATTTTAAATTAAGAATTTTAGCATATTGTTTCTTTTGAATATTTATCTCCATTAAAACCAGAAAGAGCTCAATAATTTGAAAATGAAACTAATAGTTTCATATGACAAAAAGAAAGTGTAGATTAGTCAGATTAGCATAGTTATTATTCAGATTAGCATAGTTATCATGTTTCAAAAAGAAAAGGGAAGAAACACAGCAGTTTGACCCATGAGAAATATATTTCCCACAGCTATTTGGAGAGACATTTAGTATTAAACAAACATTTAAAAAATCTTATCTTATTTAGCTTAGATATTATATTTTCATTGTCACATCATAGTGTTGAAATAAGATTTCCATCCACATTTTTTAAAGACTGGTAATTGTAAAATTAGTATTTTAAGAGTTACATACTTGGCCAGAAACCATGTCAGATATTTTAAATAATATTTTTTAATAATACAGTTTAGTTCTAGGATCAAAGGTTAAGGCAGACATAACTAAAATAATCCTTCATTTTCTTCTTCTCCGTTCTCTCAGTAAATATTCTGCTATGGCTACCTCAGAGTAAGTGTTGTAGTTAGCCAAATAAATGTATAAGCAATTTTAATGGAATAAATTGAAAAACAATATAATAAAGACTGCAAACACTGCTGCACCTTTTGTGGCAGGTCTTAGTTATGGACTGACTTTTCAGTTTGGGATAGGGATAAACGACAACCAATTCACCACAGCAGTAGCTAATTCTTCCTCATTCGTTCCTTTCCCTCCATTTGCTTTGGTCTGAGAAGTCTCCTGAGCACCCAAGCAAATATCTCTCCTTCCACAATCATCACTAGAGAAGCAAGGGCTCTTTGGCAAATGGCAGCAGAGCTTTCTCCCCCCACAAGAGCAATGATGCAGCCACGCAACCGGCAATCCCGCTGTGACACCCAGAAGTCCAGCATCTTCCAGCTGCATGTCTGGGGAGGCACTTCCATGACCCTTACAATTGCCCTTACATTGGGCAACCATCTTTTGCTATCACAGGTGCAAAAAAGGAGACTTCAGTGTTCTAATAGATCTTTTGGTGAGAGACTAGGACTGCGAAATGACCTGGGGAGCTACAAATAGCTCAAAAGCAGTCACAGGCAATGCAGTCTATGCATTAATTTATGCATTTTAGTTTTATAACTTCACAACAGCATTATGAACTGGCAGCAAAGTTTTTCTACATTTAATAGTTTCAAATGTTTGTAAAATGACTGTAGTCTTTTGGTTACAGTGAAGAGAGGAGGACTGCAGGTGCATTAGCCAGCAGTATAACAATTATCTACAACTGAAATATTTGCCACAATTAGTTGCATAGCTGCAATAAGAGCAGATATTTATCAATATTTTAGGACACAAATCCTAACATAAAAAAAAGCTTCAGTACAGGTTTTCATCTTAACAACAAAGGCTTAGCCATGACCTGGGACTGTACAGTTATTGTATAATAGACAGGTAGTATATGGTTATTCCTGAGAGGAGCAATCTGGGAGCTTAGAAACACACTGTATCTCTGTGTGGTGATTAATTCAGCTAGAGTCTTGTTGAATTGATGTGCAGCTCTTTCCTGAGTACGGCTGATACTGACTGCTTTGAGCTGTTCTAAGGAAAAGACAAAGGGCCATTTATAGTTAACCACCTATGGAAACGAACATTGTGAAATCATGAAATTAATTGCTGAATAACTGCATCTCACTTCTTGGGTTTCAACAGCACCTTCTCTTGAAGATACCATGAGCTACGTAAGAATTTGTAGCTATCATCAACAGATCTTATTCCCATATAAAAGCAGAGCTATTTCCCATTATGATTTCCTCCTGGAAATACTCCCTGCAGGAGGATAAACATATGGTAAATGTGAAAAAGTTAATTGCCTATATATTGGCTGTAAAAGTTAATTAGCTGCATAGTCTTTCATATATTGGCATTTTAACAATTTACCTTCAGATGTCAAAACTGATGCTTTCATTTTCCTAGGTCTGTTACCTCAAAATTAGCTTTCAAGAAAGTTTGATGCAATAAACAGATCAGTCCAGAGACTACACGCACCTTACAGAGCAGTTATACTCTTTCTGTCAGTCAACCCAGTGAAAAGAAGTTCATCCTTGGGATTCTTGCCACGTGATTGTGAATGGTCAGTCAAAAGCTACCCTGGAAAAAATATGTTTGAAGCCAAGTTAGTTGCCTGAAGAAATTGCTTGTTTGGCCATATAACCATAAGAGCTCAAGAAAAAAAAGGAGGAAAATAGTGTCAGACATGATTTGTGTGGCCCTAATCTGCCAAGAAGCCACAGTTTAGTTCTCATATTCTGTTGTTATGACTACTTGCTCTCAAGTTTAAATTAGTCTCGAATGCAGGCTTTGAGCAAGCACCAAAACATGGAGTGTGTGGGAGAAAGGAGAGTTTCAGCTGCAAAGATCCCTTAGGACAGTGCACCAAAGACCAAACTGAGATATGCAGACACCTGGTAAGGGTCACAGTCGCACTCATTTTCCCCAATTCTCATGCTGTCTACAGATACAACACACGGCTCATATCAGGCAGAAAACTATAATTCCTCTTCATTAGAGGCCCAGCTGGACAAACCAGATTTTTGAAATCCTGGATAGTTGAACAGAAACTGTAGCCCCATGCCCTTTGAGAGTCCTTTTGTTACACTTCTGGGAAGGATTGCTTATGTAAGAGGGTGTGGATCCCACTGAATATGCCAGATACTTGAAAATGAGATGCTTAATCACCTAGCACTGTACCATCTACTGGGTTTAGGCCCTACCATTGCCCAGAGTCCAAATTTTGATACAAAGTTAGTGCATTTAAGTTTGGCACCATTCTGAATGTCACAGAGGTCAAAATTCTGGACAATGCCAACAAACACTGTCAGGATAGAACTTATAACTTGACCCCTGCACTTACATTTTAAACTGTTCCTTTGTGTCTTTTATGGACTGCTCCAGCTAGCTCTTTCCAAGACAAACCTGTTGTAGAGACAGATAGAATCAAGAAGTTTGGAGGCAAGAGAGTCTGCATCACTTGGCTCTGATGTTCTCTTTAAATATTATAATAACTTATTATAATAGTATAATAATAAATTGTTTCTCTTTTACTTACTGGAGCCTCTGGATCTGTCAGTGAGACCCCTGAGATCTTTAATTTCTAGAGGAAACCTGCTAAAATTTGGTCTGTGGGAAGGTTCTTTACTTCTCTCTCTTTTGGGAATAGGAAAAGTAGAAAGGGGACTGCAATGGAAAAAAAAGAAATTATTTTTGCATTTAAGGTGTTTTTTATGTAAGAACCTTACAGTAGTTATGACCTTCATGTACGTATTCAACTTACACATGGAAGTTCACATTTCATTTGTGGTTGAGGGCTTAGAAGACATGCTGTCAATGGCAGAACATGTACTAGATCACCATACACTCTCCCTCATGCCAGTTAACTAATTATTTCAGATGGAATAAAAAGCACTGGAAGGTACAAGTTCTTAATTTGGACTTAATCTCAACTTTCATCAAAGATGGAACATCATTTGTAATGTTAGTATATAACTTGTAATAAGTTGTAAGTTAGTAGTAACTCCCCTCATGATTTCTTCAATTTCATGTGTATGATTTTTTGCACTATTGATAAATGCTTCTGAAGCTAGTTTTCAAAGAAAAACTTCTTCCCATCAGAATCTCAAAAGTTAAAGACTGAGCATCTTTTCCATTCCATTTGATGTCTCAGTTATCATGAAACTGGGAAAAATAAATTACTATCAGTAAAAAACTATCACTGACTACCCATCTCTTAACACCACTGCCTCTAGTCTGACTTAACTGGCTAGCAATTGCATGATGAGCACTTTCTGCAGTTTTTAATTCCTTCTTTCTATGTAGATTATTCCCAAAGAAACAGTAAAATTTTCTAAAGCCCGTTAACTCTGTTTATTTCTGCATATTTGAAACAATTCTCATTGGATCTTATATGCAATTCCAGTAAGCTTTTAAGGAATTTACATAGCCGAGAAAATCTTCCCTTTTTACTGCTCCATGGGCAAATCTGAAGTAGTGTAAAATGATCTTGTGATAGTCAAACAAAGCACTGACCTATTTGTTCCATATGTGTTTGACTTTGCCAAAGACATGCTGGACTAGAAACAGATGAGTAAGAAGAAAAATCTGGACCAGCATTAAGAAATGCTTTTTCTTCTTCAATCAGTATAAGGCAAATTTCAATGCCCAGGGGCAAAATTAAGAGTTGGCCACCTCTAAAAGCACTTACAGCTGGGCACTACTTTGTCTAAATCTGATGGTTTCACCATTAAGTTGGCTTTGCAGCAGCAGCAGCAGCAGCACTTTAGATCCCTGCAAGCCTGATAAAAAAGTTCTGCTTTAAACACATCCTGTACACAGATCTTACCAAAGGCAAAATATTTTCTTTTAAAAATTCTAAGGGTGAATACACCCACTAGCTTACCAAACAGATGTAGGTGATCTTGTTTCCTGTCCCTCCTTCAAACTAAGGAGTGATAAATCCACATCTTAAAGTTTCTATTAAAGCATAAAGACAGAAACTAGTTTCCCTTCTATGCAATGAGGCTGTGGCAGTATAGAATATAGAGTTGAAGAGGCTGTGCAATTGGAGAATATAAAGTTCCAGGGACCAGAAAACAAGTTAATCAATGTACTCACTGTGAAATGATGCTCTGATTTCACTTTATCTGAGCAGGGAATAGAATCCAATCTTTTTATTTTGTGGTTGAATGGTTTAATTATTTACTGAATAAAAGTCCTGAAAAGGGGAAAGTGTGTCATTGCCATGTTCTCCTGATCCTTCATCAGCTCACTGGAGTCTTCCAGTCTGCCAACAAGAAGTCTAGTTAGGACCTTTATAAAAAACTGATTAAAAAGCCAAACCAAACCAAAAAATCCAACCAACAACTGAAAGTGCAAGTCCATATACCTTGAAATACTGTATATAAACACAAAGCCCCTAACTTTCAGTAAAAGCTACCTGTCCTACAGATGGACTGAGATAATCTGTACATCATTCTGTTATTAACTGCTCCTCCCAAACACACTTGGAGGAGCCTCCAAAACACTAGACGTCACAATTATCGTTATGAGATTATCTTGTAAGTGTCAATGATTTTTTTAAGAAATGGGGGCTGGTTCTATCTTTCCCATGAGTGATGCAAAAGATCTCATGGGTTTGCCAAGTCAATCTGGCCATCTTCAGTGTGAAGGAAGGCTCTCCTTCTACTGCCTGGATGAAGTCCTCAAGCACTATCAGTTGTAGATAGTGATATCAGGGTCTGCAGAGAAGCATTTTAGCACCCCACATGAGATGATCCGTTTTATCAATCTCTCCTCAGCTGGTACATATTTACAGAGGGCTACCGAGCCTCATTACCAAATCAGGCAGGCAGATAGGTCAGGTAGCCTCAAGACTATGTAAAAGCCCACTATCAAAAAAAACTCATAGAGGATACTAGACTGGGCAGAATGGAAGAGAGATGCAGATCAAAAATGTTGCCTGAAGAAACCAGAAGCTGCATCATAAGGGAGTTATTACTAAGCATTTGTACATTTTTTATTTTCCTGGAACATAACTGAAGTTAGTAACATTAGATTAGGTCTAATGCTTGGGCGCTTTGACACTGTGAACTTCAGAATGCTGCCAGCGGACTCTTGGTCTGGTATTTATTTCCATGCCTGTAAGTCCAAGTATAATGGAGCTATTGATTCTTGCTCGTTTTGCAGATTTTGGATAAGTATGATCTTATTATAAACTGCAATTTATTTGGCTTAGCTGTCTTTCCAGAGTGGAAGCTGATCTTTGCTTTTGATATGCTTTCCCTGTTTATACTTCTACATGCTATGTGAGTTGGACAGTGTGACTGTAGAGTACTTGAGTTATTGAAAGACAGTCAAATACTCTCATCCCAAGTCATCCAGCTGTAAATCTGAAAATATAACTTGTATTTATGTTGAGAAACACTTGCATATTCTTACATCTGAGAGCTTTGATTGCTGTAGTATTATTACTTGCCATGTTGCCTTTTTAACTCCTATTTGTTATTTTATTCGTAGACAGTAGTGAAATGGTTAGCAGCACTGAGCAGAAGTTCCTGATGCTTACATCCCATAATCACTAAATTAAACTTATTTAGATCAAATTATCTTCTTTATTATCTTCTTGTCTGTTGTGTCTTTCAAAGCAGCTAGGTTTTCCAAAGACATACGTAAATATAATGGCTGTAATATTGACCCTCTGTTCCAAATTCTTAAGTACCATAATCATTCCAAGAAACATGTTTAGATAGGAAAAGATCTCTGCCGTCTCCAATTTGATTTGGGGCAGGTAGTCTGGGATTATTTCGTAGTTCAAGATGAAAAAATAATAATATCTGAAATGGCAACATTTCATGGATGTCTAAATAAAACACTCTTGTTCTAAAAATAGAATGTGGGTATGCAGACTGCACAAAAATAAAGAAAAATGTGATTTCAATTCTTGTTAGGTTGACAAACTGAAAGTAAGTAATTCTCAAGCTAAAATTGTTTAAGTATTAGTTAGGGGTAAAATCAATGTTGGACTGTGAGTAGCAAAACCCCAGAAACTCAGAACTAATTTGTTTTCCAGAGTTGAGGAAAATGGAGAACTGAAATAAGATGTAGCTTATCATTTGTTTTAAATTTGTTTTAAAACTTTTTAATTATTTTCCTTTTACTGAGATGCACAACTTTTCCACTCTATATTAAACCTGCTAACCTTAGAAGCTTACAGAATTATTACAGCAAACTACATTTTTTTTTTATTAATACTTTCTGAAGTAACTTTTTAGACAAGAAAGTGGTATCCACTGATACCACTAGGACTCTATTTGGAACTATAAAACTGTCAGATATAGGAAGGAACAACTTTCTCATTGGTGTACTGGTTTATCATTCCTTCTATTTATAGCTTTGGGATAAACTCATTCTATTTGCTCGTAGAAAAATGAATATAAAATTCCTAGGTTACATCTATGAGATTATACATTTGACATGAAGGGGATCAAGCTGTGCTTTGCACTATTCTTGTTGAAGAGTTTTGGCCATTCTCACAGTTAGGATCAACAATTTGTTCCAAAACCAGCCACTGGTGCTCAGACTGAATTTTGCAATTCATTGTGGCACACTGCTGATGTAAGTTTGCACGGCTCATTGATGGTTCCCTGTGTTAAACATACTTGGTCACGATTTTTTCCCAGCTCCTTCAAATCAGGATGTGATGTATTTACTCCTGTATATTTCATCTTTTTTTTATTTTATGAATTATGATGAATAGGGAATTTATAAAACTAAGATACTAGCCATAGGAAAGCAGGAAAGTAAGTTTGATTTTGAAGGGCAATCGTATGGTCATTTCAATTTTCAATAATGTGTCTTAATTTTGAGGTTTTGATTCAAAGCTTGAAAGGAATTGAGATTTTGTACTGATTTTGTCATTTCTGAAGGGCAGTCACTTTATAGGAAGTTCAAGATTCAGCAGCTAAGACCATTACTCTTTACATAATTTAACACATATGAACAAAAATTCATAGTTGAGTAAAATGTTATCTCCCAGTTTTTCTGCACTTCTACCTAAAGGCAGTGAATGAGTAAATAAGCTGACAAACTTCTGTGGATATTTCCTGATGAGTTTGTTGTGTTAAACCATAGAATTATTTCAATACAAATATTTTTTCATGTTTTTCTTCAAAAAGGAGGATATTACTACATACTGAATTCAGAATTCGAATAACTTCTAGCTGCTGTAAAGATTTGGTTTATTTTATTTAAAGAGTAAACTGTGCTTATCCTTTGGAAGATGGGTTTTGTCAAAAAATTTCCAGTGATTCAAAATCAATTCCAAAATCAATTCCAAATGTGAGAAAAACAAAGATTTAAAATTATTTTAAGATTAATTTTCTGTATCTACTATACCCACATATTATAAGAAAAAAATTTTCGTTTTTATAATATAGAGTGAGTGTTTTTAATGATGTTTTCTACTTTCTAAAGATAGAATCAGGCTAATCAGCTTGCTGAGGTTTAATTTATAACGTGCTGATGTCTTTTTGGCATATTTGGATATTATTTGCATAAACGATGTAGCTCCTATTATCAGCTTTTCCCAAAAGATTACAAAAAATACTAATTAATCTAATTTACATGAGAATCAAGATAGTTACCTGAGCATATTTTCTATTTTTTTCCTTTTTAACCATACAAAAATACCTTTTTTTTTTTTTAAGATTCACACTGTACCCTTACAGAATTGTGTTCTAATAAGCATTAGAACATAATTCTTGTAGTTTGAAGTTTTCAAAGATAGGGCTCAATTCCCTCAAAATGGATTATTCTGTGATTATATTCCCTGGATATTGACTGATATGAGGCACCCATTCAGATGAAAATGAAATCCTGGAGTCCTGAGCACTCTCAGCGCTATAAATAGCCTCGTTTTGGTCCTATATTCTGACATGCTCATAAATGAGAAATTTGTGCAACAGGTTAATCCCTCTGCTCTGTTTGCCTTTGAAAACTGAATTTCTCTTTTTTTTTTTTTTTCCCTACTTTAGTGCTTCTGGATATCTCTATATTTTTGTTTTTCATAAAGGAAGTGCAAGGCTATATTAAAATTTGTGTGAGTGAAAAAGCAGGGTTTGATAGATTTAAATCCCTAGGTGATTGACAGGTACCTTCTTCACATTCAGCATCACTGCATTCAATGAGCTAAAGGGTTTCAGAGAGAGTGAAAACAAAGATCATACCCATAGGATTGCTTCTCCCAGTACTAGCAATAATAACCCTGAGTTTTGTCCTCAGGCAACACACATGAAAACAAAAACAAAAACAAAAATAAAAAGGAGTACATAAATTATTTACAACTATTAAACATTAAAACAGCAAAGGGTTTTTTTCAGGGGATTTGATGTGTCAATAAAATAACAAAAAGGGAATAACAGCCTTCTTTGCTGTATTCTCCTGTTGACATCCAAATTGAAGGGAAAATGGCAAGGACAGAATTTCCATAGATTGTCTGTGAGTAGTTACTTGAGTTAAAAATGTGGGTGCAAATTAAAACAAATCAATTCTTCTGTTACATGTGGTGCAACCTTTTTCCGTTGGTACACAGGTCACACTGTCCTGTGGGTTTACGGGATCTCTCGCTGCTTTCCCAGGTATGACAGAATCTCTATGTCTGACTAAGTAACTTTTCCTGATTTTTGGCTATTGCTGGATCTCACAGTTGTGAAGCAACTAGCAATTTTATCATTCTGCAGAGATGGAACAGGGCTAGTTGCACAGGCCTAAGCTGCATCCAGTACTGCTTGCAGTGGCACCAGATACACATCCCTTAGTGTCAAGTTTCCTGTTTTTGCCTACCCGGACAAGGTCTCAAAGTTCTGTTATTTTTGGGTCAGGCCTTCTGTGCCATCTTTTGCACTGTACTGTACCTCCTCATAGTTACTGTGATGGTCTGCGTATGGCCCCTGAGATGCCACAAGGATGCTGGAGCAGACTGATGAGACAACTTCCCTAATGCCAACAGAAACAAGGTTTACTAAGGATGTGAAAGGAAGACAAGTGTGCATGCCTACCTTATCTTTCCTTAAAGGGAACTTACTCTTTAAACAAAGTACATTTTTGCCCAGTCTAGTTCAGTTTTCACTCTGGAAAATCAAGCACGAATCATCCCAGTCTTTGACTTTTTTCTTGCCTTTAAAAACATCAAAAGTATTTTTCTGTACAGATTTTTTCAACCTGCAGTTTATAATTCCTGTTGCTTTCCTTAAAATTCTGTGGGCTCCCTCCAAAGCCAGTAATGTACAGTACCACGGCATTTCAGTCTTGGTCCTTCAGAGGTGCTGCGCTCTTCTACCTGTTTCTTCTTCCCTTGCCCCAAAGTTTGCCAGACTGCTTCCTTTTGCTGGCATTTTTTCAGAAGGAAAGTGAGGAGACAAGTTTTCATCAGGAACAAGTCCTGAATAAATAGGTATGCTGCATTGTTTCTGATGGACTAATACTCAGAGGGGTTGGACGTGATGGAAGAATGATCAGGTTTTGGCAATTATGTTGCAAATAAACTAGTTTTCTAGTTAATAATTTTTCCATGTGGAATTGTGGAATTGCTCCATGTTTATAAAGAAGCTATTATCTTGTCTTATCAGTATAATTTACTAATGATTTTTCATTTAGTTTAATGTTGAATGAAAAAAAGCTAAAATTGCTTTGTGTTAGAATAAATAGAGATTGTTTTATTGGAATAAAATTGCAGCAAGGATTTTAAGATGTCCTAAGATTGGCTTTATTAATAAGCAATGCCTTTTCATGCAGCAGATATATTTTACATTCATCTGTTGTGTAAAGACTTATCTCTGGAGAATTATCTCAGCTTGCTTATTGGTCTACCACTTGTCTCGTGTCTTAAGTGGCGTCCTGATTTCAGCCAAGGACAGAGTGAACTTTTTGCAGTAGCTGTGAGGAGGCGGAGGCTGGAGCTGTGTGGGAACGGCCCAGACCTTACCGTAATTTCGTGTCACCTTATGTCACTGCCAGGGGCAGGGGAAAGACACTCTCTCTCCCTTCCAAGAAGAAGGGCATTCCTTCCTGGAGAAGCAAGCAGGGTGAACAGAGCGGTGGGGTAACACTGCTCCTGACTGGAGGGAGTGGTTTGGGTGGCGTGGCTGTGATAGGGTTGAGCTCCACACTCTTTCTTTTGTTCTCTTTTGTTGTTAATATTGTTGCTGTTACTGTTTGTTTTCCTACCTTATCGCTGCTTCCAGTAAACTCTTAGTTTAGCCTGTGATCTTTGTCTTTTGTGTTTCCAGCTGGAGCAGGAGGGGAAGCGAGTGGTGGCGTGGGGTTTTGTTTTAGCAGGACAACTAAATTGGAGAATTGCATTCCTGACCCACAAGTATCTCTGTGAAGCTTCAGCCTGGACTACAAGGAAAAAGAAACCAAAGCATTTGAAGCCAGAATAAGAAGATAGTATATTGTCAAATACCATCAGGGCAGAATAAGATTCATCTTCAGCAAGATTAATCTTTTCCTGTTATTTTTAACCACAGTTTTAGTCATTGCTTAGTTTACTAGAAATTTAAACTTTTGGTCCTATTCTACATTAAATGCTAAAATAAAGCACCAAAATGAAGAATCCTACATTTGTCATGATTTTTAAATAATATTATTTTAAAAAAATAAACAAACAACAACAACAACAAACAAAAATATCCAAGCAAATCACAGCCCCATGACCCCTTGGAGGAGCTACAAATGTCTTAGTCATGTAGTTTTAGTTTGTTTTTTTAAATGCTAAACTATAATGCTTTCTGATTTTTGTTCTGTTTCAAGCCTTAAGGTTGCTGCAGGATAGTACATAGCAGCACAGTAACCAAGGCAGGTTAGACCTTTAGTCAGTTCTCTAAAACACTCCCTGACAATCCTGATGTTGCCAGATATTCCTGGGAACTGTTATCACCACGTCGGTTGGACTGCAAATGCTCTCAAGAATGCAAATCCATTATGTCAGCAAATAATGCTCTGCTTTTGAGTGTGGACAGTGGAGCCATGAGCATCCCTGAGCAGCAGCTACAAGGAGAATTTCTAGAAGGCTTTGAGATACTGAAATTCCTCGGAATGAAACAGGAACTATGTGTCTGAATGCCAGAAAAGGTGCTTTCATACTTGAAGGAGAAGCATGGTCAAAACTAATAAAGCAAGAACAACAGTGTTAATTTCACGTTTTATACTTCCTTAATTTTCATTTCATTTGCTCAAAAGAAGAATGAGAGCAAGTGAGAAAATACAAACATGCTATATAAAACTTGAAGGCTGCTTAGACCACAAGAAATAATGTACATATAAGATTTTCAAACACATCTATTAAGTATTCTTTCAAGAGAAAAAGACAGAATAAATACAAAATTAATTTTTGAGTAGTCTTCTAGTCTTAAGAACATGAGACACCCATTAGTGCCTTATTTCCTTATTTCAGTGTGATAATTTCATGCATTCACTGTGTGGCTTGTACACATGCATTTACTTGGAATTTAGGCAGAAATTGTGTTGTCAACTTGTTGACAAGTTATTTCCTATGACTTGGTATATGTTGGGGAGGCTGTAAGTGTGGCAGTGAGAATGAACCTTGAGATTTAGAAAAATCATTGGTATGTTTGATTTACAAAGTTTGAGAGGCTTTACTTGGTGTAATGAGATGATTTAATAATGTATATTTGCAATTATAAGCACGAAAAACATAGCTCAGTGTTTCCAGGTGTCCTACCTGTCCCAATGAAAAATCAAGTTCTTGTTTTTACTCATTACAGATCCTGTGTATTTTTACAGAATTTGCGTTATGCAAGTAGGTCACCAATAAACTCACAGTTTTCGTGCTGTTTCAATCCTGTTGTGTGAATGGAAAATCTAATTCATTTGAAGATATGTGATTTGCTAAAGGGGTTTGGAAAAATCATGAAATTATGCTAAAATTCTGTGTTGTACTGCAGCTTTTTTTTATTCTTTCTCTCTTTTACTGGAATAAACTTGAATGGTCAGCATGGTAAATTATCTGAATCAGCTAATTTTAAATTTCTGTTAATTAAACTCCCTCATAATTTTACCTACTGATTTTTAATAAAGTCAGCTCATATTTTTCATTGTTGTTTGATTAACATTCTATCTCCCTGTTTACTAGATCAACTCTGAACTGTCAGCAAAAGGAAGTATTTCAAAGTATCCTGGTTATATCTTTTAAATCCCTCCAGTCTATTTAACTGAATCCACAACGTATTTTATGTCAATAAGTGACAGTCTTTACAACCTCACAATACAGTCAAGGATAAAAAGTTACATGGATATGAAGTAAATTGATTTGAAATATTGTTCTGTTATGGCAAGAATGAGTTACTGGTGTTTCTCTCAAGGGATTGCTTCTGTGTGTTGTCTTATGCTACTGATTATTTTTACATTATGTACTGCCCAGTGAGTTGTTTTCTGTTATCTTCTTATTACTGACTGAAGCATAGCAAGTGCTGAGTTAAAATGTTACCATGTCAGACTGTGTCAGGTAAGTGAATAGTCTCTTTGTTGGTTTTGTTGTACTGACCACATATTTGAACCCCAAATTGTAAGAATAGGATAAAGAAATCCCAGCCTCAAAAAATATTGAATATTGTCTGGAAAAAGTGTTGTCTCAAAAATCAGAGAACCTGAGGCTAACCAGACCAGGTGGTTCAAGTCTCTTTCTTCTCAGCAGACAAAAGGGAAGTGTTGCTGTTTAGGATAATAAGGAGTAGGTGTGGAAAGATGTATAACAAGTTTTCTGATTTGGGATAGCTGATCTCTTTAAAAAATATTTCCTGTAAATTTTTAATGCACTAATTATCACACTTCTCTTCAGTTACTGGATTGCTTTATAAAACCATATTTCATAAACTGGTTAATCTGATAAAATCTGTTTTGTAAGGCATAAATAGTCTATCTTTTAACCTATTTTAACTATTATCTTTAACTCTGAAATGGTTAGTACGTTAATATAACCTCATACTGCAAGCTGCAGGCACTGAGGTTACAACAGGAACAGATGCTGCCTTGTGGGGAGAAAGTTAAGGAGGGAGCATATCTGTATCAAGAGGATGCTCCCTTTGCCAGACTACCCAGGGCAGGAGAAGAAAACTTGATACAGAGCTGGATGGGAAGAGGAATTTTTCCCTCTTTCATTGTAATGGCTGCTGGCTATCATTTTTTGCTACTGCTTGGCATTTGCTGACAAAAGAGGAGCTCAGTCTTGCTGGCTGTGTGTGGAAATCAAGCTTACTTTAATTAGGATTTCATTTCCTTCAGTGGGGTATATGCATGAGTCTATATTTTCATTCAAGCTTTCCTGGGTAGAAAAATGGGATGCAGACCCACCATCTGCTATGTTAGTAGCCCTTTTCCTTGTTTTTACATTGTTTGGTGTCCATCACTTCTTTTTTCCAAAGCATGATCAAAGTTTGTTTTGTGACACTATGGAACTGCAGAAGGACATCAGTTGGGAGAGCAACTTATGCTAGTGATCCACAGAGTGGAAAGAGCATGAAAGTAAATGGGGAGGAAGCAATGAAAACACCTTTGATTAATCTTCCACCTTGAGGCAGAGTGAGATATACGATTACATCCTCAGGAAGGATGAAAAAGAGACATTTAAGAAAGATTTAAATATCTAAAGAGCCATATCAAGCAGAATTTATCCAAATCCTCTAAAGTGCACACAGCACGAAGAAAATAAAAACCACCTCTTGTAAAAGACATTAAAAAATGGGACATCTCCCAGAATAAACCATACTATGTCGCCAGACAAAAGTATGAGAAAGGACATTGAACTCTGTTTTTTTGCATGACAATCACTTTGTACCGTGCTGGATTGAACAGGTACAAAAAACAATGCCAAGAATGTTCTGCTTCTGGGGTAATGTTTTCAGTCACTGATGCTCTCACGTGCTCGCTGCAAGCACGTCAGAAGTTGTCACTGCATCAGGGAGAGAGAAGGGACTTACATCCACCCTGATAAAACACAGGTATATGAGAAATTCTGTTTCTGTCTGTAAGGAGGACTACTACCACTGACAGTTTCTGCCACAGCTCAGTTATATGCAAATAAAGGCTTAAAAAAAGTGAAAGCAGGAAGAGTGTTGGCAATGTAAAAATTACGCTCTGTGTCTCCTGTATCACAGAGATAGGATGTAATCATTGATACGTATTCCTGTGTTGGAGCTCTGAAAGATTTTTAAACTGGGATTTGGTGTACTAAAACACCTCAGATGAGTAATAAAATTGAGATGATTTAATACTATGTACTTTTGTTGACTACTTTAAATAGGTAAATATTTGTCAGTAAAACTGTCCTTTTCCAGCATCTGCAGAAATATGCTGTGACTCAAATGGCATTATTTTACCACCCACAGAATGTTTTTTTCTCAGAGATCACAGAGATTAAGATGATGAAAAAACATTCTCGTAATAAATATGTTAGAGGAACATTTCTATTGCAAGGATGCTAAAAGTTGAATCAAAAGAAAATCTACCTTAAGCACTTTTTAAAAAAATAAGATTATATCCTTCTCTGTTCTTTTTATAAAGGTCTAGCAAAAAAAAGGATTTTTTCATCCTGTATAATATTATTTCTGAGGAATAAATATTTTTTATCCATTTTCCTCCTGTTATCCAAGGTTTTGATCTCTTGCTGTGAACATTCATTTTACACATTTTCAATTGTAATATTAAAATGAATATTGTTATTAGTCTGTCAACATTTCATTTCATGAGCATACTCCTTAGTGAGAAGTACCATCTTGAGTGAATTTAAGACAGTTAGTTTTAAAAGGATATTTTCTTCCTGAAAAGAAAAGCTATCTTTGTTTTTTTTTTAAGCTGATGTTGATTAAATGGGTGCGCTCTGTACCTTATGCTTTGTGGCATTCACAGAATACCATATATAAGAAAACCAGTAAAGGAGATAACTCTGATAGGATGCAGGGTGGCCCCCAGGAGGAATATTAGTTCCACATACATTACATGCAGTCCTTTGCTTCACAAGAACAAGATCAGATAGCCGATATTGGGAGCTTTATACAATGAAAGACTTATCAGTTTATATTTTGTGGGATGATTTAGGTGAAAATGTCTGGCTTTACTCATCAGCTAAAATCACTAACATTCTGGATTTGACCATTTGGAGATGATGCTGTATTTTGTGACTTAATAGATAAGGTGAAGTGGAAATATATGGGGTCACAGTGTGGGATTGTAGAATATGTCACTAAAGTTTTTGTTAGCAATCATTTAAACTGAGGTCACTGTCTTCCTATTTAGAGACTTTGTAAACATCATCCTCCCCTATTGAGCCTAAATATCCTAGTTCCTTTGGAAAGTAACTATCTTGTAAAATTCCCAAGTGCTAATTCTTTAGCCAAGATTTGCTAGCTGCAGAGCATTTCACCTACTGCTAAACTAATACCTTCATAAATATTTCCCTGGTACAGGGCTGGTGGTAATTTTGCACTGGGAATATTTTTGCAGTGATCACTGTCGGGAGAGATAGAGTCTGATTAACACTAGTCACCTTTGCCAGCTGGATCTTTAATCACAGACTCTGCAATAAACAGAGAAATGTAATCAATAAAATTGCAGATACTATGAAGAAATATAGGTGGAGACTAAAAGTCTATTGATAAAATCTGGTGATTATTTCTCATCAAGACTTCAGGCTGTTACCTTCTTTGCCTATACCACTACCTAGCAGAACTGAGTGGCCAATTATTAATAAACATTGCAAAGGAAAAACACCTAATGAAATGGATCCTCTATGCTATGTTTCTTAAAACTTACTTTTATTTTCTTGATGTATCTTTTTTTTTCTGTATATATTTCTTCTGCTTCTTACCATGGCATCATTTGGTAGACAAATGAGTTATGCACACTAATTTGAAATTTGCACCATTCCTTACTATAACTTTATTGTAATTTAACATTTCAGGTAATCACATAACTTTCTAGAAAGTGATCAATTACTTTCATTTAACAAAGATATTACATATTTGTTTTAATTTTCAATTAATAAATAATATTTTTTATCCTGACTGTTACAGTACATAAACTTTATATAAAACCATAATTCCCTACAACTTATAAAACTATCCAATTTCCCTATGTTTTCTTAAGCCTAAAATTTTCTTTTTTATACTTCTTTTTTTTTTTTTTTTTTTTTTAGTCTTGGAGAAAAGAAACCACAACCCCAAACAACAACAAAATCAAATCAAACTCCCATGTATTAAATGTGGTATATGAGATTTTGACTTACAACTCTTTTGTTCCTTTTCATAGAAGTTGCATGCAACTGTCAAGGATTTTCAGGGAAAGAAAAATGGATACATGTCTTAAGTTTGACTTCTTTTTTAGCCAAAAATTTAGTAATAAATCTCCCTATGTAACAATTGCCCAAACTCAGATCATAATACAAAGTATACATGAAAACTCTAAACCTAAAGCATAATTTTAAAGAAGAAGTTTATCATTCAAATCACCTTTGAAACCAAGGAACGACACCATTTGTCTTGATGATTTGGAACATACTTTCTTGATTTTTTTAATCAAATATAATAAAAATATGATAAATATGTTTATAGCTTCATAAATTCATGGTAAACTGTCATTTTTTTCTGAAAACAATTTATCAGTGATAATCTAAGCTAGCAATTTGAGCTTAAACTTCTTAGGGCTCTGCATAGTTTCTATAAAGACAGTAACAGGCATATTTGCAGTATTCAATACTTTGTCATTAATTATCTTTAAAACAAGATTCTGTATATTTTAATACTCAGAAACCCGACACTATCTCTACAGGTGCAAAGCAGAATTCTTTCTCACGTTGTCTGTGCTTACTTCCACATATACTTTGAAAAATATGAATAAGTTGTGGTTTTCAAATTCAGATGATCTGCCACTTTTATGAGAGCACATAAACATAATTCTAGAAGCTCTGCAAAGGTATTTCAGGGATGAATTCAGGATGACAACGGAGTTAGTGAGTGAAATCTTTCTTACCCGCCACAGCAGAAAATGTACACTGCATGGTATTCATCATGCTCATTTTCACTCTGGTAATCACCCTGTATTTCAAAATGCCAGTGTAACTTTATTACCTTCTGACAAAAAAAGAAGAGACGATCACGTGGTGGACAGATAGTATAAGGGGTATGGAAATGTGCTCTTCAGTTAAATATTTGCATGTACCTTACACGTCCCCGGTGTTTTGACTTCTGTTATTAAGTCTCTTGCTTAATCCCTGCATTTTTGCAAGATGTGCATGGTTTGGCATTCAAGTGATGTTCAGACTTGTAGATTACAGATATAATGCAGTGAAGCTCTGCCCTAAGCTTCTCTGACAAGATGGTATGAAGTTTTTAGGTTGCATGCAGATTTAGTCCTTGAGTGGATGCACAGAGGGGAATTACTGGGACTCAGACAGGACACAGACAAATACAACTTCAGGGGCTCCTGAAAGCTCTTGGCTGTAGCCCTGGGGATTAGGGGCATGACACTTCCTCCCTACCAGAAACAAGGGCTGAGCTGGTTTGGAACACTGGTTTCAAATAATCTGAAAAAGTGCACAGACTTATTAGGAAGAGGAATGTGCAAATTCTAGCAATAGCAAGGAATCTTTCTGCATTTTTCCTCGTTTTTGTTCTTCACATATTTTGTTCTATTGTCTGGCTAGATATCGAAGGTCCATTAGTCCATTCTATATGTGTCAATTGTTCTAGTTGTTACTATCCATCTTTTGGCAACATGCTTTTGCCTGTTATTACTTCTCTGAGTTTTCTCTGGCTATTGATCTGAAATTTTTCAGCAGCTGGAGTCATAAGACTTCAGTAAATCTAAACTGAAATGCAGACAAAACTACTCAGCACGTGGATGGTTTATGTACGCCCAAATGCGACCTACTGCACATGGCCAGACTAACATTTAGCATATTCATTTAAACACATGCAATTTGCATATATCTAGTAAATTACAAGCAGAGAGAGTATCTGTGAGGAAATCAATTGCCATAGTTCTACTGAGATTAGAGTATTTTGATTTTTTTTAACTCATGGTTTCTGGAAGGGCTTTGCTTGGTTTTTCAAACTGTTTTTTTGAACTTTGCATTTTAAAAAAGGGTACATTATGTAGGAAAAGCATCATAAGACTATTCTGTAACTCTTCTGTGGAAATAAAAAGTTTACAAAAGGATCTGCATAGTGTATGTGCCAAGATACCGAGGTTCACTGAAACTGACATTAAGATACCTGTGGTTCCTAAGGAAGTCTCCAAAGGCACTCTTAAGAATTGTGAGTTTTGTCAGCTGTGTGTTTTGCAAATATTTATCATGATAGGATTTATACTCATTTTAACTTGAAAGCAAGCAGCAGGAAGCCTTTTCAGGTAGACAGAACATTCTTATTAATGAACCGTAAGAAGAGAATGAGCTAATGCTTTTTCTTGAGTCAAGAAAAGTCCAGTCACTACACGTGCACTGAAAGACAACAGGATCCAATAAAAAAAGTCCAGAAAGGAAAAAAAAAATACAGAAAACTGGATTCTAGGTGTAGACATCACAGCACTGTTCTTCTGCTCAACCTCAAAAAAAGGTTTTTGACAACCAGTTTCAGTTGTCCCAAGCCAGTTTCATTGTTCCAGTTTCATAAGCTGCAAGAAAGGAGCCATTGCTGTCATGCTCGTGACTCCTATAGCCGAGACTTATCCTATGGAAGAACAAAGAAATATGGAGCTGGGTGCCAAGTTCTTTTTGGAAATTTTCAGGGTTTTTTCTTTGTAGAACTTTATTTCTCACCCAAGAATTAGAATATCACATTGAGGACTCGGAGTCATAGAATAATATATGTTACAAGGGACCTCAGAAAGTCATCTGGCCCCACCCCTACTGAAAATAGCTATACTAAAGTGTAAGAATTCCAAACTTTTTTCGAACAGTCATGGAAAACAATACAAATAGGCTTAATGACTTTCTGCATATTCATCATTCTTCATATACAAATCTCTCACTGGAATTACAGATAACACAGAAAAACCTCTTTTACATTTTGTTCTGTTTCTTCTTAAGGAATTCATACCTGGCTTTGTGACTGCAGAGAAGCTTATCTTAAAAGATTTGAAGCTGAAAGTGAATCCACAGCCATGAATTTCTATGCTCTCTCTTCAGCACCTTCTCTTTACTAGGAAAGGAAGGGTGCAACCCTTTTGTCTTCACAAAGACACAACCCCAAGACTTTGTCAGATAACTGAAGTGTGTTAGTCAATTATCTGTGCTTTGTCAGGTTAGGCAAGTGGTCTTTCAAAGGCTGTCCAGAGGCAACTGGTCACCTGTCATGCTGCTGTACATGCCCACAGGGTCTTATGCTCCTTAGGTGTCACTGGGGAACAAACCATCCATAAGTGTAGGAAGATTGATGGTTCCTATACAAATATTCATCCCTTTATCTGCTGAGTTCCCACAATCTCTCTACTGTGTTTTATCTGCTTTGTAACTGATGTATTCTTAAGGGTCACCATTTTGTACTTGCTGCAGAGGAAACTGCAGTGGGAAATCAGTGTCCCTCTTTTTTTTTTTTATTTTTTTTTCCTCTTGCTTTCTGCAAATAAACTCCTGCCCTTCCCACTCTTAGCACTTTTTTTGAAATCTAAACCTTAAGGCTCCGAGCTCTGGGAAAAAAAAAAAAAAAGGTGATATTGTTATACTAATGATAATTTTGCTGACAGAGGTGAAAATCATCAAAGAAAGACAAGCTGTACCATTTTGATGAGAGTTCATGTGAGGATAATGAAAATAATCACCAGAGAAAAAGACATTCTCCTAAAACCTGTGAGCCTGGAAGTAAAAATAAAGTGTTTGAATTGTTTAACAAATACGCGTTTTATAATTAAAGCCAGCTACTGTCTGAAGATTGGAGGGAGGCTGAATACAATATCTAAGTTTCACAGAAGAGTTAAAGGTAATGCTGGGAGCTATAAAGCAGCACTGAAGCAGTACAGGAGAAGCTAGCTGCCACTAAATTAACCAACAAAGAATTGAATAAGGACAGATCAATAACCATAACTGATTTTTCTGTATCAGAATTGTAAATCAACAGAACTCCCCAAACATGAGCATTGTTAAGAGAATACAGTCCTTTTCTTTGTAATATCTGCAAAAAGTTTTCTGAAGAAAGTGGGGTAAACTTTACATGAATTTTTTTTTTTTCCCTCCCTAAGATTGGATTTGTAGCGTGCTGAATAGGAACATAAGGTTATTTATTTGAATGGTGTGCAGGTAAATATAAAATAGAGTTTCTGTGAGGTTTCCTTAGGAGAAGCGATTCTTTTATTCAATTACATATGTGGGATTTACTGTCCTGAGGACAGAAAAAACCCAAACAAACCAAACCCAAAACTATGACTTTTAAACTGATATTAATAAAACCTTCTGAGTTTTGCCATTTAAAGGTCAAACAAACATGAGCTGTGTTGAATCACACTACAAAATACTTCTGGGACTTAGGAAAGTTTCCTGTCCATGGAATACTACTCAGTAATAAGTCAGAGGGACTTGAAAAGGAGGGATGAGAAGGAGGAACTGTGCTTTCCCATGAAGCAAAACATACTTTTAAAAGGAAGTGATTGTATTTGTTGAGCCAGTGATCTTGTAGAATATGGTAATTCCTTTGAACTGTCCTGACTGTGGGAAGTGGAAAAAAAAGATAGGTCTTGACAGTTTCTGTAACACTTGCAGGGTGTAGTTGGTAAAATGGAGGTTTACGAGGGATTTACAAAGCAGGCACATTCAGTGGAGCTCTGCTCTGCTTCCTGATGGGGGTGTGAATTCATTTGAAGGCACTTTATGAACTGAAACATTTTCCCAGATCCAAAGATATAAGCATTTACTTCATATTTAGATTATCTTCTGCTCTAGGTACCTAAGATCAAAGCCAAATTAAGAATGTAACATTTGAATCGTTGTATTGGCTCTGACCAGAGGGTAGACCTAACAGGCTGTTCTTTCTCCAACAGTGGCTGAAAGCACATGCCAATGGAAAGTGCAGGAAAGCGCAAATTTCTACAGGTAATCTCTCATCTTGACCATTTGGTTGCTGAAGTTATTCCTAAGGCAGAAGTCAGCTGTGTATTTAGCAATTCTTAGATAATTTCTTTTCCGTTGCTTTGTCTAATCTCCTCATGGACCCATATAAATCTGTATTAAGCATCCACAGGAAAGAGACCATAGTAGCAATTCTTTTACATACTATGCAATATTGTATTTTGACTATGACAGATCATGCCCTCTGCATGACAACAAGGTGATGACATAATTCCATTTACAGTACCAAGGTAAGTGAAATTATATTACTGTGCCTGAGGGGTATCTTCCTTTAATCCTTCCTTTAATCCAGGTTTCTTGCCTGTCTTTACCTGAGAATGTGGCTTTTCTTCTCTCACAGCCTTCCAGAACATGTGTGTGTACAGGAATGGATGCACCATTGCAACCTCCTCCCACCCTTCATTTGCTGATATTCCTAAAATATATTTTGGTTTAGAAAACTAAAAAACCCAATAAGACTGACAAGGTAAGCATGCCAAGAAATAACAGAAAATTTACTCTCCAGTAAAACTGCAGCTATTATCATAATGCATATTCCAAGTCAAGTCTAAGATGTCCCGTATTTTTGCTGAATGTATCAGTTTGTGTGACTCGTTAGGCTCCCATTCATTATGGAAATAGACCAGTAAATTACAGCTTTTGCAAATGCAATCATTATAGCTGTAACTTACAAAATATATTAAGCCCTTTGATCTTTGTCAGAGAACATATCATATACTTTTAAACACATTGCTCGGAAATGGTAATTTAAAAACTATAAACCTTACATTCACAGCTTTAATGCACATATTATGCTGTACATTTATATCAGAAATAATGTCCATATTCTGTATATTGCAAATTATTGCCTTGAATTTCAGCTGAACAGAAAAAAATATGATACTGCAAATTGATAAAATATGAATGAAAATTGTCACCAATGAATACTTGTAAGTTTTTGCATTACTCAGGACTATGATCTAAATAGTTAGGTTTTTTTCTAGTGATAACATATTGCAAATTGAATATTGTTAACTCTGTGATTTTGCTTCAGTGTACTCTGTAGTTCAGTATTTTACACATCCAGTTTTAGGCAGATTAAATGGCACTACCTTAAATAAGTAGATAGAAAAAATATATTTTTAAGAAATTATTGCTATGAACAACAGCCCTGGATTGTTTGCTTGATTGTAGTTCTCACCTGAAAGGAGCAATGGTTCTGTGCAGACATTTTGATTTACCCCTTCAGTTGCTGTTCATAAACTTCTAGTATTTGTTCACAAAAGGTTTCATAAAATGAACAGCTAATATAAAAAGCTGCTATTTGCCCAAAATAGCATAGCCTGCAGATTTCAAGAGCAACCACTACTTATTGCTTATAATTAATATGACATCACTGATTACCACTTATAAACCTTTTTTATGGGAGACTAAGCCTCCTATATTATGCATAACTGAGCATATGGAATCTTAGATCATTTTTTTGCCTTCTGTCTCTGAAAATTTTCAGAAGAAAGGAAACTAGTCATATTTCATTATTCTGTATATTTAGCAGGTCTGTTTTCTTGGCCAGGAATCTGAAAACCTTTTCTAAGAGGACTTACCTAGCAGCTGTGTTGACAATTCTATTTTTGAGTGCAACTTCTAGTGCAAGATGAGTTTTTCACACCTGTGCCTCTGGAGCTCACTTTTTGGAAGAACTGGGATTTGCATTAATTTTGCAGGAAATGCCATTCAGTATGAAGAAAAAACCCAAAGTTTCCCCTTCCAGCACAGACTGATGAGGAAGAGCTATGTGCTATGATGAGAAAGGAAGAGCTATAGTCTGCTAGGTGGAGAAAGTTTTCTATGAAGGCTCTGGACAGCACATGAAAAATCAGTTAAAAGGCACCTTTTGATGCTGCAATATATGCCTTCACTGAACTGCTCTTCAGAAAGTTTTACTGGGACAAATTCATAGCTCAGTTTCAGTCAAAGTGTTACTTCATTACCATGCAATTAACCATTTCTGGACTTTTAAAGAACAACATCCACCTGGAGTAGACACTGTAGACCTAAAAAAAGAACAAGTGCCTTCATATTTTTACAGTAAAAGGAGGATGTTTGGATTTCCCTTTTGGTGTGCAGAACCTGGAGTGTGAGTGACTTGGTCCTCAATATCAAGGACATGTTCTGTACTCTAAATAGTTTGTCAATCTGTGTGGGAATGGATCTTCTCCTAAAATCAGGACAAGATCCTAGAAGTCCTCGTGCCCCCAGAGCTTCTGCAATGGTGCAGGGGCTGGTGATGTGTAAAAAGCATTTGTCTGCCTGCAGAAATAGTTGGAACATCAGAGTCACTTCACTAACAAATTCTATCGGACATCTGAGAACCTTAGTGATTATTTCCTCAACCAGTGAAATATTCTTGCTAGAAATCCATTATGTGACAGCTGCAAATCTACGGAGTGCATGGGTTTAGTGGAGAATCGAGAAGTCAGCTTCTCTTTTTTGTGAAGCTGAGTTATGGAGCATTTTGACATTTGCCAAAGCTTTATTGTCAAGTCAGGTGAAAAATGCTTTTGTCTATGCGGTCCCCTTAATACCCATGACAACAAGGAGAGTTTTTTTATAATACCTGAAAATAAATCAGTGTATCTTTCAAAGTAACATCATTTATCCTGTTTCTAAAGGGAAATAAGTCAAAAACAGGAAAAAATGGAGGAAAAATTCCTCATACAATCTCAATCTCATGCCTGTATACTACACATTATAATGTTTAAGATCTATAATTGTGTTTTTCCACTATGTCCTTGAATTGTTCAGAGCTCAAGATGATGGCTGCTTTGCAAATAATGCAGCAATTCAATATCTTTTTTTTTCCTTATTGTTTAAAAATTCCATAAGTCCTTTACGGCACACCATGAAACTGTCTCAGCCATGTGAGGCAGAGTATTCCAGTGGATGAAGGAAATAATGCTGGCTGCTGCTCCACTTTCTATTGATGTTTTTATTACGATTGGATGTGAATGATTAGTTTTAAATCATTTTTTATGGAAGTATTTGGGAACAAAGGTTAAAAATCATGTCTTCTACATTTTTTGCAAATCTTTAGGCGAAACTTTGCAAAAAAATCAATTGGTAAAACTTGAAATGAATGAACACCTATTTGAAATAACTTGAGGAAAAAAAAGCCCACCTGTGGTAAAGCTGGCCAGCAGATGCATTGCAAAGTTTTCATTCTAAGCAATCATCTGTGTTACCACATTGAATGTGTTTGATGAAGGGGGCTCTCCAAGAGGGTAAAAGATTGATTTTCAGTCTGACTGCCAAGTACGAAAACCATTAAAAATTTATTTTTAAGTGCTATTATATCTTTCCAGAGAAATACAAAAGACACAAAAACTTTCCCTGGTGATCAAAATATTCCATATAACTAAAATAAAATATTTCATTGTCATGCTTATGCAAATGAAATGAGTTGTTGAATAGTGTTCCTACTCGAAATTAAGGTAGGAAAAGCCAGCGTTTAACCCAACAACTTAGCTGTCTAAGCTCCCTCACTAACGCACACCAACTCAAAATCAAGTCCATCTCTGCCAGAGAAGGCTTTAAGTTGGAAGACACTAATCACTATGTCAAGGAGAAGGAAGGAAGGCTTCCAAACAAAGTTAGAGGTTTTATCATGAGATGTGAAACACATCAGTTTTACGGTCTTACTTATATGGTTCAGCGGGAAAAGGATGGGTTTGATGTTTGAGGGGATGACCACGTCAAATAGCCTCCTAGTGTGAGTCCTGAGATAGGAGAGCTTTTAGCTCATACCTATGATATGCCTGGCAGGAGGTGTTAAGTTTCTAAGGGATTGCTAAAGCCACTGGCTTAGAGTGCTTTCCGACCTGGGCTTTCTTTGGAGCTCTTCCACTTTGTAGAAAATTAATTACATGCATACTGAGAACACACAATGATTCTCCCATGTGATGAGTAGGAGATTTGTTGAAGCTGTAGAAAAACCTGTGTTTAAACGTGAGCTCCTGGGAGAGTCAGGCATTCCTTCCACATTCAGGACTTCAACACAACTGGCTGTCTAGGCCACTTACATCTGAGATGGGATTCAAAGGTAGAACTGAGCCTGACTTTCCCATAGCAAGTTTCCTGTGTTATATAAAAGTTATATCATTCTCTTTTTGTCTTATGTAAAAGCGCTAGTTGTACTAACAAGGGTATGAATTCAACTGGTATTTGCAAAAAAGCAAGGGTGAACATGCTCCATTTTTTTTCTGACATATTTACATTTTTCGTAAAAAATAATTACCTAGGGACACCCCTGAATTAATCACAAGACTTCTTTTGCTCTTTTACGATGATTTATACACTTCAAAATAGTTTGCTGATTTTCTTATTCACATATTTGAATCTGTGTCAACTAACTTTCCTGTGGGTTGGAGAAATACTGGAGAAGATTGGATTGTGGAGGAGTGTGTCATGCTCAATATGTGGTAAACTAATGCTCGGCTTTGACCACAGCATAGAAGAAAATTGGAGCAATCCAGAAGAAATGAGGTAGGCATAACATTTGTAACACCCTTCTGATCCTATCTTGGGGTGAACGGTGTGTATATTTCATGTATCTTACACACTCTGAGGTCTTACATACAGATCTGTCAAAACTTTTCTGCACAGTAAATATACAAACCATGTCTAACTTTTCAGTAATTCAGTAATACATACCATCAGCTTGTTATTTGTAGTGGGCTGGTAGTTCTGAGTTCACTGAGTTCTTATCTGTAGGTTGTTATAGAGGAGTCTACTCGTATCCCGTCCTCTGGCGGAAGAGGCTCAGTGATAGCACTTGACACCGTTACAATACACACAAACACTGCTTCCCCGCTGTGTGCACAGGCAGTGTCAGAGCTTCTTCATTCGGTGGAGGGATGGGGAGAAAATGAGAGGGAAGTAGAAAGAATGACAATGTGGGAGAGGCAGAACAGGAAGGGAGGCTAGAGGAACACACAGCGCCAGGTGTGACCAGGCTGCGTACACTGGCCCAGACCCAGAACTAACAAAGCAGCTAACGCGACACCACCACAGTATTGGCACCTAATAATTTCTGTCTAAATCTGAAAGTATCTTGAATTATTATAGTGTCACTACACTGCTCTGTGGATCCTCGCTGATAAGTCAGTCTTCATGATCTTTTATTTCTTCTGCTGGGCCTTCTTCACTTCATCCTGTCTCTCTTTCTCTCTCTGCTTTGGACAAGCTATCACACTTCTCTACAGTACTCATAAAAAGCACTGCAATATCTTTTAAAACTATAAGTTTGGATTTTGCTATCAACTATTTTACAGAGTAGTTTTCTCTCTCCCTAACCCAACATCAATTCACCTTTGCAGGAATTCTCTTCACTTCCCCCATTCAGTTTTTTGCAGATGCACATTTGCAGAAAGGAAATCTATGGTTTTGTTCCCCTGCTCTCCTCTCCTAGGTTGGCAGGAATTATCCAGGTCAAGGACTATCTTTCTTGTTTTCTGATTATTTGTGCCATGCACAGAAACACCTTTCCTTCTCTCTTTCCTTTCGACTATGGACTAATCCTCATTCTAGCTTGTCAGCTCAGGTATTCATATGTGCAACAAATAATAATTAATGGAAAAAAGTATTTTAGGGGCCCAGTCCAACCCCAGTACTACAGAGAGCAATACTGCCTAGGAGTTCTACCTTCTTGAGGTCTCACTAGCAAGCAATTTGTAATTTTGGGTCAAGGAGCAGCTGGATTTGTGGTGAGGAGGAAGTTTTCGGGGCTGAGGGTGCTTTTCCTTCCTTCTGCCAGCAAACAGCGATCCACGCCAGGATTTGCTTTCTGCTCCTGTATTCAGTATTTCGACGGTGCAATGTGTAGCATGTTTCTCTCTCTCTCTCTCTCTTTCGCTCGGTGTGTGTGGGGGTGTGTGTGTGTGTGTGTGTATGTGTGTGTGTATGTGTACGTGTGTGTGTGTGTGTGTGTATGTGTGTGTGTATGTGTACGTGTGTGTGTGTGTGCATGTGCGGCTCTCCCTCGCTGTGTCTTGTCTCCAGGATTTCTCCCTGCCTGGCTCCGGAGGCTGCTCCAGCGCTGCGCGGAGCAGAGGTTTCCCCGGCTCCCGTAAATACAGGCACACGCATCCAGTGCACCACACGCACGCACACCACACACACACACAGAGGCACACAGGCACGCTCCGAGCCGCTGTCCAGTCCATCCCCACGCCGGCTGCTTTC